>OU015499.1:150768664-150806164 GCA_907164885.2 Dolomedes plantarius
TGTCAACTATTTACAGGTACATAAATGCTGATAATCAAATAAAATTGGTATTGTCAGATAGGCTGAAATTTTCTGCAAAGCGCTACAGGATTCATTTTATAAATTTCGTCCACCGAAGGAATTTATGAGCGTTTAAAACACACTGTACTAGATTATACCCCGAATAATTTAAATTTAAAAATATTAATTGCATTTAAAAAAAAACGAAAAAGGTACACAAATGTAAAATTTCTTTCTCTAAGACGGAGTACAATAAAAAAAAAATTTTTTTGAATCATCGAAACTGAATCTTCGATGCATCAAAATGGTGGACATCTTGCGCATCTTAGTATTTCACTTAATACTAAAAAAAGAGTTAGCTGTTTGAATTCTAGATTATTCTAATTTCGCGTAGTAGGAATTCCCTTATGTGGAAATCACGTGATTTTTCAGTTTTAGCATATCATAAATTGTAGGTAACTTATTTGGTTTCGTTTTCTGGAAAAAAAATTAGTTTTTTTTAAAAAGTTTATAAATATTCCTTGCTTCATTTTCGTTTTAATTACTTATTATTGGTATGGAATATTTTGATTTTTAACAAGTCGGCAATCCGTGGACAAATTTTCCCCATAGGTTAACATTGAGGTAAGCGAATCCAATGGGGTTAGTACATAGCAGCCTTAAAGTGATATATTAAGTATGATTTCACGACAAAATTTATCTGCAAGCAAAGAATGACTCCTTGAAACACATCTGTGCCACGCCCCTTGACGCCCGGTCCCTCCCCCTTCTAAGATTTCCACATATTGTCTCCTCCTCTACTTTTTTGACGGCGGGTTGGCTCTTTAAAAAAAATTGGACTTCTTTTCCGTTGTCCAGACCATTGATTACGATTCCCTTTTAGCCGGCTCAAAACAGTAACGATTCATAATTACATTGGCCATTGTGAGGAGCCGAGCACATTGCAGGAGTAGTTAATTCCAAATCACCCCCCATTTGCTCCCACGCTGTGATAAATGCCGCCGGCTCAGTCGAGAACCCAAAAAAGGGGGTGAAATTATCGGAGAAGCCATCCTTTCCGAATGCTTCGAATGACCGGCAATCTTAGTGCTTATTCACTCTGTAACGATCGGGCATTTGTTTTTATCCCGGATTGAGATAATTCGGATCCACCCCTGACCCCCTCCTCCAGCGGCGTGTTCCTTTTTGCGGATTAATTACGGTCCGTGGAGCTGCGCAGGCGATATTTTGTTCCACTGAGTGAATTTTCGATACTGCGTGTTCTAAAAGTGCCTCGTTTAATTCACCATTTTTTTTCTGTTGTACTTCCATGGGATGTTCTAAAGTGAGGAATAAAATTAGAAGATTTTTTTCCCCATGTTTTAGGACTTAAATTTTTAGATTAAATATTCGTGTAAATGTGGGTAGGTTTATGAAAAGTCAATCCTGAGATGCTCTTATGAAACAAAGATATAGACAGATAATTGAAATGACTGTGGAATAACTGTAACTGTGTCTTATCGGCCCCCTAACTGCAACCTGTTAACTGTCTTGTAGTTGACTTGTGGATCGGTTGCTATAAGCTGTAGTAGCATGTGTTCGTGACTTACAATAAAGTATTTTGTAATGATGCTTCGTCAGGATATTTTATAATCTATACTCAACAGAATATAATCCAACACATAGTGGATTATAACAATGACAAATATTTCTTCTTTAATGATGAACTACTGGTTTTATTCCAGAGTTTTCCAAATTTGTTCGAATTTTTTAGCAGAGTTGTTGTTGTTTCTGATCCCATGATAAGGTACATGAGCCCATAAATCACCAAGAGGTCCATTGATAGGCGTGATCAGTAAGAAACTCCTCCCTATATGAATTTAAGCATGTTGGGGTGTGGCCAAGGGTGGCCTGCTCAGTATTACACTCTTCACAAGTGGGAAAAGTTTTGCTTTGTCAATCCAATTTTAGGCACCCCGTGTAGCCACTGGCAAACCTAGAGATTGCTCTCTGCTCAGTTCTGTCATCCTTGAAGATAATACTTCTACGAGGGCAGACACTGAAGAACCAGTCATGGGCCGGCTGGAGATTTCCAAATATTCTGGATTAGCCGGGCTTCGTCCGTCTATGCTCGGGCCCCACAAAAGAAATAAAAGGCCCTTTTCAGGGCCATACAAATGTATTAAATTCCCGTCAATTTTCACTCCCGTCGCTGCCGACAGATGGCTGCACCATACTGGAGATGGGTGATTTGATTCTTTCGTCTCAGCGGTGGAGTCCTTTTAGAATTAAAATATCTGTAAAACTATTAAAGTAACTGAATAACTGTAAGCAGAAAAAATTATCAGTTTTCAAAGCTCTTTCCAAATATGTAACATTTATGTACTTTCACGAGAAAAAAAAATACACCGATTTTCGACCAAAATGTCGGCCATGTTGTGACGGTCACGTGGCCGACAGACTCCACCGACATTCTCCTCTGTTGCTTTATTTATATAGGTAAAAGATTTCCTTGCGGAACAAATCTCCAGATAAGTAAAAGCCGCAGTAGTTGGTGAACGTTCAGTGGTATCCTCCTTTTCCAGGGCTTCAGCCGTGTCATTGCCAAATAGGAGAACATGAGAGGGGACCCACTGCAAATGAATATCATTGTTCACAGTTTGGTTTGATTTGGAACGCTACTGTCCAGTCATTTGGCTACACGAGGGCTAATTAGACGGGGACCTACTGCTTAAAGCCGATTCCGAATGGCTGCAAACGTCCATGCCAGGAGTAGGACTCGAACCCACAGATTTTGGAACCGAAAGTCAGCGCTTTAGCCATTTGGCCATCAACGTCCGAGGTGACCTAGATGATGCATAATGGAAAAACCGGGGTTGGAACTGTGACTATCTGATAAAATCCATATATCATTAAACTCGACATCAAATCTAACAGGTCTCAAACCCTCCTCTACGGCAAGTAATTCGGCACGGAAAGCAGAACTTGACTCTGAATTTCTAAATTTGATATTACCTACATCATTCGGGTATTTGATGAACATGACTCAGCGGAGTAATACTTTAGTACAGTGTGATGTGGTAAAGTAAAGATAATAAAAATGCGGAGACAGAGGTCATTTCATCATATATATAAAAAAACTCTCATCGTGATGACCGGATAGTTTTGGAGGTAAATTGGCGACTTCCTGATAACTTTGGCGTGTTTGGCGATTATTTTAATGACGTATTATTGAATGGAAAATTAAGATAACGTTCGATTGTCATATTTCTGTCAAAAACAGCTGCGCTTTGATCAAATCAGCTGATAAAGATAGAGCTTAAAATGTAGATTTTTCAGACGTACCGAGTTTACGCCATTTTTTTCATGTTTTTATTAACTCGCTTCCTTGTTTGTTTGTCCAGTACATATCTTGCAATCGATTTTTAACTAACTTCCCGACTAGCTAGACATTTGAAACTTTTTGAATAGCTCGGAACACGATAACAATGTATTATTTTGATACTTTTAGCCATCTTTAAGCATAATTGAATCCTTTTTCAGTTAATTTTGTTTTGTAGACTGGTGCAGCCATCTATCGGCCGGGACGGGAACGAAAAGTTAAATGCAAGTTAACTTCCAATTAACTTCATTTTCTTTCAAGTTGATGGGATAATTTAATTCATCAAAAAAAAATTAAAAAAGTATTTACTAATACATAGAATTGTCAAGTTTATATGATTCAACGGAAAATTTAAAAACATGGTATATAAAAAGTTCTTTTTATCTTGTAATTATTCAAAATGAACTTGCGGTTTCAAAACTCGAAACTGAATCTTCGATGCATCAAAATGGTGGACATCTTGCGCATCTTAGTATTTCACTTAATACTAAAAAATGAGTTAGCTGTTTGAATTCTAGATTATTCTAATTTCGCGTTGTAGGAATTCCCTTATGTGGAAATCACGTGATTTTTCACTTTTGCATATCATAAATTGTAGGTAGCTTATTTGGTTTCGTTTTTTTTTTGAAAAAAATTAGTTTTTTTTTTTAAAGTTTATGAAAATTCCTTGCTTCATTTTCGTTTTAATTAGTTATTATTGAGTATGGAATATTTTGATTTTTAGCACGTTGAATCTACTCTGGGGATTTCTAAAACGAGGAAAAGAGGTAATAATTTGAAACACAATACTTGCAGTTCTAAATGCTTAGATTTAATATTTTGTAATTACCGTTAGAATTTAAACGCCGGAATTGTGCTACAATTTACAATTGTGTCACAATTGGAAATTAAACACTGGAAGTCTCAAATCTGCATTCTAGTAGACTAACGACGTTTTAAAGTTTCACGAATTTCAGTTAAATTAATGAATATGATATAATGGGTTTTGTTCAAAAGGAACATTCTTATATTTTCACTGTAATATTAGTTAGTAATAGTTTTTGAGCTCATAAATCGTCTCTCGACGTCATACATAATTAATAATTTACAGAGTTAATAATTTCAGTCTGTAATATCTACTGTCAGTTTGCAATTTACTGCATATCAACGGCCTAAAGTTCTTTTAAAGGAATTAATATTTGTAGAAATTTATATCGAGTGTTACAGATAATTTATTAGTTCTTATATAATGTGTATCCAATTTCTTTTTAGTTCTACTTTTTTTCTCTTTAATTAAATAAGTACTTATTTGCACAGTTTTATCAAGTATGATGGAATATTTTACAAAATTTTCTCCTTCAGTTTCGCAAATAGTACTATGAAATTTACTCAGTCGCCATTTTCCAAGATGGCGCAAGCCAACGACTTGGCGCCAAAACTGATAGCTGATATTCTAGATAAATATTAATTTAAAAAAAGAGAGAAAATCAATTTCGGTAATTGATTCACATATTTTTACTTAACATTTGGGTAAAAATAATACTAATGTATTCACGATAAGCTTAAAAAAGTATAGTTTAAGCGTAACTATACTTTAAACTATAACTTAAGCGTTTTACGTAATAATCATATCTGTATCGATTATTACGTTGTTAATCGATACAGATATGATTTGTTTGCCAATTCTGTACACGCATTTTTAAATGACTATTTCTCTTCAAATGTGTCCTCAAATTACAAAACCATTCTATTAAAAATTCCTGAAGAATTTAAAATTGTATATAAAAGAAATTCAATTCGAAATCTAACGCTTTGTTCACACTTCTTCAGGAGCGTAGTGCAGTTAAGCCTCGATTATCCGGACTAACTGTGACCATATGCAATCCGGATAATTGAAAATCCGGATATTCCCGGTAAATATGGAAAACTAGTTGAATATCCGTGCTTCGCTACGGAGCATATATTTCAAATTTAATACAACGGTCAATGTATGCAGTTAATGCCATATATATATATATATATATATATATATATATATATATATATATATATATATATATATATATTAATATTAATTAAATACAACGGTCAATGTATGCAATTAATGCAGAAACAACCAAAATAATATATTTATAAAAAAATCATAACGGATATTTTTATAGACAAAATAATGTAGAAGAAGATATTGAAATTAAATCTAATAGAACATACTAAAGAATATAGTATAGTTAATATAGTACAGTTTCAGGAACATTTATTTTACTGTATTTTAATATTTTTTTGGATAATGTCCGATCGTCTGCTGCATTAGAAAGAAAAAAAAATGTCAATTTTTGTCGTTGTTATGCACGTGACGATAAATTTATTTAAAGTATCACAAAAAGAAAAGAAACCACGTGATCAGCATTCAATTAATTAAATTCTAAACGATAATCTTTAAAAATTCACCAAAAATCAGGAAATGGAGGTAAAAAAAATATTAAAATACAGTAAAAGAAATGTTACTCCAACCGTACTATATTAACTGTACTATATTCTTTAGTATGTCCTATTAAATTTAATTTGAATATTTTCTTCTACACATTATTTTTTCTATAAAAATATCCGTTGCGATCTTTTTATAAATATATTTTTTTTTCTTTTACATCAATTGCACACATTGATCGTTGTATTTATTATAAATATATATATATATTGGCATTAATTGCATACATTGACCGTTGTATTTAATTTGAATGTACTCCGCAGCGAAGTACGGATATTCGGCTAGTTACAAATAAATGTAAACACATAATAATAATAATATAATAAGTATCGTGTTACACAATACGATACTTATATCTATTCTTGACGTTTTGCACAGGATCAGTAAAAGTAGCTTTAGTATACTTTGTGCTTTTAACACCAGAAATTTAAAATTATTCTGCAACAATACTCCTTCATGCGTCTGTGATTAATTGATTAAAAATTCCCTGTCAAAAAATGCGTGCAGATGTCATATAGGTGGCCTAGGGGAAAAAAAAAGGGAAAATATTATTGGAAAAAGTGCCGATCAAGGATCTTTAAAAGGCCGAGAGAAGAAAATTAAATTTCACAAAACACGATGTTTGAAAGATAAAACTCTCGCTTTCCTAATTTAACTTGCTATTCGCAGAAAAATTAAATGAAAGGGAAATTTGTATCGTGTTATCGCTTTAAGTTTCACTGGAGGGAAAAAAAATTCTTTTAATAAATTACATAAAAGATTACGAGGGATGCAATCTTGAGGGATTTTCCCGATTTGGCGATTTTTTTTTTTTAAATTTGGCGAAAATATTTCCTTTTAATATTTCTTTAATATTAGCTTGGATTTAAACGGGCGTAGAAATTAATAACATCCCAAACAGTTTATTGAAAACGTAAACAATTATTTGACTAGGATATATTGACATGAAATTTGACTTCTAGACAGGATTTGTAACAAAAACCTGTTTGTTACATTCACTTTTGAATGGTGTGTGAAAAAATATCAACGTTTTACATTAATGCAATCTTAAAGAAATAGAAATAGATTTCCACTGAAACAAAATTTAAAAAAAAATTAAAATTCCTTGAAGTACCTTGTTTGAATGAACCACTCTGATCGTCGTTTTCAAGATGACGTCATTTACCATCAAGATGACGTCATTTTCAAGATGACGTCATTGAAGATATTGAAATCAAAATAATCTCTATACATAAAACAGTTCCGTAACTGACTCACTGACTAACTGACTGACTGACATATAACGCTGGACCCAAAGGGCTAAAATTTTGAATGGCGATTCTTCTTATAGTGTAAGGATGCACTAAGAGAGACTTTTGAAAAATTCTTCCTAGATTTTTTTAAAATTAAATTTTTAAGCTGTTTTTGTAACATTCTTTAAAGTTTGCATTTAAAATAATAATTTCAGGTTTATAAAATTCCTTTAAAATGAAATCTTTTTCGAATATTTACCTCCATTTTCTGATTTTGGATGAATTTTTAAGGATTCATGTTTAGAATTGAATTTATTAAATGCTGATCACGTGGTTTCTTTTCTTTTTGTGATACTTCAAATTGATTTTGCGTCACATGCATAACAACGAAATAAATTGATAAAAAAATACGGTAAAATATAAAATTTAACCACTATACTAATTGAGATGGAAGTTTTTTAAGAATTTAATTCAAATTTGTATGTTTTATGGATATTAAACATACAAATTAATTGCATACATTGACCGTTGTATTTAATTTGAATATTTTCTTTTCTTCTACATTATTTTGTCTACAAAAATATCCGTTACGATTTTATATATATACTAGCTGAAAACCCGTACTTCGCTACGAAGTACATTGAAATAAAATACAACGGTCAATGTATGCAATTCATACCATATATATATATATATATATATATATATATATATATATATATTATATGATAAATACGACGATCAGTGTATACAATTGATGTCAAATATATATATATATATTTATAAGAAAATCGTAAAGGATAATTTTATAGACAAAATAATGTAGAAGAAAATATTCAAATTAAATCTAATAAAAAGAATACTAAAGAATATAGTACAGTTTGTAGAACATTTCTTTTACTGTATTTTAATATTTTTTTGGATAATGTCCAATCGTCTGCCGCATTAGCAAGGAAAAAAAATATTTTTTGTTTATTTAGTTGTTATGCACGTGACGATAAATTTATTTAAAGTACCAGAAAAATAAATCACGTGATCAGCATTTAATAAATTAAATTCTGAAAATTAATCTTTAAAAATTCACCAAAAATCAGGAAATGTAGGTAAAGATTCGAAAAAAATTTCATTTTAAAAGAATTTTTATGGTCTTTCTCGTGATATAAATTTTATAACCCTCAAAGTATTATTTTAAATGCAAACGTAAAAAAAGTTTAAAAAAAGCTTAAAAATTAAAAAAATCTAAGAAGAATTTTTGAAAAATCTTTCTTAGTGCACCCCTACACTATAAGAAGAATCGCCATGCAAAATTTCAGCCCTTTAGGTCCAGCGGTTTGGTCTGTGCGTTGTATGTCAGTCAGTGAGTCAGTTACGGAACTGTTATATATATATATATATATTGGCATTAATTGCATACGTTGACCGTTGTATTTAATTTGAATGTACTCCGTAGCAAAGCACGGGTATTCAACTAGTAAGAACTATAAATATTTTGTTTCGAGATTTTTAAATACGCTCCAAAATGTTATTGATTGAATTCATTGCCTTTATAAATTCTCTGTTAAACGTCGCTAGAGATATGCTACTTGTTTCGTTTGAAATTTTGGCGAACTTAGAGAAGACAGAAACACAAATCTGTCAAAAAGACAACAATAGCACCTTAGGACTAATGAAAACAGAAAATATAGGGAAAACAAAAGTACTCTTCTCTCGCCAAAGCAAATGAATTCGGCCAGTTAAGAGTTAAAACCGAAAAATAATTCCCTTTATAGTCAAGTTAGTTTTACATAAACGCATAAAGACTTTGCTAACTGTAATAGTTCCTTCGAAAGAGGACATTTAAGAAAGGTTTTAAAGGAAGTTAAGCCTTGTCTAGGCATCAAAAGAAGACGGGCGTCACCGTTTGGCGACAATAGGCAATAAAATATCTGATGCGTCAGCTAGATATCCAAAGAAGCTTAGGTCTGCCGTTTATTTCATTACGTAACGTAAGTCAATTCGCCAAAGTTTGCGCCAGCGTTTTGATTGGTGGAATAATACACCAGTATTTGAAATTCGTATCTAGCTTAATTTTTTTTAAAGCGAAATTATCATTTGCATTGTCTGTCGGCTTAAAAGCCTTGTTTCATAGAAGCTAAAATGTATGTTTTAAAAAAAAATTAGAATATTTAAGGGGACTCACTACCCTTAAATCTTTAAAACATTCGATTTTTTGAAAAAAATATATGTTAAAACCTGATCATTTCTGAACAAAATAATGCAAACCGCATGAAAATATTCCGCTCAGTTCCGGAGATATTGATATTCTAAATATTTAATTATTGATCAAGTTTATGGTAAGAAAAATTTTAAACTCATTTTTCTCAAAATGTAATTTTGCATCATTCCGCAACTGATATCTAAAAAACTATGTAACATAATTCCATGAAGTTTTTATCACTGCATAATCATGTTATTTTATTGCGTCTGATCTAGAATTATTGCAATCACTGCACATTCTGTTATTTTTTCAGGGGTAAATTAATGCAAAAATATAAGGAAATTTTAAGTATATTTTGAGCAGTTTTTAAAAAAAATTGAAATAATATTTTTATGTTGAATGTTTTATGTTCAGTTGTATTTTGAATTATTGATTTTAAATATAAAACAGGAATTATGCATTTAAGTGTAAAATTAATTTCATAGTTCTGCGCGCAGTCCAGTATACAATAAAAATACTTAAAAAACAAGGTATATCTAAAGCATTTAAAAAAATTTATTTAAAATTATTTTTAGAGCTGAAAATTTGTTTATTAAAATAAGTATATCAATTTATCATATACATAAAATTTGGAAAAATTGGGTGTAAATTGAAATAGTTACAAAGAGTCAAAATGTATGAAAATATGCCTTATTTCCTCGATTTAAGAGTCGTTAGTCCCCTTAAAAGTATTGTATAACATTAATGAAATGGTAATTCTCGGAAAGGTGAATTTCTTTAACCCTTCAGAGGGGCGCGCACCTGTACTGAGTGCAACATTTTCGTCATTTTGAATGGTTTGTTTTTACATGTAAGGTTTGAATGTTCTAAGCAGTTTCTATTGATAGCTACACCCTTTCTAATACAGGTCTGATTTTCTGACCCTTGTATTCCTTTCTATTCATTGGTAGTCGTGATTTAACCATGGTAAACCAACGATTATTCTGGATTACAATACGACAAAAGCAGGAGTTGATGTACTCGATCAAATGTGCAGCTATTACACGGTATCCCGCATATCGCAGAGATGGACAATCTCATTGTTTTTTTTAGGTTTTTGGACGTAATAGGAATCCATTCGCAAATTGTCCTTAGATCCAATAAACCGGACAGTTTTGAAGTAAGGCGATTGTATCTGCATTCTTTGGCCTTTAATTATAAATATATATCAGTACTAGCTGAAAACCCGCACTTCGCTACGGAGTACATTCAAAGTAAAAACATCGGTGAATGTATGCAATTAATGCCAATATATATATAATAAATACGACGATCAATGTATATAATTGATGTAAAATATATATATATATATTTATAAAAAAATCGTAAGGGATATTTTTATAGACAAAATAATGTAGAAGAAGATATTCAAATTAAATCTAATATATAGAATACTAAAGAATATAGTACAGTTAATATAGTACAGTTTCTAGAACATTTCTTTTACTGTATTTTAATATTTTTTGGGATAATGTCCAATCGTCTGCCGCATTAGCAAGAAAAAAAAATTATTTTTTGTCTATTTAGTTTTTATGCACGTGACGATAAATTTATTTAAAGTACCAGAAAAAAGAAATCACGTGATCGGCATTTAATAAATTAAATTCTAAAAATTAATCTTTAAAAATTCATCAAAAATCAGAAAATTGAGGTAAAGATTCGAAAAAGATCTCATTTTAAAGGAATTTTTATGATCTTTCTCGTGGTATAAATTTTATAACGCTCAATTTATTATTTTAAATGCAAACTTTAAAAAAGTTACTAAAACAGCTTAAAAATTTAATTAAAAAAAATCTAAGAAGAATTTTTCAAAAATCTTTCTTAGTGCACCCCTACACTATAAGAAGAATCGCCATGCAAAATTTCAGCCGTTTAGGTCCAGCGGTTTGGTCTGTGCGTTGTATGTCAGTCAGTCAGTGAATGAATGAATGAATGAATGAATGAGTCAGTTACGGAACTGTTTTATATATATAGATTATAAACATTTTATATTTGTCATAAAACGCAGAATTGTTATTTTGAATTTGAAAAAAAAAAAGTTTATTACGAAAGGAATAATCAAGGTTGAAAGAGATGTTGCACTTTGTGCCTCGCGCGCCTGCTGGTGTTCCAAAAATTGGCGCACCCGCTGAAGGGTTAAATCTCCTATATAGAGTTTAGGTGTATTTATATGAAAATGCATATTGATAATCAAGATAAATGCTGGAATGACTGATCGAAACAGTGGTGCAGGAAATTACAGTAAACTACCAATTTACTGCTCAGAAAATACCGACGGAATCCAAGGCGTTACATGTTTAACGTTGATCTGTTTCTGCATGAAGCTAAACTGCTATTTTCTATTAGAAGTTCATAAATTTTTCCTGATTCCTCAAAAATGGATTTAACTGATCTATATATATAAAACAGTTCCGTAACTGACTCATTCATTCATTCATTCATTCATTCATTCACTGACTGACTGACATACAACGCACAGACCAAACCGCTGGACCTAAAGGGCTGAAATTTTGCATGGCGATTCTTCTTATAGTGTAGGGGTGCACTAAGAGAGATTTTTGAAAAATTCTTCTTAGATTTTTTAAAATTAAATTTTTAAGCTGTTTTTTTACTTTTTTTAAGTTTGCATTTAAAATAATAATTTGAGGGTTATAAAATTTATATCACGAGAAAGATCATAAAAATTCCTTTAAAATGAAATCTTTTTCGAATCTTTACCTCCATTTCCTGATTTTTGGTGAATTTTTAAAGATTAATTTTTAGAATTTAATTTATTAAATGCTGATCACGTGACTTCTTTTTCTGGTACTTTAAATAAATTTATCGTCACGTGCATAAAAACTAAATAGACAAAAAATAATTTTTTTTTCTTGCTAATGCGGCAGACGATTGGACATTATCCAAAAAAATATTAAAATACAGTAAAAGAAATGTTCTAGAAACTGTACTATATTAACTGTACTATATTCTTTAGTATTCTTTATATTAGATTTAATTTGAATATCTTCTTCTACATTATTTTGTCTATAAAAATATCCCTTATGATTTTTTTATAAATATATATATATTTTACATCAATTATATACATTGATCGTCGTATTTATTATATATATATTGGCATTAATTGCATACATTCACCGATGTTTTTACTTTGAATGTACTCCGTAGCGAAGTGCGGGTTTTCAGCTAGTCTATATATATAAAACAGTTCCGTAACTTACTCATTCATTCATTCACTGACTGACTGACATACAACGCACAGACCAAACCGCTGGACCTAAAGGGCTGAAATTTTGCATGGCGATTCTTCTAATAGTGTAGGGGTGCACTAAGAAGGATTTTTCAAAAATTCTTCTTAGATTTTTTTAAATTAAATTTTTAAGCTGTTTTTTAAACCTTTTTTACGTTTGCATTTAAAATAATACATCGAGGGTTATAAAATTTATATCACGAGAAAGATCATAAAAATTCCTTCAAAATGAAATTTTTTTCGAATTTTTACCTCCAATTCCTGATTTTTGGTGAATTTTTAAAGATTAATTTTTAGAATTTAATTTATTAAATGCTGATCACGTGATTTCTTTTTCTGGTACTTTCAATAAATTTATCGTCACGTGCGTAACAACTAAATAGACAAAAAAAAATATTCTTTTCTCTTTCTAATGCAGCAGACGATTGGATATTATCCAAAAAAAATGCATATCCCTTACGATTTTTTTATAAATATATATATATAGATAGATATATATTTTACATCAATTGTATACATTGATCATCGCATTTATATATTTATTTATATATATTTATTTTTTGGCATAAATTGCATACGTTGACCGTTGTATTTAATTTGAATGTACTCCTTAGCGAAGCGCGGGTTTTCATCTAGTATTTTATAAGATAAATCTCAACAAAACAGAATAATTGTAAATGAATATACTTGTATAAGTCTGTAGGCCTAAACGCGAAATTATGATGTCTAGTCTAGTTTTGCTGTTGCTTAATTTTTTCGTTACATCGACTTCAGTGTGTCTTATTATTATCTTACCGTATACAATAACTAATTTTTTAATAGGGAATTAATTTTTTTATGTTAGCATCATTACATTGTTATTCAGTTGAACTTTTTTTCTTACAATGATAAGCACATTTTCTGTTATTGTTACCACGTTTTTACAGAGATTTTCGCCATTTTGCGTAAGCTTTGAAGAAAAAAGGTCGCCAGACTGGATAATTTATTTATGGTTTAAATTCGTAAGCATGTATGTACTAAAACATACTAATAAATATAGAATCCTACGTATTATAAATTCAAATGCAATGCTTAAAAATACACACCCAGTGCTGTGAAAAGGAGAGATGTGTAAATGTAAAGAAGAGGTACATCTTGGCGAGATTTGGCGAAGTTTTTAAAATTTGCCAAAATAACACTAAAAAACGACGGTAACGGCAACTAGCGGGCAACAAAATGGCTTGTCTATACAGAATATACAGCCAGTTTGAGACATTTTAAATAGCATAAATGTCTCATAATAAATCCTAAATGATATTCTTTTTTCATAATTAAGACTAAAGAAAAGGATATTGCAACGCAAACAATAAAACGAAAACAAGCACTTATAATAAAAACTCAACAATCCAAGGTTTATTTCGGCTGACAATAATAAACTCTTGGCGTCTATGTCACTGAAGAAAAATCTGTTCAATACGAACCTGTTATCCTTTTATAAGATTGACTGCAGAACATATAAGATAACAATAAGTTTGGCGCATTGATCGCCCACGTTATAAGGGGTACCTTATTTACAAGAGCCTAATTGAAGAATTCTAACTGAAGAATTGTAATAATTCCTAATTAAAAAATTCTAACTGAAGAATTGTAATAATTCCTAATTAAAGAATTCTAACTGAGGAATTGTAATAATTTCTAATTGAATTCTAACTGAAGAATTGTAATAATTCCTAATTGAATTCTAAACGAAGAATTGTAATAATTCCTAATTGAATTCTAAACGAAGAATTGTAATAATTCCTAATTGAATTCTAAACGAAGAATTGTAATAATTCCTATTTGAATTCTAACTGAAGAATTGTAATAATTCCTAATTAAAGAATTCTAACTGAGGAATTGTAATAATTCCTAATTAAAGAATTCTAACTGAGGAATTGTAATAATTCCTAATTAAAGAATTCTAACTGAGGAATTGTAATAATTCCTAATTGAATTCTAACTGAAGAATTGTAATAATTCCTAATTGAATTCTAACTGAAGAATTGTAATAATTCCTAATTGAAGAATTCTAACTGAGGAATTGTAATAATTCCTAACTGAATTCTAACTGAAGAATTGTAATAATTCCTAATTGAATTCTAACCGAAGAATTGTAATAACTCCTAATTGACGAATTCTAAATGAAGAATTGTAATAATTCCTAATTGAAGAATTGCCTAAATCTTTACATGGGCCTAATTTTAGTGTGATTTTGGCAAATTTTGAAAACTTCGCCAAATCATGCCAAGGGGGTACCTTCTTTATTTGTATTATCTGAGAGATGATTAATCATTCTTAAAAGCACATGTTGAAGCTCTTGACTTCGCGAGATGTGGACTAGAGTCACATGTTGATGAGGTTCAAGTGTTTCGACGCTGATTACAAATTTGCTGTCATCTGCGCATAACATACTAATGGATTCAAAATCGTCCCTTGAAGGTAGGTAACGTGGCTTGAGCAACGGGTTACGAATCCATGACGCTTGCCACTTACAAGCAAGGAAGCAGTTCTTGGACGTGTATGACTGTCGAAACTAAAATCAAGCCTAGCCGAAATTTTTAAAAAAGCGGCAACCGATTCCCTCAATTTTCCGCGTTTGGCACCATTACAGAGTTGTCGAATCCTTGTATAAACTTCAACCGCAAATCTACTTACGGCTCCTAGATTCTCAATTCATTGCCCCCCGCGAAAGCTTGCAGTTAATTGAAGAAACACATCTCATATGCGCCGGCGAACACAGTCCATTAGATTTTATTGCGTTGCCATTAGGATTGATTTTAAAATGGATGCCCATTTTCGGCCATCTTTTTTGCGAAAAGAACATTAGAATTTGACGCCTTTTCCCTTTCCGATCGAATACGCGCGGCTTACTTTCGGGTGTTTGCCTTTTGCCGCAAACACCCCTAATGATCTCCGATCTCCTCAAAAGATTGTTCGCTTTTGCTCGCCCTCTGTTCTCTGTTGCGCCCGGAATGACTTTAATGTTCATCCAAATCATCTCTCCGAGAAACGACTCTCTCGCCGTCTGAAGATGCGTATGTTCCGGGAGTATTCGTCCTTTTTTTTTCCCAGCTAAGAGTTAATGGGTATCTGTTCAGAAAACCTTATTCCCATGGCTGGAGAAATCATTGAAGGCTTTCCTGGGTTATAAGGGGAAAAAAATATAATAATGGACGAGGGCGGGTTTTGATGGAAATAAGTTTACATGGAAATCAGCGTGATGGAAAAAGAGATACAGATAATGCAGTGCTCGTATTAATTTTTGTTTCTAGAGAGATGGTTGGGAGTAGATTGTTAAGAGTATAGAATCTAAGGATTTATAATCTTAAAAGTACAGACTCGTTGCCAATTTCATTTCTTTTTTTACTTGGGGGGAGGGAATGAAATCTAAGTAAAGATATTTTCTTATGATATCTTTGATCGCTTATTTTAGTGATACAGTCAAACCCCGTTATAACGAACTTCAAGGGACCAAAGTTTTGTTCGCTATATCCGGTGGTTCGCTGTATCCGAACCGTTAGGAAAAATGCTGGAGTTCACAAAATGTATAATTCATTAGGGGGCGTCCATTAATTACGTGAGGCGATTTTGGCGATTTTTCGACACCCTCCCCCCCCCCTGGTGAGATATCGTGAGATTTGGCTCGAACCCCCCCCACCCCCCCCCCCCCCCCCCCCCTAATCCCACGTGAGATTTTTCAAAATGCGTATTTTTAGTGTAAATACGTTAATCTGTGCTCGATTCCGTTGGATTTATTTTAAAAAAAACATAATTTGCTTAATTATTTTTATTTAAGACTAGTTAAGACTAGTATTTAAGACTACTAAGAACGTAGTCTAGAATCACAGTGAGAAAATCGAACAATAAAATACTTAAATAGGAACTACTAAAATTCGTAAAAGAATATTCATTCTAATTCAGTCCACGGGGACTCATGTGTGGTCTCAAGAGTGACTACTGGAACTATTGTGTAGGATTTAGCCATATTTTAGTATAGAAACATGTTTAACTTAATATAACCCAGTTTTTCTCGCAATTTTACACTGTTTCTTGCGGAAAAAAAAATTACGTGATATTTGTCGAGAACCCCCCTCTCCCCCACGCGAGACTGGGTGAGTTTCGGCTCGACTCCCCCCCCCCCCCCTAAAAGCCTCACGTAATTAATGGACGCCCCCTTAGTTGCTATGTGTATTCAATAATGATGTATTAAAAGAAAGATCTCAAAATATGATAAAAAAGATCATAAATGAATTAAATTCACTAAAATCGATTACATTAAACTGACACAATACTACAGTCGACCCCGTTATAACGAACTTCAAGGGACCAAAGGTTTTGGTCGCTATATCCGAACCGTTAAGAAAAGTGCTAGAGTTCACAAAATGTATAACTCTTTAGTTGCAATATGTATTCAATAATGATGTATTAAAAAATGATAAAATCTGTTAAAAATGATGATTAATGAACGAAATCGACTAAAATCGATTACATTAAACTGACACAATACTAATTAAATTACGTATAATAGGAAAACGACGAGACCAAAATCTTCGTTCGTTATATCCATGAGTTCGTTATATACGGGGTTCGCTATAACGGTGTTCGACTGTAATTAAATTAGCTAAAAATGAAGAGAAATGGCAATAAATTCATTTTAACTTCAATTGTTGCTCACTGTTTTGATACAGAAATAATCGGTAAACTTCTGCTGACGTGATGCCGATTTCAAAAACATTTTTTTAAATTTCTTTTTGTCCAATATATCAAATGACTCCAACACTCTTTCTTCCACTGTTTGTGTTGACAAAAACTTATGAATTACGCGCATCGTTTCTGTAGCATCTGACATAGTGGGGATTTCGTCATTTATGTGCTACTCTTCATCAGCATCAGATGCAGATTCTTCGATTACAGAATGGTTCCTTTTAATTTCTTCCACGATATTTTCATCAGTCGGATTTTCACATGTAATGACTTCATGATCACATGTTTCGAACAATTGCATGTCACAGTCTGAGAATAATGAAATTTTGTACTTTTCTATCCAAACAGCGATAGGTAGATCTTCAACACTCTTTGCTTCTTCAACATTCGTTGTATCTTCAATATTCTTAAAAAGTTAAAAAATCAGTAGTCGACAGAAAAAGAAGGTTCGTTGTAGCCGATTCTTAAGATTTCGGAGGTTCGCTATAAAAGGATAAATTAGCATTAATTACAACAGGAAAACGGCGTGACCAAAATTTTCGTTCGTTATATCCGTGAGTTCGTTTTATACCGGGTTCGCTATAACGCGGTTCGACAGTCGCTGAATACCCGTGCTTCTCGACGGAATGCATGAGTACCATTCAATTATGTCATTTAGTTAATTAAATTTAAATTAATTTTAGCTGTAAATTATTTTAACTGAACGACCGTGATCTGGCATTAGATAAGGATTAAAGATTGTTTTTTTATTTTTTATTTTAAGAATTTAAGCCTCTGTTTCAACCCCTTTAGAGGTTGGATTAAACAAAAATTCTTTGTGAGCACCTAGGGCGTTACAAGAACCACGATGCAAAATTTCAGCTTCCTAGTACTTATGGTTCCAGAAATACAGTGATTAGTCAGTCAGTGAGTGGTAATTGGCACACACACACACATATATATATATATATATATATATATATATATATATATATATATATATATATATATATATATGTATGTATATATATATATATATATATATGTATGTGTATATATATATATGTATATATATACATATATATATATATATATATATATATATATGTATGTGTATATATATATATATGTATATATATACATATATATATATATATATATATACATATACATACATATATATATATATATATATATATATATATATATATATATATATATATATATATATATATATATATATATATATATATATATACTAGCCGAGTGGCAACCCGATGTGTAGCTTTTTCGATTTATTTTTCGAAATTGATTATTCTAAGTTGCTTTTCCGAAATGGTTTTATTTCTTAAAGATTAAAAACTGTTTAATCACTTTTAAAAATATATTAGAATTTTTAAAAAACGAAATAATTATTTAAAATTCTCTTTTTCAAATTTTGGTTTTTGGCTTTTGAAATAATTCTTTAAAATTTTTGTTTTCAGATTTTGCTTTTTAAACAAAATGTTCATTCAATTAGAAAAAAATTCTGAAACTAAAATTATTTCTGGTACTTTAAAATTATTTCTGGATTTCAGTTATTAAATGACTCGTTTTCAGACTCTTTCTCAACTAATAATTTTTCATTTTGGCAACATGGCCGAATGTAAATATTAAATCTCATAGGAGAAAAATTGCTTAAAAAATAGAAAGACAGTTCTCCGGAATTCAAAATTGGTGGCGAAAGAATCCTCATCAGTTGCTCATTAATTAGAAACAAATTTCACGAACTTGCTGGAATTATTAGTAAGTAAAATAATAAGTCGAAAAAATGCGAACTCCCGATTCAGTTACATTAAGATACTATGGAGATCAGCGCGGGAAATTTCAAAAGTGAGTTTTGTAAGTACGCTTTCTTAGAACGATAACTTTTTTTTAATAAATGTATTTGGTATATTTTGGAAGCTGAACATCTAGGAAATGCCGTAAAATTGACATTATCGTAAAATTGACATTAATAGGTGCAGAAAACCGAAATATTTGTCCATCAAAATTTTCGATTTCGTGAAATTCGGAAAACTGCATTGGGGAAAAAGCTTCGTTTGCAATGAAAAACATCTTTTAACTTGATAAAAATGTGTATATCTTAAAGATGAAGAGTTGTAAAACACATGGAAATAAAAAATTTCTTGATTGGTGGACTGAAAAGTTTAATTTTGCATGCATGAAAATAGTGGAAATTTTGCGAAACGGAAAGGAGCTGACGCACTCGGGATGTGAACTGTTTCTGCTGTCCGCCTCTTTTGAGTTTTAGCGGTTTTAATTTAATAATTAAAAAAGTTTAAAGTTTTGAAAGTTGAGGATAGCATCAGTGCACGCGTCTCGTCCGTCTGCGTATATCGGTACCAGTCGCGATATCCTGCTATGCTCGGTTCGCGAGATTAGCCCGTCCCCGGGTCTGTTCACTACATTTGTTTACCTTCAGCTGTTATTATATATATATATATATATATATATATATATATATATATATATTTGTACATGTATATATGGACTTCCATCGATCATTCCCCGAATCATCGTTTTCCCTGATGTGTCGTTTATTTCATCCAGTCCTGATGATACTATTTCTTTGTTATGTTTCCGCATCCCCAGTTTTCCTCGCGTGGATCGTTCATTTCAATCGGTCCCTTGAAAAAGAGGTTCCACTTTATATATATATATATATATATATATATATATAAAGTATATATATATATATATAATAGATAGATAGTGAAGCCTCTCCGGCCACCTCGCTAAACGGCCCTATTTTGTCCAATGATATACACTCCATAGAACCAATGTTACTCTAACCCCTTTTCCACGGCCACCTCTCTCAACGGTCACTTTTTATCGGATCATGATTGGTCACCATGATTGGCCGTCGTAGAGAAATTTCACTATATATATATATATATATATATATATATATATATATATATATATATATATATATATATATATATGTATGTATATATATATATATATATATATATATATATATATATAAAAATATATATATATATATATATATATATATATATATATATATATATATATATATATATATATATATATATATATATATATACATACATATATTATATATATATATATATATATATATATATATATATATAT
The DNA here is from genome assembly GCA_907164885.2 of Dolomedes plantarius. Classification (NCBI taxonomy): domain Eukaryota; kingdom Metazoa; phylum Arthropoda; class Arachnida; order Araneae; family Dolomedidae; genus Dolomedes; species Dolomedes plantarius. The sequence goes on from OU015499.1 coordinate 150,789,071, forward strand.
ATATATATATATATATATATATATATATATACATACATATATTATATATGTATGTATATATATATATATATATATATATCTTACTCCGGATCGCTCGGTTCCCCGTTGGTCCCAGGTCGACCGAAATGTTGCCATCCAAATCATCTCTCCGAAAGTGAGTCTCCAAATGCAGATCGCAGATGCTGCCACTCCTCGTTGCTTTTTTTTCCCGGCGAAGAGTTAATAGGGAATCCATTTGACGGACCCATATTCCCTAGGCTGGGAATTGCTCCAAGGTTACTGGGGGGGGGGGGGGAGGAGAGCCATGAAGAAGTTCGGTGTAGAGGTGATGTTGTACTTTCACGTGCGCAAGTTCGGCCGAATGAAGGAGTGGGAAAGAAATGCGAGGTTTCTCGGTAGAAGGGAACGTGTAATATATATATATATATATATATATATATATATATATATATATATATATATATATATATATATATATATATATATATATATATATATATATATATATATATATAAGAGCTTGTCTGTTTGTTTGTCCGCTATAGAATCATAGACTGTTTCACCCACTGGGACCAAATTCGGCACAGTTAATGTTTAGGGCCCAAGAAACTTAAATCAGGAAAAACGAAATTTGGGGCTCAATTAGTTTTTTTAAAATTAATTTTTTAATGATTTTTGTGCCCCTAAGCGCACCTCTTAAATGTGGATGCAGCCGCTTTACCACAACCAGTCTAATTCGATACGCGGGGGAAAAGAGGTTTGTTCTGAGGGGTGGTTTGAGAGTTGGTCTGAGGGTGACGGGGGGGGGGGATGCCAGGGCGAAGTGTTTATTTTTCGGGGGGTGCAGCCCAGTATTTTTTTGATGGAATGCATGAAAAATTTTATATCTATATATCTACCCGGGCAACGCCGGGCAATAATGCTAGTATATATATATTCTCCATAGGTTACACATTGAAGTGAGCGAATCGAATAGGGTTAGTACACAGCAGCCCTCACCTTTGATGATCATTCCAATAGGAAATTCAGTAGGACTCCTACCAAACAGCATTTATCGCTAAAAATATGGGAAAAGTTGCGTATTACATTTTGTGTGCACATAGAAATATTAAATTGCAGATTCTTATTTTATTGGCATAAGTATTGTTACGAATTTTGTAAATTAATGTATATCTTTGTCTTAAATTACCGTCAAAATTGTAATTCTGCTTGTAAAATAATGCATTGTTATCATTTGTTCCATGTAAATAGTAATATTACAAGATTCTGCAGTACTATGCATTTAACATAGGGTTTCTATGGTATCTAGCCAAATTGGCGAGATATTGGTTTGTTAGCGACGTTTTTGGCGAACAGTTTTTGGAGCCAAATTTGGTGAGATATTAGCAAATTTGGTGACTTGGCGTCAAGTTTGGCGACTTTTCCAAGCCTAGAATTTTCGGAACATTGTGGAAATTCCCAGACTCTCGAGAAGCTATAAATACAGCCTCGATTCGGGGTTGGGTTCAGATTTCAGTTTGAATTGTGCTTGCAGCTTGTCAAAAGTGCCGCTGTTGGCTGTGAGATTTTCATTGGAGAATTAATGAGATTTATGCCGCGATAAGTGCGACTTCGTGCCGCGTCTTTTGTGTTGAGTTTTCCCGTACTTCTGTGATATAGAGATTGTGCTGGAATCACTGTAGTCAGTTTCTGACGATCTATAAGCTGTAGTATTTCGACTTCATGTAAATTAATCTTTGTTTTTGTTCTGTCTTTTTCAAAGTCTATTCAATCGCAGAAACCGAACTGGAAATTATTAACAGTATCATTCAACAGAGACATAATATCATCAGAGCATAATCGACAAGATGGCTGCTTTTAAGATCTCACACCGTTTCCTTTTAAAATTATTTTCTTCACAATTATTCGAAGTTCCTTTCAAAATCCGCAACTTCGTAATAATAATTACTCGCCGCACATAACACTGAACCCCTCCCCCCTCCCCGCCTGCTGATCTGCTTTCCGTGGAAGAAGGCATTAAAGTAAAAGCATAAAACAAAACCACGGCCCAAGATAAGGTCTTCTGATCAAAAGAGAATTTAAAATTTTTGCCAGGCTCGGCGATAAATTTTCTCGGCGCTTTTTGAAAAAGAACACGCCGCCATATTTTCATGGCCTGTTCGCGAAGAACAAACGAATGATTGCAGATAATTTTCTGAGGGCCCGGGTGGCAATGGGTAGTTAGTTTCGGAATCGCTGCGAACCGCATTCACAGATTCACATCTTAAAGGTTAACGGTGGTGGGTGCCATTCGTTTTGAAATAGCTGGCAATAAAAGCTCTTATTTTAGGAAACGATCAGACATTTGCTTAAATACTAGTCTGGGTTCTGGTGTTTCCCCCCCCCCCCGTTTCTGACGGATTTCCCTTCCCCTCCCCCATTCTTTATTAACCGATACGGGTGGTTAGTCAATCGAAAAACTGAATTTAAGAAAGTAAATGGTTATTGCATGTTATTCAGTGTCCTGTCGTATGTGGTGTTGCCGTGTTTTGTTAGCTTCTAATCTTCGGGTATTGTGAGATAGCAGCCAGGAGAACGTTACAAAAGATAATTTTAATGCCTGGGGTATATATATGAGCAGTGAAACACCTGCACGGCGGCAAGTCATGGTTTTTGAAAAAAAGTGGCCGTTTTGAGGGGTGGCCGTCGAAAAGAAGTTTCTTCCATAAGATTGCCTCTATGGAGTGTCGAATCGGCTCTGTACAAAATATGGCTGTTTACAGGGCTGACTTTCGACCGTATAAATATATATATATATATATATATATATATATATATATATATATATATATATATATATATATATATATATATATGTATATATATATATATATATATATATATATATATATGTATATATATATATATATATATATATATATATATATATATATGTATGTGTATATATATATATATATATATATATATATATATATATGTATGTGTATATATATATATATATATATATATATGTATGTGTATATATATATATATATATATATGTATGTGTATATATATATATATATATATATGTATGTGTATATATATATATATATATATGTATGTATATATATATATATATATATATATATATGTATATATATATATATATATATATATATATATATATATATATGTATATATATATATATGTATATATATATATATATATATGTATATATATATATATATATGTGTGTATATATATATATATGTATATATGTATATATATATATATGTATATATATATATGCATATATATATATATATATATATATATATATATATATATATATATATATATATATATATATATATAATAAGAGTAAATAACTACTAAAAATTAAAATTAATAAATAATAATTAAATTCTTAAGTAAAAATAATAATAAATAATAAAAATAACTTTTAATCATAAAAAATTTAATTTAGGTTTATTTGTCCTATAACACAGTCTCCTTAGTAAGTCTACTTCTGTGTTTCCATTTGCTCCATGGTTGCAAGTTTTGTGACGTCAGTCTTCTTGCGGTTTCCCATTGTTAACTTCCACTTTGTCTAGCGTAAGGCTTGGCGTTCTTTGATTATGTAACTAGTTATTCAATTCTTCTGTTTCTAATGGATTGTACGGTGTCTAAGTATGTTTATTGTTTAGATCATGCTTATCAGAAACAACCCATTGGTTTTTAGACAGCATCGGCACCGCTGATGACGAGATGCTGTCTAAAACATAATTAATACTTATCTTTTCAAGTTTTTAGTTCCTGGATGCAAGTAGCTTTAGAGCTCATACTGGTTTTTCACTTTCAACTTTGTCTTTATATATATATATATATATATATATATATATATATATATATACAGGGTCATCGAAAAAGGTTGGGCACATTTCGAAAGCTCATAATTGTAAAATAAATTGAGCAAACGCAATAATATTCTTTTCAAACAACCCGGCAAGTGTCCAAGATTTCTAAATGTAACTGGTACGCAACCGCGACGTTGAACGTTGCGCAGAAGCGATGCGAGTGGAAGAGTTCTTCGTTCGGTTTTCCGTCAGTGCAATGGCGACCGTCCAGGAGAAAGCTCAGGCGGTGGTTGTTTGCGATAAACACGACGGTAATTTCGCTGAACTGTTTTAACAAATTTGTATTCCACTAACCACAACACACATTGAGCTTTCTCATGAACGGTCGCCGTTGCACTGACGGAAAGCCGAACGAAGACATCTTCCACCTCGCATCGTTTCTGCGCAACGTTGAACGTCACGGTTGCGTACCAGTTACATTTGGAAATCTTGGACACTTGCCAAGTTGTTTGAATAGAATATTATTGCGTTTGCTCAATTTATTTTAGAATTATGTGCTTTCGAAATGTGTCCAACCTTTTTCGATAACCCTATATATATATATATATATATATATATATATATATATATATATATATATATATATATATATATATATATATATATATATAATTTTCCTAATGGTAAAATAAATTTTTAACCTATGACTATACATGTAATGATTTGAACTACAAAAGACAATTTTAAGCTTTACAAAAGACAATTTTAAAATTTGGAGATTTACGAAAAAGTATGTCGAAACGGTCACTGGTAATAGAATGAATGTTTTGTAACTGCAAAGAATAATTTCTTCAAATATTGGTTTTTTTTTTTTTTTTTAAATACAAATATCTCGTGGCAGTCTCTAATACTGTTAAGAAAACATTTAACGAAAATTGTAAATCCAAAATATAATTTACCACTGTGTTTTCACAGAAGATATTTCTTAAAAAGATGCCAGTAATTAAGTGATTTGTATAAGAAATTAGTGATATTGCATACTATATTTCATAAATATTTGTTTTTAGTTTAAAATATTGAAAACAAGTCTCTAATATTTATAATAAAATACTAAGTCAATTTTGCTAACGAATATTTCATAGGCTATTTTTTATTCGTTAGGAATTTTTCCAATGAATCACCAATGTTGGAAAAATATTTCTTCAGCTCTGTCTTTACGTTTCAGTAAACCAATATTTAGACCAATATTGGATTACTCATGTTGGAAATCTATCCTTAAAAAACTAATGTTTGACGAAGGTATTGTGCTGATATTGCCTCTTAAGACAATTTCTATTATTATTTGGCGCCAGGAAGTGGAAATTTAAAGCCTAAGTCCTGAAATATGCGAAAATGACGTTATTGTGACGTATATTTGGTACTGAGAAAAAAACGTTTATTGGTGGGCCCGGGGCAAACTAGGAGTTAGCGCGTCGAATTCGGCACTGAGGGCACTCTTTTCGAATTACAGTAAGCTCCTCTGAATGATTTCGTGTCTAACCCGGGCATATTAAATCTGTAGGCCAGAAAATTCGTCTGTGGGGTTAGCAGGGTTGGGGGAGCAAGATGTTGTCCCAAGAGGTGCTCTGTAAAAATTGGGGTGGTATGCAGCAAAGAGTTGACCCCCTACCCTTGTGGTAGCCAATAGCATTGGTCTAAGCAAGTGCCACATTGCTTTGCCTTGCAGCTACGATGGTCTTGGTTAGTATCTATTAAGTTAGAATGCATTAGTAACAACAAGAACAACATGTTTATTAGCAGACATTACAAATATGTGCCAGGTTCGAGGCAGCCTTGTGGTAGCGCGCTGGCTTCGGTGCTGAGGGTTGTCCGATCGACTCCCGACACGCGCCATTAACCATTTCAGCGGCAACAACCAGCACCGTTTGCACAGTGAAGGTCCTTTTCCCGATTTTTTTAACCTAAAAAAATCTTAAAAATTTTTCCAATTAAAGCTTGCAAAATGTTTTTACTTCTTTAAACTGATAACGGATGGCAGCACTAGTCATTTTTCTCCCCATTTAACTGGAATACATGGAATGCAAGTGGGAATAAGACTAGATTTAGGCTTCGCACTGTGCGAACAGCGCACCTGAAAGGGTTAAATAGGCCAAATATGGCCATGGTAAATCCGTAGACCGGAAAGTTCCTGTATTTGGTCAGAGAGGGTGTGAGAAGGTACGATCCCCCCATTAGTCGCTCCTGGGGATGCTCGGTCCAAACTGAGGTGGCAACTAGCTAAGACGAACCCCGACTCTTGAGGTGCGCGTATCAGAATTTTTCCCTATTATTTTTAACCTAAAAAAATCTTGAAAATTTTTCCAATTAAAGGTTGCAAAAGGTTTTTACTTCTTTAAACTGATAACAGATGGCAGCACTAATCATTTTTCTGCTCATTTAACGGGAATACATTGAATGCAAGTGAAAAGAAGACTAGATCTAGGCTTCGCACTGTGCGAACGGTGCTCCTGAATAGCTCAGTGTCCAGGCCAAATATGGGCATGGTAAATCCGTAGACCGGAAAGTCCCTGTAGTAGGTCAGAGAGGGTGGGAGAGGGTACGATTTGAAGTCAGTCCTGGGAGGGTGTTTGGTCCAAATTAAGGTGGCAACTAGCTAAGACGAACCCCGACTCTTGAGGCGCGACATAAACCAGAGCCGCACACGTCAGTCGGAACCCTATTTGGAACGTTGTATTAGGAACAACAACACAAATATGCGCCACTATGACGTCATTTTCGCATGCCCCTGCGCTAGCATTCTTTTAATGCGTTGCAGATACTGCACAGCATTTTCGGTAAACGAAATACCCGGCGAGTTAATAATCCTTTAACTTCCTACTCTGAATTACTTAACTCCCTGAATTATTCAAAAATTCTTTGCAAAATGTAACACAATCAACCCCCTCCCAATGTAAACCGCTTCCCTTACGCCCTAATACCCCGGACGTGTTCCCGGGGAAAACGGCATTAAATACATATTATTAACGGTTCATCCTCGCAAAACAAAAATCCCAAAATAATATCGGCCGGTGGAAAGAATTGAATTTTCTGGCATATTTCTCGCACTTAAAAAGAATAAATACCCCCCGCCATACTTTTATGCCCATTAGAGTGCAAACAAATAATTACAGATAATTTGTGAAGCCTCGGATGGCAATGAATGGTTTCGGATCGCAAGAAAACAAGAGCCCCGCGCGCGGACCAGCCTTCTTAAAAGGTTATCGGGGGAAGCCATTCTTTTAAATGGCTGGCAATAAAGGCACTTATTTAAGGAAATGATCGGACATTTGTTTAACACAAGGGGTAGGGCTGGAATTTTTCTCTCCCCCCCCCACACACCCCCCCTCTCCCAGAAACTGCAGCCTCGCTCTCTTCCATTAATTGATACTGGCGATAAATAAGCCGGGAGCTGCATCAAGGGAAAATCGTTATTGCTCTGGAGGTAGAAGTGTCTTATTTTGTGCATTATTCTGTTACTTTCTCTGGATTCTCTTTTGTTTACAGCTGCCGAAATGGAAATACAGACATGGGTCGTAAAGCTCGGACTTGAATGTTTATTGGTGGATTTTTTTATCACATTTTTTTTTTGCAGGGAAAGAGGCTATCTTTTTTTCCTTATTATTAAACCTAATGTTTTAACCTTTTCCATACGGGATGGGATAGCATGTATCCCAAAAATACGGACCCAAGAATGAATATATATATATATATATATATATATATATATATATATATATATATATATATATATGTATACATACACACACACACACACACATATATATATATATATATATATATATATTTATATTCATATACACACACGCACACAAACACATATATATATACCTATATATATATATATATATATATATATATATATATATATATATATATATATATATACAATCTCTTTAAATCTGCTAATTATCTTCCAAGGAATCATCTCGACCCCCGTGACGCGTGACCGAACCGATAGAAATCCTTTCCCACTCTGTTCAAATACCCTATTGTTTTAAACCATCTAAAGCCATAGCACATGCGTGTGATGTTTGCAACGCCGCAGTTTCATACATATATATACATACACACACACACACACACACACACACATATATATATATATATAATGACGCGGAACTTATTTCAACCATCTCCATTATGTCGTCTTCTATCCAACGTTACTCCTTCTTAATATATTCCTAAATAATTCTTAATGTTATGGCAGTCAATGAATAGAGGCCTGTGGCGAAGAACTACAAATTAATTACCTTAAGGGTTTATTTCCAACTATTAATCTACCCCGATTCAATCTGCTAATTATCTTCCAAGAAATCATCTCGATCGCCGTGACGCGTGACCGAACCGATAGAAATCCTTTCCCGCTCTGTTGGAAAAACCCTATTGTTTTAAACCATCTAAAGCCATAGCGCATGCGTGTGACGTTTGCACCGCCGTTGTGGCTGGGGTGTGATTACAACTGTCACTAAAATCCAACCCTGCAATCTATTTTCCCTCCGATGCTTATTCCGATTTTTACGATGTCCCAACCCTAAATTGATAAATCTTATTTCTTTTTTAACAAAGACCCCATTTAAAGTTTACACGATCGCCCCCTATATTTTATAGCATTACACACACACACACACACACACACACACACACACACATATATATATATATATATATAACCCCCTTAATAGCCGTTCTTACAAAGGAGGTATGAAATTTCTCGTTCTAAAGAGGGAATCAGAAAAATGGACCCCGTAAGCTAAAGGTTAACGTAGGATTACGATCCTCCATAACGGTTCCTCAAAATTTCAGACGCTAAAACCGTCCATCCGTACCTCGTTAGTTATAATTTTGGCAGCGCGCCAAACCCAGTTTTTATCGCTTGGACAAGCAGTAAATAGCTAAACAGAAAAGTACCAACATGCATCAAAATTTTGACATAGATATATGCAGTGCTTGATTTCTGGATATAGAAGTGCTGGAACTGTAACCTTCCAGGGTATGTGGGGGTATTCCAAATTACATATATATATATATATATATATATATATATATATACAGTGGAATCTCGATCGATCGTTTACGGATCCATCGTTTTTTCGTATGTGTCGTTCATTTTATCCAGTCCCAACGATCATATTGCTTTGTTATGTTTCCGCATCTATCGTTTTCCCGCATTTATCGTTCATTTCAATCGGTCCGTTGAAAAACGATAGATCGAGATTCCACTGTATATATATATATATAAAAGAAATAAACATCCACTCATTTGAAATTTAAACTCATTTAGTATTAGGTCTACGATTATATAATTTTAGGAAATGGAAAAAAAAACGCCAGACTCTTATCTTTTTTTTTGGGAGGGGGGTGAAATTGTTGCCCCTACAGTCCCTCCCCTTGGAGCCGCCCTTGATTCTTACTTCGTCCGCATTGCTTCCGGCCGCTATAATTTTTTTAACCAGTCACGGATATCTACGGAATGAGCACGTGGTACGTTACACCAATCACAGGTTGTGCAAACAATCTTGGCACGAAGGAGGGACTACGTTTCGGCAGCAGTGTGAACGGAGTCTTACAGGGGGGGGGGGGGGGGCGGCTTAAGTAACTAAAATGGCAAAAGTTGTCGGTCTATCACGAGATAGTATCAAAGTTTATGTCATGGTACAGAAATGAAGAATGTATTATACTCTGAAGCACAAGAAGCTAACATTTGTTGGAACAGTTTGAGAGAAATTTTCGGTCACGGTCTCTTCAACAAATATCGTTGGAACAGTTAGGACATACGTTGTACGATGAATGGAACCAAATTCCAATAATTTTATTTGGAAGACTTGTACCGCTTTTGAGCCGTTTCGAAAGCCAAACGGGGCCAAACAGTTTAGCAATAAAAAGTTCTGTAGGAAAGTTCCGTGTATTCATTATTTTGATAACCCCACTCTATCACTTGAACGTTTAAAACTTTTTTTTTTGTTCTCCACAAGTAACTTCGGGGCGCCGTTTGTTTATTTAGAAAATATTTTTTTGAGAAAATGTTTGATTCTTGGAGACAAAATCTAAAAAATAAACATTTTTTGCTCCTTAAATGATATTTGTTCCCTTAAACATTGAATTGTTTCAATTATCTGTATCTTTTAGTGACACTTCTCGCTGCTGTTTTTTTTTTAGTTTTATTTTTATTAATAAACTAGAAGGTAACCCGTCATTTTGACGTCATAATACTAATAATGACGTCATAATGGAAAAAGTATATGAAAGTTAAAAAATATCCCGAATTATCTAACAATATTGCATTTAATCCACACCTTGTAAAAGCAAACCCTTTCATTATTTTTTATTTATTTAGTTTTCCATGCGATTGGAGTAGTAGGCTGCCATTCAACCCGTCATTTTGACGTCATAATACTAATAATGATGTCATAATGGAAAAAAGTATATGAAACTTAAAAAATATCCCGAATTATCTAACAATATTGCATTTAACCCTCACCTTGTAAAAGCAAACCCTTTCATTATTTTTTATTTATTTAGTTTTTCATGCGATTGGAGTCGTAGACTGCCATCCAGTTTTTTACAGCTCACTACGCGATATGAATAATTGAGCTACTTGATTCATTCACATTCAAGTTTGTTTACTTTCAGAATTCATCGCAAAAGTAAACAGATTTTAAAAATCTGTTAAATATACAGCTAAGAGCATCCAATTTTTTTTAGTTCTGAATGTTTTATAGAAAAATAGGCTGAACAAACGTGATTTGATGGAGAAGATATTAGTTTTCAGGTAAAAAAAATTCTGATCCACATCTGAAATTGAAATTAAGCCTAACCCGGCTGTTTGTTTACTGAGGGCTTCAATTGAAAGATGAGTACAGCCCGGAAGTGTTATACAGAGATAACGGCTACTATATATATAATGCTTTCATACAAAGTTCGAGGTGATCATCTTTTTTTGTATTTGAAACGAAATTTGCTCCCTGCAATTTTGAATTGTGTCCTCTTTGTGTTTTTAGTGACACTTTTCCTGGTTTTTATTTTTTTTAAGAAAGAATAAATGATATTTCATATTATGATTTTTAAAATATATTTGCTCCTCGAACCACTGAAATGTTTTAACTGTCTGCATTTTTACTAACATTTGTATCTGTTTCGGTTCTTATCAAGAATGAATGAAAGATAAATCATATTATTTAATTTTAAAGGTGAACTTTTCAATTATTCTTTTAGGTCAATGATGTCGAAATCAAATGTTTTTTTTTTGCACTTTAATGGAGATTTGATTCCCGAAATATTGAATTGTTTCACTTATGTGAACATTCTTTCACAGTTGCTGCTCATTTAATAATGAATAAAGACTTTCCTATTAAGGGAACGGTGGACATTAGAATTTACTTTTTTTACTTTTCATCGTAGAGATACGAAATTTCGTACATATGCACATTTCACTATAAATAAATAGAATACCTTAAAAGAAATTTCCAATCTCATTATATTTTTAAGATTTTTTAAAAAATTTGAAATTTATAAACAAAATTTTAAACTGCTCCTTGCGACTTAATTTTTCAAATATTTCCTCGATTTTATATTATAACCACTTAAAACTGTACTATAAACAAATCTGGGTATCAATTATTTAATCCCTTGAATAGTTAATTTTTGAGAGATTTTTTTCTGAATTCCATCCCGATTTTCATCAAAAATTTGCCTTTTGAAAAGTTATAAATCAAATTTAATTAACTTAATGAAGTCGAAATGTAAAATGCATACCCAGTTTTTTTGTAAACAGCATCAGAATTCTTCCTTATCAATTTCATGAATTTTGAAGAAAAATTAAGTAGCATGGAGCATTTAAAAAATCTAAAAACCTTGAAAAATCTGGTTTGAGAAATACAGATTTAAAATTTATTACTACACTTACCCATTATTAATTACTTTGTAGAAGCTTCATAAATGATTTTTTACTTGAAAAAAATTATTTTGGTACTAATAATCTACAGAAATATATATATTATTTACAATAACACAATCAGTATTACAATGACGAGATTTGCTGAAATAAAGGTCCACCGTTCCCTTAATTAAATTTAAAAAAGACCTTCTAATGGTCTTTTTTAAGACTTGTTAAGTGGTCTTTTTAAAGATTTATAAGTTAAAATAGCAAACATTTTTTCACACTTTATACGATATTTGCTTCTTCAATAGTTGTACTGTATCAATTATCTGTATCTTGAATGAATCTATGCTCTAGTGCCTTTCTTTTAAAAATCTATTAGATGATTTCCTATTGTTTGAATTTCATGGTTCCTTGTAATGTACGTGGTTACTTTGAAATTTTAAGTAAGAATCTAGTAAATGATTTCACATTTTTTTTAAATTTCGAGTTTCCTTGTAATGGTCTCATTACGGCAAGAATTATAAATCCTTTCAAATTGTTTAAATTTCGAGGTTCTTTGTAATGGTCTCTTTAGGGCAAGAATTATAAATGTTTCGTATTGTTTAAATTTTCAGGTTCCTTGTGATGGTCTCTTTAGGGCAAGAATTATAAATCGTTTCATATTGTTTAAATTTCGAGGTTCCTTGTGATGGTCTCTTTAAGCCAAAAATTATAAATCGTTTCATATTGTTTAAATTTCGAGGTTCCTTGTGATGGTCTCTTTAGGGCAAGAATTATAAATCCTTTCATAATGTTTGAATTTCGAGGTTCCTTGTGATGGTCTCTTTAGGGCAATAATCTAGTAAAGGATTTCTCATAGCTTAAATTTTAAGGTTTATTATGATGGTTTCTTTAGGGCAAGAATCTAACGAAGGATTTCATATTGTTTGAATTTTGAGGGTCCTTTAATGGTCTCTTATGACAAGAACCTAATAAATTATTTCCCACTTTTAATATTTGGAAGTTCTTTGTAATGGTCTCTTCAGGACAAGAAATAAAAAAACAAACATTTTTTTTACTCTTTAAAGATGTTTGTTCTCTTAGTTATTGAATTTTTTGGAGTTTATATATTTTTAGTGACATTTTTGTTGTTCCTTTAAGGATGTATGAACGATTTCATATTATATAAATTTCGAGTCTAGTTTCTACACATCCTTTTAGGACAAAAGTATATAAAAAAAGAAGCGGTGAGTTAAAAAACTTTCCTTAACCTTTATACGTGACTTTTTGGGTTTATTTTCGTAAATTGTAAAAAGAATTATAAATGCTGTCTAATTTTGTGACTCTCTTGTACCTATGGCAATAAATTCTGTGGCAATAAAAACTGTTATTTGAGATAAGGAATATACATTAAGTATAAATCCTACCGTAACCGCTGTTGCCATTCTTGAATCTAATAAATGATTTCATATTGTTTAAATTTTGAGGTTCCTTATTACGGTCTCTTTAGGGCAAGAATCTGTAAATGATTTCATATTGTTTAAATTTTGAGGTTCCTTATTATGGTCTCTTTAGGGCAAGAATCTGTAAAGGATTTCATATTGTTTAAATTTTGAGGTTCCTTATTATGGTCTCTTTAGGGCAAGAATCTGTAAATGATTTCATATTGTTTTAATTTCGAGGAATAAATAAACAGAACCATTTCACATTGTTTAAATACCGAAGGGACATTCTAATGGTTCATTTTTCCTGCCAGACACTTGCAATTACCTTACACGAGACGCCATTTCATCGAAATGGCAGTAATGAGATGAAAACAGCCGTACTTGCCTTTAAGAAAACCAGATAAGTAATTATCGCTTACGATTTACGTTTATCGCAATGTACAAGCTTCTGAGATAAACTCCATTTCACCGTTGACAGCGGGCGTTTGTCTGACACAAGGGACGCTGGAATTTTCTTACAGCCAAAACGATTCAGTCTTCCTCCGAGTAACTGGTTCTCGTGATAAATAAACCGAAAGGGTAAATCGTTATTGCTGTTTTTTTTTTATCGCCGCAGAGTCTTTATTTAAGTGTATTGTTTCTTGGAGTAACAAAGAACTGCCTTGGGAGATCTTAGAGTGAAACTCAGTTGGCAGAATGGTTAGTGGAATGACTAGCAGACGCACACGCTAGAGATATTAACGTCAGTACGAGTATCGAGTCAGTGTGTTAAAATAATACTTTATGGGGTTCCCAGGTTGTAGAAAGTGGTATAAAAATAATTTTTTCCCCTCCGTTAGTTCTTTGGTCTGCCCTAAATCGAGGTTTTTGCCGAATTCTTATAAAAGTGTTGGTATGACACGAAATATTTCTTGTGACGTACACGTTAAACTACAATCTCCATTTTCTTATTAGAGGAAAATCCAAAAGCCTAGGGAAATTAAAATGAACACCTTTTCCTGCAATGCTAGGATAGGCTGTTGCGTCATGAAAGTATGGGTTATTTTCACAAGACCCCACAGGGTGCACGAACACAGCCACATGTTTGTCGAAATATCCTTTTCGAGTTCTCAGCGATTTCGGAACACGTGTGAAAATTCTTCGCCTGAAAGTTAACCCACCTGCATATCGGTTACTGAAAAGAAGAAAAAAAAGGTTGAAAGCCGGACGAAAACCTTGTTATAACCAACACCACTTGTAAATCTGTCTTTTTGGAACTATCTCTTAGGGAGTTTGACACTACAGTGATCTTAAAGTTTGCCTAAATATTCGACGATAAGAAGAACCGTCACCAGCTAATCCTCCGTCCCCCGCTCTGGAAAACAGACGCATTTCGAGAAATCGGGATGGACGCCGACAAAGGAAAGGGCCACTAAATATAGTCAGAGACTTGGAGGTTTGGGGGGAGAGCCTCGTTGAAACATCTAGCTAGCGGCCGTACGCTGAGAGCTCCCGCTAAGGCGGCCTAGCCTCGGAGCGCCGCTGATAAATCGCTGACGTATTGTAACTGCTAAAATGTCAAGCTGATCTAATGTACCTTTTAAATTCAATTTGTTCTTTTTTATTACTATTATAATCGTTAAGTTTATTGTTAGCCTCGGCCTTATCATTCACAACTCGGACTCTGCTTTTCCTGACTACGATTTTATTAATTTTAAAAAAAGCCCCAAAGAAAAGCCTGTGATGTCAAAAGGCTATTTTTGTTTATGTTGGGAAATTTCTGTTGATGCTTGTAGTGGAGTAATTAAGGTTTTCAACACCCTGTTCTATATGCAAAAGCACATCGCCGGCATAGACTTGGAACAAGGCGCGCTTGCTATGGGCGCCTGAGTAAGGCATAAACGATGGGTGGGCTGGAAGGAAAGAAATTCCAAAGGCGGTATTTCTTTAAATTTTCTTCTGGTGACTCAAAAAGTGCAGTCTAGGGAAAGTGCAATTTAGTAAATGATTTCACACTTTTTAATGGTCTCTTTAGGGCAAGAATAGTAAATCGTTTCGTATTGTTTAAATTTCGAGGTTCATTTAATAGTTTCTTTATGGCAAGAACCTAACAAAGGATTTCACATTGCTTTAAGTTCGAGGTTCATTGTGATGGTATCTTTAGGGCAAGTATCTAACGAAATATTTCATATTGTTTAAATGTCGAGGATCTTTTAATGGTCTCTTTAGGGCAAGAATAATGAATCGTTTCATTTTGCTTAAATTTCGAGGTTCCTTGTGCTGGTTTCTTTAAGGCAAGAATATAGTAAATGATTTCACATTTCTCGAGGTTCATTGTGGTATCTTTAGGGCAAGTATTTAATGAAGGATTTTATATTGTTTAAATTTCGAGGATCCTTGTAATTGTCTCTTTAGGGCAAGAATATTAAATCGTTTCATATTGTTTAAATTTCGAGATTCCTTGTGATGGTTTCTTTAAAGCAGGAATCTAGTAAATGATTTCACATTGCTTAAAGTTCAAGGTTCATTGTGATGGTATATTTAGGTCCAAGAGCCTAATGAAGGATTTCATATTGTCTAAATGTCGAGGATCCTTTAATGGTCGCTTTAGGGCACTAACGTGATAAATGATTTCACGTTTTTAAAATTTTGAGATTCTTTGTAATGGTCTCTTCAGGACAAGAAATTAAAAATAAGCATTTTTTTTACTATCCCATGGTTCACATTGCTTCCAGGCGTAGCGTTTCTCAGTTGGCGCCGACATTGTTGATATAACCTGTGACTGGTTCAACATATCACGTGCTCATTGCGTTTAGCTCTGTGATTGGTTAACATTTTTATTTGCTGACGCTCCGCTCTTGATCCAGTGTGATCATGCCCCAACACTGCAGATTCTTACTTTCAACAGAGAATAATTAGTAGTGGTAGAAATTTTAGTTTGCTAAAATGGTGAAATTCGATCTTTAAATCATGCCGTGGAGCAGGAATTTTTCTTACTGCGCGTTTGGGTTTACGGTGTTCTTTTGGTTTCAGATTCTTTTCCGCCCATATGAGAGAAAAAGTCTAATTAAAGCACTAAGTCTTTGTATCTGAAAACATGATTCATTTGAATAAAAACTCTATTACGGTTTCCATTAGGTAATCATTAGCTTGTTCTGATACGAAAATTTGTCGTGTTCTAACTATGCGAGTCCTGGTTGCAGCTTAAAATGCATTATTTTTTGAAATGTTTTCAAAACTAATGATGGGTAAAAGTTTGTCATAATGCATTATGCGATTGCTAAACGTGCATAAATTCTTTCGTTTGTGTGTTTTTTAAATTTTTTTATCGATGAATTCTGTGTTTCTATTTCCTTACCGGCACTGAAGCATTACGCATTTCCACCCACATTAGGAAAAGCGAGTTTACAGGCAATCCATGGGAACTTACCCATCCCGTTCTCTTCCACATTTTCCTCGTTCAACTCGCCAAAAAAAAAACAAAAAAAACGCCCTTACCAATGAACACAATGAGCTTCCATTAGCTCATTCTTGGGAACGAAATGAAGAGTTGGTTCCCCGGAATCTATGCTCTTAGACAGCGTGAAGAGTCATTTTCGGTAGATGATGATTTGCTGTACCACGGAAGTCATTCCGGGCGCTACTCGGAGTGATCGTTGCGAACAAGAAGCCATATTGGATAACGCGCTAAGGGGGGAAATAAACCACGTAACCAATGAGATGGATGATTATAAAAGGCCCAAATAACATGCACGGGAGAGGGCTATATTGGATGCATTGGGAAGAATCTGTTGAGTACATCCATACCTTGTCTTGCGAAACTATTAAAGCAAACGTATTGCGCCTGCATTTACCTTGCGAAACTATTTTTTACCATGTTTTTATTAACTCGCTTTCTTGTTTGTTTGTTTG
>OU015499.1:150811164-150830805 GCA_907164885.2 Dolomedes plantarius
ATTTTTAAAAATGACTTTTCCCTCCCCGCACTTTTCAAAACTTAACTTTTCCAGAAGTGTGTTTCCAATTTGGCGAATTTTTCCTCCCGGTTATTTGACGCCTTTAACCCTTTTGTTTATCCCTTATCTCGCAACGGCGCGTGACGTGTGAGGGAGAAAAGAAGAAGAAAAAAAAATAACACGAAACGAATGCACTTAATGTCTCTCGAATGGCAACACCGGCAAAAACAGAATCCAGAATGAGGGCTTTCATATTTTATTTATAGCCACACACACTCGCTTGTGTGTTTAAAACAGAGATGCCGGAGGTGTTGCAAAGGCAGTGGGAGTCCAGATACAGGACGGAAAAGAAAGGAAAAAAAAAAAAAAAATACGGAAACAAGTGTACGTACGTATGTATGTATGAAAAAATAGCATCTTCCGTGAAATGCCCGCGAGCGTGTTTAGCCGAAGTGAAAGAAAAACATTGTTCAACGGAATATTTTATTGTGATATCGGTTACTTGTTTTACAGCCGAGTGAAAAAAAAAAATTGCTAAAAATTTCACCCTACGAGTGATCATTTTACATTTTCTTTCACTCTTTTTTGAAGAAAAGTTTTTTTTTTTTAAAGGTGCCCTAAAAAAAGGTGCCTCTTTTATTCGGCTTTTGAAAAATTTCTCAAAATTACTTGAATGCAATTTTTGTTTATAACAACCCTATGCAAAGAATAGTTTATTTTAAATAACGTCTTTTGCATCAATAAGCCAATTATTAGTCACTAGTTTTATACAAGATAAAATTCACTTTTTATATACCATGTTTTTAAATTTTCAGTTGAATCATATAAAATTGACAATTCTATGTATTAATAATACTTTAAAAAAATTTTTTTTGATGAATTATCCCATCAACTGGAAAGAAAATGAAGTTAACTGGAAGTTAACTCGCGTTTAACTTTTCGTTCCCGTCCCCGGCCGATAGATGGCTGCACCAGTCTGCAAAACAAAATTAACTGAAATTGAATTCAAATCTGCTTAAAGATGGCTAAAAGTATTTAAAAAATGCATTGTCATCGTGTTCTGAGCTATTCTAAAAGTTTCAAATGTCTAGCTAGTCGGGAAGTTCTGTATTTTTGGCTCCTGCATTTTCGAGAGTAGCAGACGACTGTCAACTGTGACAGGTTCGACGTGTCACCTGGTTTTTGCGCCATCGGCCAGCGTCAAACTCGAGTCCTCTTCGAAGCTGCGGATGACATCATTGCGTTGAGCTCTGTGATTGGTTAAAAATTTTTAACGCTGACGCAGAGGAAGCGTTGTGAATAGGGCTTTAGTGTAACAGGAACTCTCCGAAATTCACGGCCAATGTCAAAACTTCGGTGATTTGTTCTTTGGTGGAAAAGCGATAAATGCAGTGTTATCGAGTGTAATTTTTTTCATACAATGTTTATCCATAAACCTGCGTTACCCAAAGCGAAAAGTCTTTGTAAGCCCTCGTCATTGTGTGAGGTACTGAATCAAATTTAACCCCCCCCCCCCTGGTTTGAATAAATTGCCGTTTGAAGAAGAAGCGCCTTATGCAAATGAGCGGCACTTTTCTACCAGACGAGAATTCCCGTGTATAGCGTACACGCGCGATGGTGAGAGATATCACTACGAGGCGAGGTCGGACAGAGGCGAACGAAAAACAATTGGAGTGAAAATAGCTTTGCCGTACAGAAGCCGGACATTATAAAGTTTACCGAAGGCGTTTTTGAAGTTAGCTATCATTCCAGCGACCTGGCGATAAAGTGAAGACAGAAAGGTTAGTGTGGCGTATGTACAAGCAGTAGCGTGGCTGAATTCTGGTAGGGCTTCTGTAATATAACTACCGGGATTAACACACGCGATAAATAATTTCCCCGTTGCCTGCTAGCAATAGAGTACGGTATTTATGTAGTCTAAGGGCCTGTTCACATATTAGTCCGTTGCGTTGCGTTAAGGAAAAGATGATGTTGAGACGAAAATAAACCAATCATATGCCTCCAAACGATTAGCAATGAAATTTTTAACGCCTATGATTGGTTTATTTTCGTCTCAACGTCATCTTTTCCTTAACGCAACGCAACGGACTCCTATGTGAACAGGCCCTAATTGAGCTGTAATAAATAGTTTAGTGTAGAAAAAATCGTCAGATCTTGTTAATGGTGAGTTTGTTGTTTAGTATATACATTTCCTTAAGGGTAAAGGAAACAGTGAACTTCACAATTGTAAGACGGAAACATGGCGACATTCTTGTTATACCAAAAATCCCACATCAAAATGAGGTCTGATATCTGAGGCTACTTTTAAATAATTATTTTCTAGTACAAAATCCATTGAAATGTTATTGCATTATCCTTACCAGAGCTAACATTTTCAGGCAATAACATAACCAGATCACTTTAGGCGAAGGTTGGGGGGGGGGGGCGCCCCAAATTTTTTTTCCAGGTACAGGTGTCATTTAATGCCCTACATATATATATACATATATACATGTATATATATCATCCGAAGAAATTATTTTATTATCATACATATATACCTATATATATATATACATGTATATATATATACATGTATACATATATATATATACATACATGTATACATATATATATAATATATATATATATATATATATATATATATATATATATATATATATATATATATATATATATATATATATATACATATATATATATATATATATATATATACATGTATATATATATATATATATATATATATATATATATATATATATATATATATATATATATATATATATATACATGTATATATATATATATATATATATATATATATATATATATATATATATATATATATGAATATATATATGAATATATATATATACATACATGTATACATATATATATATATAATATATATATATATACATGTTATATAGTATGATAATAAAATATCATGCAAGAAATCATCCGAACAAAGATGGCTTCCCATTTATCGTCTGCGAGGTCCCGCGCACACCCCCCTGTCTCCATCCTCCACGAAAATGCGGCAGTCGAAATGTTCTCCCAACTTCCTTTTTCTTTTTTCCTCTTCTTCTTTCTTTCCCTCTCCCCTTTTCGTCCAAAATAAAACTCTTTTCTCCCGGCGTCTATGAAAAGAAGCCCTAAAAGAGAAGAGATAGTTCCATCTTTTCCAGCCTCCTCCTGACACCGCCTATCTCGTGTAGGGCCCGGGCCATGAAAGGCCCTGCTGTCAGACGCAGGCCGCCGCGGTGAATACCGATGAGCCATCTGGAAGAGTCAGCCGAGGCGAATGGATAGTTGCCCGGGCCCCGTGCGTGTGTGTGTGTGTGTCAAAACTTCCGGCTTTTGCCGGGAATCCTCGTTTTTATACTTTTCGACTTTCCGTCCACTTTTTTTCAACCGCTTAACGAGCTACGGCAAGCGAGGCGCGTCGGATATATTTTTTGTTGGCGATAATTCTCGTTAACTTCCAAGTATTTATCATCAAGAGGCGTTTACGTAAGACATAAACCCGCTTCGTTAGATGCGTGTTTTAAAAGGGGAAAAACTGCTTGGTCTGGGGTAGTTAAAAATGGATTGATTGTGCTTCGAACGTAATTAGGGTTTATCGTCAATTTTTTTTTTTTTTCACGGGGAAAATTTTCTATGAAATTAGTTCGAAGGAGATCCTTCATAACTCGTGAGATATCGCTGATATGTTTATTTTTATAGATAAAGAACTATTTATTTATTATTTTTTTTTTGCCTGTATCATTTTTGTCGCGAATTCTCGCCAAGTCTTCAGCGGTTACCTCGTTTAACGCGATAAATAAGAAAGGCCTTGTTATGGAAATTTTCAGATCTAGATGCAATGACGTAAGGGGCGTGAACTGTAGATAAGAGAGGGCGTTCCTGACAGCGAAATAGTTTGGACAAGCTGGTTTTGATAGTCTGTTCTCCGCTTTGATGCTGCGTTTACATTCATGTACTCTGCTCTGCTGTGCCTTGGGGAATCCAGTGATTGATGTTCACTCCGTACTCTGTATATGCGTGGATCGCCTCCTCTTTCGGTCCGGATGCAGAGCATCAAAGAACCCGGGGTCCGGGGGTCAAATGGTGACAATGGGAGCGGGGGACACTAGATCAAGAAACACGAGGGACCTTGGAGGCTTACCGTGACTAATGTGACTAATGTTACCGTGACTAATGTGATGACAGGAGTCGGGGGTCTGCATGCAGAGAACACTGCACGAATGCATATGCACCATTACATATCGTCTTGATTGGGCATGCCGTGATTCATTTATCACTTATTAACTAATTAGCATAAAAATTCGCTTATATCAAAAGCACGAATGACAATCGTTCTGATTGAAATGAATCGGCGTTATCCAGTTTATTATAAAAGCTAAGAGTGTTGTCCAATTTTATTTTCTTCGTATTTTGTTGTTATTACTCCCTTGCACAGTTAGGTTTGAAATTTGGGTATCCTGTCTGCCCTACATTTTGAACAATTCAGCATGTCCAGAACTAATATTCCTTAGTTAACAACATTTAGAGTTAGTGGGTTGCTACATTTTACTTCGGGCATTATTATTATATATTGTTGTTTTTGCTATTTTGCAAATTTAAACCTGAAATTTTGGTAGCCGGCCCTACATTTTGAAAAATGCAGAATGTTTAGAAATAATATTCCGTAGTTAACATTTAAAAGTCAGTGGGTTGCAAAATTTGATTTCGTGCATAATATTGTTATTATTTATTATTGTTTTTGCTATTTTGCAAATTTAAACCTAAAATTTAAGTACCCGGCCCTACATTTTGAACAATGCAGAAGGTTTAGAAATAATATTCCGTAGTTAACAACATTTAGAGTCAGTGGGTTGCTAAATTTTATTTCCTGAATAATATTGTTATTATTTATTGTTGGTTTTGCTATTTTGCAAATTTAAACCTGAAATTTGGGTACTCGGACCTACAGTTTGAACAAAGAAGCATGTCTTGAACGAGTATTCCGTAGTTAACAACAGCATTTAGAGTTAGTGGGTTGCTACATTTTACTTCGTGCATTTTATTATGTATTGTTGTTATTGCTATTTTGCAAATTTAAACCTGAAATTTGGGTACTCAGCCCTACCTTGTCATGTACTCCAGAGCTGGATAGCAAAATTTCGTCTATGTCATGTTCAACGCGCACAATTTGGAGATTCTGTGAAGGTGTTATTTTTATAAGCAGTCGAGACATGCACGGAACCTGAAACAAACGTCCAGTATTCTTGGGAGATTGGTAATACTCCAGAGACGGAAAGTAAACATCTCGTTTATGTCCAAAGGGCACTATTTGGAGATTAGTTATGACTATACGGTGAAAGTGTTTTTATGAGCATTCCTGTTAACTTAGCAACCTGAATTATACCTTGAATATTATGACAAGAATCTTATGTACTCCAGAGCTGGTTAGCAGATATCGCTCGCATGTTTTGTTCAAATGGCACAATTTAGAGATTCTGTGACGCCTATTTAGTGAAGGTGTTTTTTTTTTATAAGCAGTCGAGTTAATTCAGGAACTTTAATGAAAGTTCTGAAAGCTTGAATATTCTGGAGAGAAAGTTATTTACTCCAGATCTGGATAGCAGATATCTCTCATGTGTTTTGTTCAAAGTGCACAATTGAGAGTTTCTGTGAAGCTTATGCGGTGAAGGTGTTTTATAAGCAGTCGTGACAAGTTAGAAACTTGAATCAAAGCTTGAATATTCTGGAGAGTAAGTTATGTACTCGAGAGCCAGATAGCAGATACCGCTCCTGTGTTTTGTACAAAGTGCACAATTCAGAGGTTCTGTGAAGCCTATGCGGTGAAGGTGTTTTATAAGCAGTCGTGACAAGTTAGGAACTTGAATCAAAGTTTGAATATTCTGGAGAGAAAGTTGTGTACTCCAGAGCCAGATAGCAGATATCTCTCCTGTGTTTTGTGCAAAGTGCACAATTCAGAGATTCTGGAAAGCTTAAGCGGTGAAGGTGTTTTATAAGCAGTCGTGACAAATTAGGAACTTGAATCAGAGCTTCGATATTCTGGAGAGAAAGTTATGTACTCCAGAGCCGGATAAAAGACATCTCTTCTATATGATGCTCAAAGAGCACAGTTAGGAGATTTGGCGGTACCTATATGGTAAAGGTGTTTTTATAAGCAGTCGTGACAAGTTAGGAACCTGAAGGAAATCTCGAATATTCTGGCGGGAATTTTACGTACTCCAGAGCCGGAAAGCAGACATTTCGTCTATGTCCAAAGGTCATAGTTCGGCGAATCTGTGTTGCCCATTCGGTGGAGGTATTTTTAAAAGCCGTCATAACATGGAAGAAACCTGAAACAAGACACGTAACTTTTCAATTGTGATTTTTTTTTCCATACGTCTCTTCTTAATACGGGTAATAAACCGCATAGAAACGGCTCATACGTCAGACGGAATCCGCTAGCTGAAATACCAGCCAGCCATCTTAAAGCAGTTTGGAAAGATCGTGGATAATTTAGGACGCGAAATGCTCGGCTTTTACGCATGAATTCCTCTCGTCCATTTATTCTTTTTTTTTATCGTCTGCTAACTAACGATTCTCGTAAAGCATGGATCGTTAATGAGAGCTTCCGGTGATAATTATTGTTAATTTTTGATTATTTGTCATTAGACGGAGAAGAAAATGCAAGCTTACTCATTAGTTGTATTTTTTCGTCGAGGGGAAAAAAAGTTTTTTTTTTTTTGATATTCTGCAGTTAAAAAAATTGGAAATAAGACTGATATTTTCTCTTTCCCTCTGTTTTTTTTTTTCTAAATGGAATATTAGGAATAAATTTATGGATGTTTTTCGTCAGAATTTCTTTTACAAAATTGCTGAATAGAATCATAAAGCATACACAATTCTTTATCAGTGATATTTATAATGTTTTATTTATTTATTTATTTTTATTTGTAAATTACTGAGAAAATATTGAGACATAATTCGTATTGTAAAAAATATTCTGTGGATATTTTGCCACATCCAATTTAGGTACATAACAGAAAATATCGCATTCTTTAAAGAAAAAAATTTATTGCAGAGAAATTTTTTGAATATTAAATATACTGAGTTTCTGTTTAACGAGATTGCATCTATCCTCTTAAAAACTTCGTTATAAATTAAATTAGTTAGATAGAAAATAACTACAATTGGGAAAACATCATCAGTTATATATATATATTATATATAAAGAGAGAGAGATTTTGTACGTGGAGGGTAATCTTCAGAACCACTGTACCTATTTGAAAAATTCTTTTACTGTTTGAAAGGTACATTATTCCAGATGGACATAGGCTATATATTATGTATATCTGATCAGTAGAAATAAAGTTAGGGGCTTAATCCTAACAATCTCCATTGTTTCCGCTACTGTCTTCTACCGCTTTTTGTTACGAAGATTTCGACGATCCTTATCGTGGTGCTATCGCTGTGGGCTTCTGTTCTGACGCTAGCGGTTCGAACCTAGCCGTTCTCCGGCACGCCTTTTTCTTTTAAAAAATTTATTTTAATTATTAACTAACATGAAATTAATTTAAGGTATTATTTAGGTTATTATTAAGGTAAAAAAAGATTTACAATTTATTGGCTATCAACTGGAAATCTATTGGTATAATATTTTGTTCAACCCGGACAAAGTCGGGACGGGCCGCTAGTATACATATAAAATGGCTGAAACAACAAAAGAAAAGTGTGTTTCGTGTGTAATAAACCATAATTATTTTTCGTAGATTCGTTTTGTGTTCGTGAAAGTAACTTTGCAAATAACCAAGTAAAACTGATATAATTGCAAATTTTATGCGCAAAGTTCAATATGATAAAATTCGTCTCAACATATATGTTTCCTGAAAATGGGTGGCGACTGTGTTGAAAGTAAACAGAATTGAAAGTAAATTATAGCAAAGGAAACGCAAAATGACAGTGTTGGAGACCATTCCCGAATTTCTTAATCGTTAATTGGCAACACATAACATTTGAAACTCAAAAATTGGTAAAAATGAATTCCACCAGACATGAAGCCTTGGTTTCTCCTTTGGATGGGCTTTTCAGCATTGCATGACTGTCAGGTCAGGTAAGGTATATTATGTTGTCGGAGTGCCAGGGTCTCGAAGACTTTACCTCCAGTCAGTAAATTAATGCATCAATATATATGTGCTCATCAAGTAATAAAAATTAAGAAATAGACCCTCATCAAGTAAAAATAATTTAAAATAAAATAAGAATTTAAAGATTAAAAATAAAGAAAATTTGAAGTCCACCGCCGGGATTCGAACCGGGGCCAAAAGATTATGAAGCGTGCGTTCTGCCACTGGGCTAATGTTACCACAGGTTTTTAGGGAGTAAAGTGAAAAATATTCGCACTGAGATTATTGGAAAGTTTATGGGGGTTGGTAAATATACATGTGGGAGGAGTTTTAAATTAGAAATAAGTTAGCAGGATAGATGAACTGATAGAGACAGGAATTCCAAACGTGAAAAATTTCTCAATTTTTACTGGTGGCTTGCAAAGTGCAGTAAACTAGCCCACTTCGGAAAAAGCCACCGTTCATCACGGATTGTGGTGCAAAATTTATAGCACAAGAGTGGGACAAAATGCATAGACCCCGCCTTGGTCCTGCTTAAGGACCGCCCACTAAGACGGGGATTTTTCATTTTGATAAAAATGTCACTCAAGCATTCAAAATTCGTTCATTAGTCGGAAAAAAAACTCAGGATTTACAAATAGTTTTCGATATATGAGGATAAATTTATGCGTTAAAGGACCGCCCACGAAGGTGGGCTCTATCTATTTTAGCAAACATGTTTGTCAAATATTCAAAATTCATTCATT
Organism: Dolomedes plantarius; assembly: GCA_907164885.2. Classification (NCBI taxonomy): domain Eukaryota; kingdom Metazoa; phylum Arthropoda; class Arachnida; order Araneae; family Dolomedidae; genus Dolomedes; species Dolomedes plantarius. The sequence continues at coordinate 150,820,037 of OU015499.1, forward strand.
AGTCGAAAAAAAACTCAGTATTTACAAATAGTTTTCGTTATATGAAGATTAATTTGTGCGTTTAAGGACCGCCCACTAAGGCGGGGATTATTCATTTTGATATAAATGTTTGTCAAGCATTCAAAATTCGTTCATTAGTCTGAAAGAAACTCAGGATTTGCAAATAGTTTTCGCTATATGAGGATTAATTTGCGCGTTTAAGGACCGCCTACGAAGGCGGGATATATCTATTTTAACAAAAATGTTAGTCAAATATTCGAAATTCGTTTCATTAGTCGAAAAAAAATACTCAGAATTTACAAATAGTTTTCTATATGAGTATAACTACTTTAAGGACCGCCGACGAAGGCGAGCTCTATCTATTTTAACAAAAATGTTAGTCAAACATTCAAAATTCGTTCATTAGTCGAAAAAAAAAAGAAATAAAAAACTCGGGAATTTACAAATAGTTTTCGTTATATGAGGATTAATTTGCGCGTTTAAGGACCGCCCACGAAGGCGGGCTGTATCTATTTTAACAAAAATGTTAGTCAAGTATTCAAAATTCGTTCATTAGTCGGGAAAAAACTCAGAATTTACAAATAGTTTTCGTTATATGAGGATTAATTTGCGCGCTCATAGTATGCATGTTCTAATAAATTTCTGTGTAGTAAGTTGCAGGTAAATTTTAAAAAAAATTAATGCAGGGATAAAAATGTTGTATCGTTTTTGTACTAAAAATTTAATCGATGATATGCTGTCACAATCGATGATATAAGTCACAGAAGTATTTCTTTATTCCATGGCAGTTTACATATTTATTACTTCCCCTTTCTGCTGAATTTAAGCTTTGTGATGACGCCCCCTTCGCTTAAGTCGAGTAAATAAACTACGCAAAAATAACGGAGCCGAACGCCTGAAGTATTTCATACATTTATCCCTGAATTTAGGTCTCAAATATGCCTCGCATCCCGCCAGGCTCGAAATATCCATCCCTGCGAAATTCGCCCTACCTGCGGAGTTAATAATACGTATAGCGAGAGCCTAAATTTGCTCATATCAGCCTCTATCCTTGCTAACTACCTGCGGGGCTTTTCGCCCATTACCTACTATATTACCTCTAATAAGCGGCCGTGTTCATTTGCACACGCTCTTTGTCACATCCCCCCCCCTCCCCATTATTCCCGTTAGGGTTCGGAATGGCGCCGGCAGATGGCGCAACGGTCGATCGGCGATCTGCCGAGCGGCAATAGTAATTGGCAGGCTATGCAGGAAGGCACCGGGGGAACTGACTGACGCTTGTTCCACTGTTTAATACGATATAGACTTTCAAAATTATATTAAAACTTATTTTCAGAGGAGGGTAATGTTAATATCTTTGTCGTTTTTGCAAGAGGAATTCTTAATAGGTAGTAAGAATTTCCGTTTGTTCCCGGGACTGTATTTCAAAGAAAAAAATAACCTTCTCTACTTCAATTTTTTATCAGAGATTTATAGAGATTCTTAATAGGAATTAATAGGTGAGAGTCTATTAATAGGTAGTAAGAATTCATGTATGTTCCTATGAGTGTATTACAAAGCGGGGAAAAAAACCCATCTCTGCATCAATTTTTTTAATCAGAGATTTATATAGATTTTCAATAGGAATTCTTAATAGGTAGTAACAATTCCTGTATGTTCCTGTGAAAGTATTACAAAGGAAAAATAACCATCTCTGCCTCAATTTTTTATCAGAGATTTATAGATATTTTTAATAGGAATTCTTAATATGTAGTAAGAATTCCTGTATGTTCCTGTGAAAGTATTACAAAGAAAAAATAATCATCTCTGCCTCAATTTTTTATCAGAGATTTATAGAGATTCTCAATAGGTAGTAAGAATTCCTGTATGTTCCTATGAGTGCATTACAAAGCCAAAAAAAAACGCATCTTTGCCTCAATTTTTTATCAGAGATTTATAGTGATTTTTAATAGGAATTCTTAATAGGTAGTAAGAATTCCTGTATGCTCCTGTGAGAGTATTACAAAGAAAAAATAACCATCTCTGCCTCAATTTTTATCAGAGATTTATAGATATTCTTAATAGGTAGTAAGAATTCCTGTATGTTCCTGTGAGAATATTACAAAGAAAAAAATAATCATCTCTGCCTCAATTTTTTATCAGAGATTTATAGAGATTCTTAATAGGTAGTAAGAATTCCTGTATGTTCCTGTGAGAGTATTACAAAGAAAAAATAACCATCTCTGCATCAATTTTTTATCAGAGATTTAGAGAGATTCTTAATAGCTAGTAAGAATTCCTGTATGTTCCTATGAGTGTATTACAAAGCTCCCCCCCCCCAAAAAAAAAAAAAATAAATAAATAAATAAATAAATCTTTACCTCAATTTTTTTATGAGAGATTTATAGAGATTTTTAATAGGAATTCTTAATAGGTAGTAAGAATTCCTGCATGTTCCTGTGAGAGTATTACAAAGAAAAAATAATCATCTCTGCCTCATTTTTTTATCAGATTTATAGAGATTTTTAATAGGAATTCTTAATAGGTAGTAAGAATTCCTGCATGTTCCTGTGAGAGTATTATAAAGAAAAAATAACCATCTCTGCCTCAAATTTTTATCAGAGATTTATAGAGATTCTAAATAGGTAGTATGAATTCTTGCAAGTTCCTGTGCGTGTATTACATAGGAAAAAATAACCAGCTCTGTCTCAATTTTTTTTATCAGAGATTTATAGAGATAATTTCCGGTAGCAGCTGAATTGCAAAACTGGAAACCTGGTCGTGTTATTAACTATAAGTACACATACCCATAATCGAAATTTGATAATCTTCCTTAATATTTTAATATTTTAAATTAAATTGATACGCGAACGAGTTTGAAGGTTCCGTTATATGAAATAGGTGATACGTTATTTTTGAATTAGGTGACAATACGTTAATTCATGGATTTATATATTAATTCGCGAATTTCTGAGAGATTTTAGACAAAGAAAATTACAGCACTTTAAGGCTTTTACAGTAACTTCGTGACTTATTTGACGATAAAATTTGGTGGTAAATCTTAAATGTCAGTATAGAAATGATCATTTATTAAAACATCTTACCAAATTTAATATGCATCGCATCAAATCGCTGCTATATAAAGTTAATCAATATTGTGACTAGTATCGCTCTAAGCTTTAACAAGTGGAAATATTTAATTTATAAGTAGGTCTCATACAGTGTATTCATTAATATCAGTTGACCCGGGGTAGCCTAGTGGTCAGCGCGTCGGAATTCGGCTGGTGAGATCGGTTAGAATCGCGGCAAGCGCCACTGTCTGCTTCCGTGTCTATGCCGGACATGGGCATGTTAAATTGGTAGGCAGGAAAGTCTTTTCGTGTGGTTTGTAAGGGCGGTAGGAGGGTAGCAGCCCGCGTCTCTTCACCCTGCAGACTTCAATTGACTAGATTAAAAATTTTCCGACCAGGGGGATTTAGTAACAATAACAATAACACAAATACTATTTAGAAACAATGTAGATTTTCGTAAAACAACAATATTGTTACGGATTTTGTGAATATTACATTTCGTTTCGTTAAAATGGCTTCTATGGAACAGCTCCTATAGTTATGTATTTAACATGAGAGTCTATGGGAATTTCGCCAAATATGAGAGTTATCGCCAAATTGGCGTTGGATTTAGTGATTTATTTTAGTCGCCAAATTTGGCGATATTTCTCCAAATGGTCGCCAACTTGCCGATTAAACCTTTCTGGAAGCTTCTAGAAATATCTTAACTGAGACTGGCCTCATATTTGTTGAGATTCCCATAGACTCCCATGTTAAATACATAGATAGCTATAGGAGCTCTTTCATAGAAGCCATTTTAACGAAACAAAATGCAATCTTTACAAAATTCGTAACAATATCATTTATTCTCAACAAACTACATGTGTGTATGTTTGTTTGTAGTGTTTCAAATCTGTTATTGATACGTATTTTCAAAGAAGTTACATCCTTTAAGAAATCTTTTTTTCTATTCAGAGTAAAATAGTTAACTGCCGATGAAGTTGAGGCGTGTCCCATTTTGAAGTTCCCATCCTTCAGCCGCTGAAGAGCAGCCATCGATCCATTTTCCCGCGGCTGACAGCTCTTTGACAGTTTACTCGAAAGTCAAAATTTACGTAATCCATTTGACTTCGAATTTAGTCTATCGCTTATGCGGTGCAACCACCACCGAGCAAACGTAAATAATCGATGACTTGATAAAGTAAATCGAAATCTCTCTCCCTGTTTTCTTTAAGCGTACGTGATTCGGAATAAATTTTTAGCAGGAATACGAAATTTTCTTTTCTCTCTTATTCTCAAGCCCGTGGAGATGTTTTGACAGTTTTTCACGCCAACTGTTTGGCCGAGGTTCTTTATATATATATATATATATATATATACACACACACACACACACACACACACACACACACACACACACAGTCGAACCTCCATATATCGAAGTAGCAAATTGTCGGAAAAAAATTCGATATATAGAAATTTCGATATATAGAATTGAGCTTAATTTTATCATAATTCTCTCATAATTCTTAGTTTTATCATAAAAAAGCTAATTTTCGTATACGAAACTCCATTTCTAATTTATATGCGAATCCCATTAAATGAAAGTTTATAGCTAAAAACTGAATTAACCAGAAAGATTTATTGAGTACTACATGCCTTTAAAAAACAATAATCCAGACAGTGGTTACAATGATCACAGTTAGATTCTTTAAAAAAAAAACTACCTATATCTTGCTGAACAGCCAGTTTTGCGGAAAGTTCAAAGAAATGTTCGCATTTATTCAGTCCACTTAAAACTTAATCAGGGACATTTTCCACGAATTGAAGTCCACGACGTATTGTTTCAAATGCCAAAAATTGGGAGATTTTATTCTGAAGTGGAATAAAATCTCCTAATTTTTCTTGAAAAAAATTTCGATATATAGAGATTTTTTCGATATATAGAAACAATTTTTCTATATAATGAACATGGAGATTTGCTAAGAGTTCGATATATAGAAAATTTCGATATGTGGAAGTTCGATATATGGAGGTTCGACTGTATATATATATATATATATATATATATATATATATGTATATATATATATGTATATATATATATATATATATATGTATATATATATATATATGTATATATATATATATATATATATATATATATATATATATGTATATATATATATATGTATATATATATATATATATATATATATATATATATATATATATATATATATATATATATATATATATATATATATATATATATATATATATATATTAAATTTAAGTTGTAATTTCTGCAAGCAGAAAATAATTTTCATCAATTTTTTTAGTTAAATTAGATCAGTGTTTCGTAACCGGTAAACCAGGATAACCCAAGATGTGGTCCACAAAGTACGGATTGATTAAAAAAAATCGGTTTCATCATTTTCGAAACGACTACGAATTAAATTTTTTTTAAACTGGAGCAAAAAAAGAACAAAAAAAATCCCAATTTTTGTTCAAATTCTTAAAAAAATTCCTGTATTTCTTCTATTTTCTGACATTTTGAATACGAAAAAAAATCAAGTACTAGCTGAACTATCTGGTTCATTTTTAAAGTTTTCGTAGGCTTTTATGTATATGTGAAGTTTTCGTATGCTTTTATATATTCTGTGAAGTTTTCGCATTCTTTTATGTATGCTGTGAAGTTTTCGTATGCTTTTATGTATGCTGTGAAGTTTCCGTAGGCTTTTATGTATGCTGTGAAGTTTTCGTAGGCTTTTATGTATGCTGTGAAGTTTTCGTAGGCTTTTATGTATGCTGTGAAGTTTTCGTATGCTTTTATGTATGCTGTGAAGTTTTCGTATGCTTTTATGTATGCTGTGAAGTTTCCGTAGGCTTTTATGTATGCTGTGAAGTTTTCGTAGGCTTTTATGTATGCTATGAAGTTTTCGTTGGCATGCATAAAAGCCAACGAAAACTTCACAGCATACATAAAACCTACGAAAACTGATTCTAGCATGTCTCTCTCAAGACAGTGGGCTGCCTTTCTCTTAGCAGTTTCTGCTCCAATTGGTCCCTTATTTCACTGCTCATGTTCACAGTCTACCAAGTACCTACCCACCATAATTTTCGTTTGGGATACCACTTTGACCATTATCTGAAAGTTTTATTGTGGGCCATAAAATAACGTCACCATCTTGCAACATTGATAGATTTTTGATCGCTATCAATGGCCACGCAGACAGCTTTTCTTTCACGCCATCTTAGTGTTCCTCAAGTCTTTATTTATTTTTTACCTCTGGAGTTGTTACAAGAGTTTTATTATTGACTGTCTCTGGACCACACATCACGGTGAATTATAACATTCAGCGCTTGTACAGTACGTATAAAGTATATAAATTATAAGTATGTATAAAGTATGTAATGTAGTAGTACGTATAAATTAATGTATAATGTAATGTAATAATGTAGTGTAATGTATAACGTAAAATTAAGTATGAATGTGAAATAACTATGATAATGATACTTAGTATAGAGTATTTATAAAGTATGTAAAGTATAAGTAAGTATAAAGTGTGAATTTAGTATAAGGTAGGAATTTGAAATAACTATGATAATGATACTTAGTATTGAGAACTTATAAAGTATGTAAAGTATAAGTACCTATAAAGTGTGCACTTAGTATAAGGTATGAATTTGAAATAACTATGATAATGATACTTAGTATACAGTATTTATAAAGTATGTAAAGTATAAGTACGTATAAAGTATACACTTAACATAAGGTAGGAATTTCAAATAACTAGGATAATGGTACTTAGTGTAGAGTATTTATAAAGTATGTAAAGTATAAGTACGTATAAAGTGTGCACTTAGTATAAGGTATGAATTTGAAATAACTATGAAAATGATACTTAGTATAGAGTATTTATAAAATATGTAAAGTATAAGTACGTATAAAGTGTGCACTTAGTATAAGGTATGAATTTCAAATAACTATGATAATGATACTTAGTATAAAGTATGTGAAATAGAAGTACATATAAATTTACGTATAATTAATGTACAATAAAATTAGTTTACAAAGTATGAATTAATGTGTAATGTAAAATAAAGTATGAATTTAAAATAACTATGATAAAGACACTTAGTATACAGTATTTATAAAGTATGTAAAGTATAAGTGCTTATAATGTATGCACTTGACATAAGGTAGGAATTTGAAATAACTATGATAATGATACTTAGTATAGAGTATTTATAAATTATGTTAAGTATAAGTACTTATAAAGTGTGCACTTTGTGTATGAATTTGAAATGACTATGAAAATGATACTTACTATACAGTATTTATAAATTATGCAAAGTATAAGTACGTATTAAGTATGCACTTAACATAAGGTAGGAATTTCAAATAACTGGGATAATGATACTTAGTATAAAGAATGTAAAGTATAAATAAAATATATAAGGTTTATATTAAGTATGTATACTTGGATAAAGTATGAATTTAAAATAAGTATGATATTTAAGGTGACTGCCTACGTTCGGAGCCAATTTTTTAAAAAAATTGTTTCTTTAAGGATTTTTTGTTCTTTTATGGTAAAATAGCATTTAAAAAAAATTGCCTGTAAATACCATACTTTTTATAAATTGGTCAATTTGAAGTAATTTTTAATGAAATTTAGCTAAAATGCCTATCACTCTGCACAAAATACTAATGCTGCCATTTTAATTTCCTTCTCACACATGATACATATAACAGTTATCTTCAAAATGACCCTCAATCTAAGAGAAATTTTAAAATGCAAAAATAATACACACAATTTCATGTTCCAATATGAAAATTTTCCCCAATTCGTCATTCCTTTCCTTATAAAAACAGCCCCAAACAAAAAACTATTTATTATACATCAATTATTGCGAGTCATCTCATTAACAACAGCATCTAAAGCATTTCCTGAAAATTTTATCAAATTATATGCATTATTATGTGATATATCATGATAACGGTAGAGATTTGTGCTTAAAAATCATAATTCTGAGAAAAAACGCATTTAAAGTTGTGTGTCACTTCAATTTTGTATCAGACGATGTTTTTAAAAATAGCTATAACTCTGCTTCTAATTAATGTAGAACGAAAATCAAAACGGGATTTTAACAGAGAAAAGATTGAATTACACGATTCATGTAAAAATAATACAGACAATTTTATGTTCCAATATGAAAATTTTCCCCAATTCGTCATTCCTTTCCTTATAAAACAGCCCCAAACAAAAACTATTTATTATACATCAATTATTGCGCGTCATCTCATTAACAATAGCATCTAAAACATTTCCCGAAAATGTTATCAAATTATATGCATTATTATGTGATATATCATGATAACAGTAGAGATTTGTGCTTAAAAATCATAATTCTGAGAAAAAACGCATTTAAAGTTGTGTGTCACTTCAATTTTGTATCAGACGATGTTTTTAAAAATAGCTATAACTCTGCTTCTAATTAATGTAGAACGAAAATCAAAACGGGATTTTAACAGAGAAAAGATTGAATTACACGATTCATGTAAAAATAATACAGACAATTTTATGTTCCAATATGAAAATTTTCCCCAATTCGTCATTCCTTTCCTTATAAAAACAGCCCCAAACAAAAAACTATTTATTATACATCAATTATTGCGCGTCATCTCATTAACAATAGCATCTAAAACATTTCCCGAAAATGTTATCAAATTATATGCATTATTATGTGAGATATCATGATAACGGAAGAGATTTGTGCTAAAAAACATAATTCTGAGAAAAACGCATTTAAAGTTGTGTGTCACTTCAATTTTGTATCAGACGATGTTTTTAAAAATAGTTATAACTCTGCTTCTAATTAATGTAGAACGAAAATCAAAACGGGATTTGAACAGAGAAAAGATTGAATTACACGATTCATGTAAAAATAATACAGACAATTTTATGTTCCAATATGAAAATTTTCCCCAATTCGTCATTCCTTTCCTTATAAAAACAGCCCCAAACAAAAAACTATTTATTATACATCAATTATTGTGCGTCATCTCATTAACAATAGCATCTAAAACATTTCCCGAAAATGTTATCAAATTATATGCATTATTATGTGAGATATCATGATAACGGAAGAGATTTGTGCTAAAAAACATAATTCTGAGAAAAACGCATTTAAAGTTGTGTGTCACTTCAATTTTGTATCAGACGATGTTTTTAAAAATAGCTATAACTCTGCTTCTAATTAATTTAGAGTGAAAATCAAAACGGGATTTGAACAGGGAAAAGATTGAATTACACGATTCATGTAAAAATAATACAGACAATTTCATGTTCCAATATGAAAATTTTCCCCAATTCGTCATTCCTTTCCTTATAAAAACAGCCCCAAACAAAAAACTATTTATTATACATCAATTATTGTGCGTCATCTCATTAACAATAGCATCTAAAACATTTCCCGAAAATGTTATCAAATTATATGCATTATTATGTGAGATATCATGATAACGGAAGAGATTTGTGCTAAAAAACATAATTCTGAGAAAAACGCATTTAAAGTTGTGTGTCACTTCAATTTTGTATCAGACGATGTTTTTAAAAATAGCTATAACTCTGCTTCTAATTAATGTAGAACGAAAATCAAAACGGGATTTGAACAGAGAAAAGATTGAATTACACGATTCATGTAAAAATAATACAGACAATTTTATGTTCCAATATGAAAATTTTCCCCAATTCGTCATTCCTTTCCTTATAAAAATAGCCCCAAACAAAAAACTATTTATTATACATCAATTATTGCGCGTCATCTCATTAACAATAGCATCTAAAACATTTCCCGAAAATGTTATCAAATTATATGCATTATTATGTGAGATATCATGATAACGGAAGAGATTTGTGCTAAAAAACATAATTCTGAGAAAAACGCATTTAAAGTTGTGTGTCACTTCAATTTTGTATGAGACGATGTTTTTAAAAATAGCTATAACTCTGCTTCTAATTAATTTAGAGTGAAAATCAAAACGGGATTTGAAAAGGAAAAAGAATGAATTACACGATTCTTGCAAAAAAATAAAATTGACCAAAATAGTCAAAAAATGGCATTTTCAACGTAGGCAGTTAACGTAGGCGCATTAAAGTTTTCAAATATTTGAAATCCATGGAGCTTCCGTAATGCAATTGAAATGTAATAAATTTAAAAAAAATCTATACAAAGAAAAATCTGTTCGAGGTTTTAAATATGTACCCAAGGTGTTGTTGATTTAATTCATTACTTATTCTTCCCTTCCTGCCGGATTCCCTTATCTTCTGTGATTGTTCCAAAAACCCATCTCTCAACACTCGGATACCTGCCCTTCTTGACCAAAACTCATTCGTTGGATTGCCTTTGAAAGTCCATCAACCTTGATTCCCTGCCACACGTACAGTAAGCAACTCCCCCCGCCCCCCTACCGCCTCTCGGATCCTCCGGAACTGGAGGAACTTTTCACAACGAACGTGCTTTTCGAAATTCCGCTCGAAACTTCTCCAGGCGCAACCCCCCCCCCCCCCCCCCCTCCTGCCCCTTTTTCCATTCCGGAGGAAAAAAGTACCGGGCAATCAGCTCTTATTTTGTCGGCGAGAGTAGTTCCTTTAACAGATTCGAAAGTTCGAGGATAGGGGGGGGGGGATGGGAGGGGGAGTTGGAGATCGTTTTCACTGCCTCCTGTTCTTT
>OU015499.1:150833805-151081305 GCA_907164885.2 Dolomedes plantarius
CAGATTTTTAATAGATTTTTGTTTTAAATTGTAAAAATTATTCGCGTACCGGTAGCCTCTTGTCCGTGTACCGGTACTGGTACGCGTACCCAAGGTTGGAAACCACTGGTCTAAGGTCTATCTTTTTGGAGGCTCTAACATGGCGGCTCTAAAGGACAACATATCCCGGACTTTGATGAACATTCCTGGTGACATGTTACGCTCGGCCGTTGAGAACGTAGTGTTCAGGATGCTATGTGTCGTCCACAAGGGCTTTGTTCACATTGAATGTGGGAGAAGGGGATTTTCAGAAAGCGGTGTTGCAGTGAAATTTGCTTGTTATTCACTCGTCTGCTTTTTATAACTTTTTCGGTACTCGCCCCTTATCTTTATAGCCCGAAATACTGGCGCTGCTGTCGACTACAAAGTCGTGAATGTGCATGTTGATGTTTTACTAGAGTTTTGTGCAAATTCTCGGATGCGCCAACAGCAACAGCGCCATATCGTCCCCTATCGGCGACTTTTGGAACTTTTATTCCGTGGAAACTCTTTCCCGTGTCGTCTTTAGTCCCCTATCAATTTTGGTGATATTCCGGTTGACAGACCGCGCTACAGATGGCGCTCTGAGTAGTGTCAGTTTAATAAAAATCACCCTGTATATATATATATATATATGTGTGTGTGTGTGTGTGTGTGTGTGTATGTGTAGTATATAAATATATATACATAGCTATATAAATAAATAAATAAATAATATATTTTAAATGTGTACATACAAATGTGTGTGCATGTGTTAGTTATCTATATATGAGGTGGTGAAAGGGAAAGTGGTGTAAGTCAGGAAGTCAAATGGTGTAAGTCCAAAGAGTTTTACTGAAAAAACTACAAAAAATTCCACTATAAATCGAACAAATTATAATTCATAATAATTATTAGGATGTTGCAAATAATAATTATTTACAATTCCACTATAAATTGAACATGGAGATTACATTTTTGCCCTCCAATAAAAAAAGTTCAAAATGTGACTTACACCACTTTGCCTTTCACCGCCTCATATTTAAAACAGTTCCGTAACTGACTGACTGGCTGACTGACTGACATACAGCGCACAGACCAAACCGCTGGACCTAAAGGGCTGAAATTTCGCACGGCGATTCTTCTTATGGTGTAGGGGTGCACTAAGAAAGATTTTTGAAAAATTCTTCCTAGATTTTTTTAAATAAAATTTTTAAGCTGTTTTTGTAACTTTTTTTAAGTTTGCGTTTAAAATAATAATTTGAGGGTTATAAAATTTATATCACGAGAAAGATCCTAAAAATTCCTTTGAAATGAAATCTTTTTCGTACCTTTACCTCCATTTCCTGATTTTTGGTGAATTTTTAAAAATTAATTTTTAGAATTTAATTTATTAAATGCTGATCACGTGATTTCTTTTTCTGGTACTTTGAATAAATTTATCGTCACGTGCATAACAACTAAATAGGCAAAAAAAAATTTTTTTCTTTCTAATGCAGCAGACGATTGGATATTATCCAAAAAAAAATAAATATCCCTTACGATATTTTTATAAATATATATATATATATATATATATATATATATATATATATATATATATATATATATATATATATATATATTTTACATCAATTTTATACATTGATCATCGCATTTATTATAAATATATATATATATATATATATATATATATATATATATATATATATATTGGCATTAATTGCATACATTGACCGTTGTATTTAATTTGAATGTACTCCGTAGCGAAGCGCGGGTTTTCAGCTAGTATTACATATATGTAAACACACACAAATATATCTATCGTTATAATATGTTTGTGATTAATATTTCTCTTCCTCATTGGTGTTTTTCTCGTCTGCAGGTGGAATGTAAGAAGGCCCAGCCCAAGGAGGTTATGATGCCGAGTAACGTCGCCCGCGGACGGGGAGCAGGTAGGGCTGCGTACGGTAGGTGGCGCAACTGGGACTGCCCAACTTAACTCTCTCTCTCTTGTGTGCAGACTCCATAGCGTCATCCATCCATATTTCTCTCCATTCAAAACAATATCGTTTCTCTCTCTCTCTCTCTCTGACTCCCTCCAAACCCCTCTCTCGTCTCCCCTTTTCTCATTATCATGTCTCTCCCCTATATCCCCCCCCCCCCCTCATACTCTAGCTTTCACTACTTTTTGAGTGTTATATGAAGTTTTTTTTGTGACATTATATGTAAAATATATAAGAATATCCTTTCACAGAGGAAGCGGTTATGGCGTATGGTTCATCCTAAATTAAAAAGGCGTTACACAAGTATACCTATCAAATTTTGGCTTCTTTTTGCCCTCGATATCGAATTCTTGAGATCTTAAAGTATACATGAACTTCCTTTATGAATCTCTTTACCTAATAAAGGAAGCGGTTATGGCGTATGGTTCCTCCTAAATTAAAAAGGCGTTACACAAGTATACCTATCAAGTTTTGGCTTCTTTTTACCCTCGATATCGAATTCTTGAGATCATAAAGTATACATGAACTTCCTTTATGAATCTCTTTACCTAATAAAGGAAGTGGTTATGGCGTATGGTTCCTCCTAAATTAAATAGGCGTTACACAAGTATACCTATCAAATTTTGGCTTCTTTTTGCCCTCGATATCGAATTCTTGAGATCTTAAAGTATGCATGAATTTCCTTTATGAACCTCTTTGCCTAAAGAAGATTGCGGTTAGGGCGTATGGTTCATCCTAAATTAAAAGACGTTACACAAGTATACTTATCAAATTTTGGCTTCTTTTTGCCCTCGATATCGAATTCTTGAGATCTTAAAGTATACATGAACTTCCTTTATGAACCTCCTTACTTAATAACGGAAGTGGATAATGCGTATGGTTCATCCTAAATTAAAAAGGCGTTGCACAAGTATACCTATCAAATTTCGGCTTCTTTTTGCTCTGGATATCCAATTCTAGAGATCTTAAAATATACATGAACTTCTTTTTCTAACAAAGGAAGCAGCTAATGCATGTGGTTCCTTCTAAATTAAAGAGGCATTACACAAGTATACCTGTCAACTTTGGGCCCCTTTTTTGTCCTAAATTTCAAATTCTCGGTATCTTAAAAATTGTCTAACTTTTACACAACGTTCAAACGTGTTTTGGGGAAATTATTTTCTACTAGAAGAGCTGAAATATCAAACACAGGCCCGTCTTGCGCTTCGGCCTACTTTATAATTTTTGTTTCTTTTTGTTCTAGATCTCAAATTCTCGAGTTTTTAAAAGTATCTAACGTCTACATAACGTTTAAAGGTGCTTTTGTGAAATTAACTCTGCAATAGAAGCTGAAAAAATGAAATAAATCCATCGAACGTCTAAAGAAAGGTTATGACCTTTCTTTAGACGTTCAGGATACTTTGGAATAGACTTACTGTTTATCCTATACTTGAAAAAAAATTGAGTTTCACTATTGTGGCTATCATAGTTTAACTTGAGTTTCGATTCCTGCATACCTAAAATTATTGGCTTCTTAGAAGATATCAAACGTTTATATTACGTTTAAATATGATCTAGCGTTTCGTTTGACTAAATTTGTGAATGACCACTTCCGATAACACTAGTTTAAACACTAGTTTTCCTTTAATGTCACAGATATTACGAACAGTCGCTTAGGTCTACACCGAAATCCGACAAAAGACCTCAAATTTGAAACAATACACGCAGTCTCTATAACAGGCCTAAAATTCAAGCAGAACAGCTGATCTTCGGTTGACAAATGAATGAATGAAATTTTTAGAGCCGATTTCGGCATGCTTCTATACCCTTGGCGACATTCCGTTGAAGAAACGAAAAAATTCTAGAATTCGATAGCTACGCCATCTACATGATATCTGATGGGTTCTCCAAGCTCGCCAAAATTGTTGAAAATCTCGCCAAAGGGTTGCAAAATTAATGCTCAATGACAGTTTTTTAAAAAAACGAATTTAGTACAATAAAAAAACATAAATAAAGAATATTGATATGTGTTTAGAAATATTTACAGCTATTTACAGTAGTATTTTTAACGGCTAAAGGTCGTTGCTAAGTTTCAAAAACGGTTGTGACTATTCTTAAACATTCGTTGTACGCTAGAAATACATTTTCGAGTTCCGTCAGACAACACATGTAACGAATAATGTACTTTTCGTGTCTAAAAGTCGTTAATAATATTCTACAAAACAGTTGTAACCGTATTTATACGTTCAGTATTGCCTGGAAGAATGCTTAGTTTTGATCTTAAACTTAATGCATACTTATATTTGAATATATTGAAATATATTTGAATATAAACGATACATGATCGTACGTTTTTATGCCTAATCAATTCACATAATTTGGAGTTTGAAACTTTATCTCTATTTTCCTCCGAGAACAGAATTTAGAATACCGTCAGCTGTAATAACATTTACTACGCAACCTCCAAGATCTTAACAAAGGTGTTGTAGCGCCATCTATTGTCGGTTAATTATACTATTGCTATTCTCTTCACCAGCGGATAGCAGAGAAATATGAAATAGATAACTTCTTTTAGACGCAAATACATCAATTTTTTATAATATTCTCAAATAAAAGAACAAAATTTCCATTTTTAATTTTCAGTTGTTAGGAGAAAACCAAGGGTAAATGGTTGGAATCTTTCAAATTACACTATTTGGAAGGGGTTTTCAATAAATTTTTCGCCCTAAGTACAATCGAATTATGTTCTGCATTTTGAAATGACAGTAAATATATATATATATATATATATATATATGTGTGTGTGTGTGTGTGTGTGTGTGTGTGTGTGTGTGTGTGTGTGTGTGTGCGTGTGTGTGTGTGTGTTTGTTTGTTTGTTTGTTTGTTTGTTTGTTTGTTTTGAATATATATATATATATATATATATATATATATATATATATATATATATATATATTGAAAGTTTTAATCTGTAATTTTCATTTTAAAAGCTTCCGGGGCTCAAAATTCTTTAAATCACATTTTTATCTTTATTCTTTTGCCTTAAAACATATTAGATCTTTTCGAATCAAATCACTCAAACCGCATGTGTCTAGGCATTTCCACTTACAATATATCGATGCTATACTGTCTATGCCAACCGTATAGTAAAATTGCCCTTCGAGTTTCCTTCGGGCAAATTTCCACCTTTCAAAGTATACCGTAAGTTGTAAGTTGGGGTTACTTTGCGACGGATTTTAAGTTTTTCCCTGTGCCATGCCTATAAGTTTTAAAAGCAGCCCAAAACAAACAATTGCAAAACACTGGTACATCCTTTCCCTGCATGGTAATGTATTGAGCTAACCCGGATCATTAATTACCATAGAGAAATTAAGGTTAAAATGCGTCCCAAAGTTGCCCCCTCCGATTGGGGATACTTTGTGGCATCTGTGTTTTCGCCTTGAAATCCAAGAGGAAAAAATTGCTTGACACAAACCTAGACAGTAAAACGCTTATCAAAAGCTTGATGCACAATTATATATATACTAGTATATAACCCCCGTCAAAAATGGCGGAATGTTGATCAGCGTTTCAAGAGGTGATTCATCATTTTCATCGGGCATTGCTGAAAACTGTACTTAAACAGCAGTAAACAACAAAACAAAACTAAACTAAACCAAAACTGTTTCAAAAGTGAATGACTCACCACACAGCAGGCATTGCTGAAAACGATACTTAAACAGCAGTAAACAACAAAACAAAACTAAACTAAACCAAAACTATGTTTCAAAAGTGAATGACTCACCACACAGCAGGCATTGCTGAAAACGATACTTAAACAGCAGTAAACAACAATAAAATAAAACAAAAATAAAACGCGAAACACAATTTAATTAACATTAAAATTAAACATTAAAAATGTAGTTATTTAAAGGGGAAATGAAAAACCATGGAGTAGAATGAATACGAAATTCAAATGAATGACTCAATTGAATAAATGATTATGTTCAATGGATATTTTAATTTGAGGATATTTCAAAAACTAAACGGTTTTCAGCTAGGATGTTCACTTGAAATTTTCATATTTTTTAAAGGGCTTTCAAAATATGTAACTTTTGTGGTATAGGGCAATGTCTCGCAGCATGTCACATCTCAACTCTTGCAGATTTTACTTCTTGTTTGGCGAGGAGTGGCAAAAAATTGCATAATTTAACATGGCGTTCAATGAGCATTCTTACAGATTGTTGAATAAAATGCTCTCAGATTACCCAAAGTCTTTAGATACGGTATCTAAACAAAGGTATATCATTAAATTAAGCATTCAGGTACAGCCCGGAAAGGTTTATTCAGTATATGACCCGTATTTATTGACAGAGGAAGACTGAAGTTACGATACAAGACGCTGGTCTGAAGTAACTTATCCTGATATCTATACATATCTCAACATAATAATAATCATTCTCAACGAAAGAAAGATTATATTCTCTTAAACCTTGCGAAATATTAAAAAAAAGTGTTAAAATACCTGTTACATACAACTAATATGAGGAATTTTATAAATAAACTTAAATTATTTAACTCAAAATGAAGGTATCGTCCAAAAACACATGCAAATGCATAGGAACTACTTCTGTTTTCTGCCACCCGATAATGACGTCATCTATAGCAGACGAAAACTGACGTAGCCAGTGACGTTACGACGTTTCGCCTTATTAAGAAAAATTTCAGAAAATGGCGTCGCAATGTTGAGATGTTCCCGACTTGATCCGTCCCGGAATGGTTACCCACATTTTTCTACTCTAGGCTTTTATATAAGTAAAGATACCTATTACAAATATTGGATAGCTTTATCTATGTCTTAGACATCAAAGAGACCTCGGGTGCCCAGGGCAGCCATCAGTTCTTTGAGAAGCTAAGGAAATTCATCCTTCGGCACATTCTGCTCCTTCGGGTAGCTTTCTTCCAGATAGTCAATACTTCTTTCTCTCAAGTAGTATTTTAGAGGACGGAAAAAAAAAAGCAACATCGAGCGGCTGGAGTAGGTGGGTAGACTTTGTGGGTTATTTTGTGACAGTGTCAATGTGTCACAGAGTAACCCCGTCACCTTTCGATATTAAGGCTATGTTCTCATATCTCTCGGAAATACCACTACACAAAAGTTATATTGCTCCACAATATAACCCACATACTGGCAATAAAAAATAATTACTTGTGGTAGTTGGTTGTATAAGGTGTTAGCCTTCGGCACACAAAGTTTCCGAAGTTTGAGTCAATAGCTTGACAACAGGATTGAACAATACACTGGCCAGCGAAGACAAAATGAAAGCAGAAGCTTCGGACACTGGCCACTAGGTGTCTCTGTATGTCGGACAAGCTGTTGGCGCTGTTCTTCCCCGGTATCACGTGCGCGGCGCAAGATCCGAAATACGAAAAAATAAATATGTGTCACAAAGTTACCCCTGCAGTCGCAAAGTGACCCCATCTTACGGTATTTGTTCTGCTATCTTTCCTCTGTTAAACTTCGCCAAAGTATTTCAACATTACTTGTTTTGTTATCTTCCCACGTATATTAAGCGTCGCCAAGGCATAGCTACACTGAAGTGCCACTGAATTAGGGATACCTACCTAGTAACGAGTTGGGCCTCCTCTGGCCTTGATAACGGCTGCCACACGACGAGGCATAGATTCAACAAGTTTCTGGAAACGTTCCACGGGAATGGCTTGCCAAATATTGGCTAAAGCTGTCCATAATTCAGTAAGGTTCTTTGGTGCTGTGTGGTGGCCTTTCACGCCTTGTACCAAAACATCCCAAAGATGCTCAATAGGATTTAAGTCTGGGCTTCTAGGTGGCCAATTCATGAAGTCAGAGGAATGCTCATCCAACCAGCCAGTAGCCAATCGGGACTTGTGAGAGGTACAGTTGTCTTGCTGGAAAACTCCATTACCGTGCGGATAACAGAACAGCATAAACGGATGGAGGTGATCACCCAGCAACTCTACGTACCGAATTGCATTGAGGGAGGTTGGTACACGCACCAAAGATCCCAAACTGTGCCACGAAAAAACACCCCAGACCATGATTGAGCCACCATGCCCTTGTACAGTTCCAGCCAGGCATGCAGGATCCATGGCTTCATGAGCCTGTCGCGATATTCTCAGCCTCCCGTCGGCGTTAAGTAGTCGGAATCGAGACTCATCACTCCATGCTACTCGTTCCCAGTCCTCTACACTCCAGTCTCTGTGCTCTCTTGCCCAGGCAAGACGTGCAGCCCGATGGCGAGTATAGAGCAATGGTACTCTCGTAGGTCGACGGCTCCCGAAACCCATACGGTGAAGCGAGCGTTGCACAGTCCGTTTACTGACTGTACTACTGGCACCATTATTAAACTGGGTGGTAATTTGAGCTAATGTTTGACTTCGCTGGCTACGTACAATACGCCTGAGCCGTCTCTCACCACGCACTGTCAAGGCTAATTGTCCTTTGCAGTTTGCCCGATCGCTAGTTTTTTTTCCACCATCCATGCATTCTTGGTATACTCTTGACACTGTCGACCTTGAAAATCCTAGCTGTCTGACGATTTCGGAAATTGAATGGCCCATGCGTCGCGCACCTACGATTTCTCCGCGATCGAAGGCATAGGCTTTGCTATCCCTAATTCAGTGGCACTTCAGTGAATATAACTTCTTTTGTTAATTTTTTCTTCCTCTGTTAAAAAAAAACAAATCTTTTGACAGATATCTTCAATCACGATCAATGTTCTCAGAGATGTAATTCGCGATAGTCAATGATTTATTAATTACGTTATGTTTACTGTTTCTCCACCATTAGTGGATCGTCATAATTGCTGAATAACGAGAGATTAATTTCATTGCCGTGAAGGGCGATGCTCAGTCAACTTCCATATTGCGAGGGTCCCGATTTCTTATAAACTTTCGAGTACATCAGTGATCTTTAAATGGACATTTTTTCTTCTTTTTTGCCCTGTTGGCAACGGAAGACAGCCAAAAAGTGCGCCCCGTCTGCTGTGAATTTTTCAGAAACCGAACCGGAAGTATCAAGTTTCCACGCCGAGGTGTTTTCTAGGGCACATTATCGGACCCATCCGTCTTGCTTATGCTTTTCAAGCCCAACGTTCATGCGCATATAATGAGCCTATTAAACCAGCCCGCTCTCTCTCTCTCTCTCTCTCTCTCTGCAAAAGAAAATTTCTGCGCCCCTGCTTTTCCGGAATAACCCGTAATTTGTTAATTAAGTGCTATTTGCATACGCATTAAAGCGTTCCCGCCCGCCAACAGGCTTTTAATTACACTCTTCATCCATTTAGCCCCCCGGGTTTATTTACTGTACGAATAAATGAAGTAATTCGGATAACGGCAGTGCCGAACGCGCGTATTATCTTTTCATAGGGAGAGGGAGGGGGGGAGGGGGGGGGGGCTTGTTTCGCGGGCTGCCGGAGAACGTAAATTTTCGGAAGCGAAACGCAACCCGGTGTTTAGAGGTGTTGTTATGGGTCGCATGCGCCAGGTAAAATGCGGGAGAAAAAATAAAAAAAAGAAGTCAGGTGCAAACATTCCGATACGGTTCCAGTTAAGTTATTCGTAAGTTTTTATCTTCTGACTCTTTTGCTGCAAATAAAAGCTAGTTACATAGATGTGTGTGTGTATGTATAATAAATTGTATGTATGAATGTTTATAATATGTGCTCGTGTTTATATATATATATATATATATATATATATATATATATATATGTGTGTGTGTGTACATATATGTATTTATATGTATGTATATATATATATATATATATATATATGTATGTATGTATATATATATATATATATATATATATATATATATATATATATATATATATATATATATATATATACTATATATATATATATATACATATATATATATATACATATATATATATATATATATATATATATATATATATATATATATATATATATATATATATATATATATATATATATATATATATATATATATATATATATGTGTGTGTGTGTGTGTGTGTGTGTGTGTGTACATATATGTATTTATATGTATGTATATATATATATATATATATATATATATATATATATATATATATATATATATATATATATATATATATATATATATACATACATACACTCTGTCACAAAAAAATATATGCACCCAGAAGAAATCGAGCTACTATCACAAACTTGGCAGGAATGTAGTCTCGTAAGAGATATGCAGATGATTAAAATTTCGACGCCAATGAGACAAGGGTCAGTGCGCTATGCGCATATGAGATGCGCAGCTGGGAGAGTTTAAAAGCATGATTGCTCGTGCCTTAGGGTTATTCAAACAAATCTTTCGACTTGGATGGACGGTATTGTAACTAGAGATGCCTCTGAGACGTAACCGGCGACAGTACGAACAATTGTTGGACTTTGATAGGGGGCGTGTAGTAGGCGTCAGAGAAGCAGGTCGGTCGAACAGGCGTATCGGCCGCCACCTCGGTCGGAGCGATATGGTAGTTGCTCGGTGTTGGCAACAATGGATCAAGGAAGGGATAGTCTACCGTCGCGGATGGTCAGGACGTCCCAGGAAAACAAATGCGCGCAAGGATCGCGCAATCATAAGAGCGGCCACGTCCGCACCAAAAAGTCTCTAGAATCGGTTCGTCGACATTTACCACCTTCCAGACATCCCGTGGTATCAAGGGAAACCGTTTGGAGACGACTGGCCGACGTCTATTAAGATGCCTACCACTGACTCCATATCATAGGCAGTGTCGATTGGATTTTTGCCGACCTCGGGCAAGCTGGAGTGTGACCGACTGGAGGCGTGTGATCTTCAGCGATGAATCCTCAGTCTCAATGCTGATTCAGTCTCAATGCAATTCAGTCTCAATGCTGATGACCAGCGCATACGCGTGTGGAGGGCGGCCAGGCCACCGGTCCGATCCGGCATTTTGCTGTCGAGAGGCATACGGCGATTACGCAAGGTGTGACAGTGTGGGGAGCGATTTGTTGGGACACACGATCACCTCTACTCGTCCTTCAACGCACTTTGACACGGCACGCAGTTACGTGGACGAGATTTTAATGCCAGTTGTACTGCCTATGCTATCAAGTCGCCCAGGTGTCATTAATCAGCAAGACAACGCTCGTCCATATACTGCGCGACTCTTCCAACAATGTCTTCAAGGATATGACGTACTCCCATGGCGTGCCAGGTCACCAGACCTCTCGCTAATAGTGCACGTCTGGGGCGTGCTTGAAAGGCAACTGCAGCGTTCGCGGAATACTGGGGAATTAACTGCCCATTTGCAAAGATTATGGCATGATCTTCCGCAGGAGGTCATAGGTGACCTCATTGATTCGATGCCACGCCGTGTTTCGGCTTGTATAGCTGCCAGAGGTGGATTTACTACTTACTGATTTGTAGCCTTTTTCATTCCATATCTTCTGAATAATACGGTCTGTTCTTTTAAATTTGTAACCATTTGCTTATCTCCTCATACACTACATACATGCTAAGTTTCGTGATAGTAGCTCGTTTCCTTCTGGGTGCATATATTTTTGGGGGACAGAGTGTATGTATATATGTATATATATATATATATATATATATATATATATATATATATATATATATATATATATATATATATATATATGTATATATATATATATATATATATATATATATATATATATATATATATATATATATATATATATATATATATATATATATATATATATATATATATAAATATATATATATATATATATATATATATATATACAGTAACCACCGCTTATAGTGATCACTGGTTATAAGAATCAACCGTTTATAAGAATCAATATCGCGAAAACAAAAACAAATGATTTATTTCCATGTTAAAATTTTCGCTTTAAAGAATCAATCCACCGGTTTTAAGAATCATTTTACACTATTCGCTTTCCTTTCATTTTTCAAAAAAAGCTACTTAAACCCTCAAAAGGCACAAAGTTCATTCTTTTTTTTAAAGAAAGATTGATAAGATGGGATGGAATATAGTCGTAAAATTCACCTCTTTCTTTATTAGACATAACATAATAGTTTCCCCTTAAACGCTTTACCACAACACTGTCCTATTAGCTTGATGCGTGGGCAACTTTACTCGTCCGAGTAAATCTTCGTCTGAGACTATAAGTATTGAAAGAGGTATAAACAGCCTTCTGAAAACTTCATTACGTCAAACTACCGTAGAAAACTGTTTCTTGCTCCCTTCCTGTAGTTGAAATGTTAAAACTGTTAAGAAGGTATGTTGTAACTTGTAACAAATATTGCATTTTTTCTTCTCTTACTATAATCATGTGTATCTACTTATAGGTCTAAAAGTTAAGTTTTATTTTTAAAACTATGAAAATTAATTTTAATAAAAGATAGTTAATGCAAATTAAAGAGTATTTTATGGTAAATTATCTAATATATGTATATATAGGTGTGTGTGTTCCTGTCCAAAAACCTAAATTTCGGTTATAAGAATCAACCGCTTATAAGAATCAAAAACAGTAATAACAAACGTGATTCTTATAAGCGGAAATCACTGTATATATATATATATATATATATATATATATATATATATATATATATATATATATATATATATGTATGTAGTGAAACTTCTCTAAACGGCCATATTTTGTTCACAACCGATTAAAGACACCATATGCTATGGAGGCCAATGTTATAGAAGAAACCTCTTTTCGACGGCCACCTCTCAAAAGACCACTTTTTCGGAAACATTACTATCTGCTTTAGAGAGGTTACATTGTATATACACATAAAATATGTAGTTTTTAACTTTTATCAAATGTTGTATAGAAAGTTAAAAACTTTTTCACTTTTGAACCTGAGAATGTTTTAACTTTTTATTGAAATGAAAATTATATCTATATATATATCTTTTTAACTTTCATTTGAGATATCAAACAAGATTCCGCATGGTAGGCCGTCTTTACACAAAAATTCAGAGCAAACGACTCCCTGTCATAATCTGCGCCGTAAGAATCAATCCTGCCCCTCTTAGGGGAGCCGTATCTTTTATCCCCGTATCTTTTGCGCCGTTTTGTGATACGCCTAATTACAGACTGACAATGTCTTAAGTGTTAGTATTATGTATTTACATATTTACATTACACACCTATACACGAAGGACGAATAGTCTCACGCAGTGCTGAAGATTACCAAAAACGAATCATACAAAAATATCTGTCAGACACAGAACAGATACGTTACATTACGGAGCGGAGCATTTCACCCCTCAAAATTACAAATTACCAATTAATGAAGGATTCGGAATCGCAGTAATTAAACATTTTGGAGTCCTTGCTTTTCCAAAATACCTGTAATTCGTTAATTACGAACTATTTGCATATGCATTAAAGCCTTCTGTTCCCCTCCCCCCGTGCGGGTTTTAATTATACTCTTTGATCCGTTTAGCCCCCGGGTTTATTTAGCTATAGAATGAGGCGTTAATTCGGATTCGTTGGCCCCGATCTCGTTTTATCTGGTGAAGGGTAAAGATTTACCCCGTCGTTAATTTTTAACTCTGAACCTGCTCCCTTCTTAGCTGTTAATTTATGTAATAGTTAGTTAGCGATGTCAGTTCGATACATCGACCCTGTTTTCACACAGACGGGTGCAAGTTGTGTAAGCCTATGCAGATGAATATGTGTACAATACGACACAAGATTCTGGGAAAGAGGGAAAAAAACCACCGTAACAGAAATTGAAAAATAGTATATTTAATAAATTACATCTTAGTAGGTATTTAAAATCTCGAATCGAGATATTTTTTATACGTAGTTTTTATTATCAGCACTGAGTTGCTATTGTTATCACTTTGACAGATCTGCCTTTTTGCCAAATATTCCAATAAAACAAGTAATATAGCAATCACTTGGCGACGATTAGCAGATGAAGAAAAAATAGCCTATTTAATAAATAACATCTTAGTACGTATTTAAAATCTCGAATCGAGATATTCTTTATACCTAGTTTTTATTATCAGCACTGAGTTGCTATTATCATCACTTTGACAGATCTGCCTTTTTGCCAAAATTTCCAATAAAACAAGTGATATAGTAATCGCTTGGCGACGATTAACAGATGAAGAAAAAATGGCGTTTTAATAAATAACATCTTAGTGCGTATTTAAAACCTCGAAAAGCGATTTTTTATACTTAATTTTTATTATCAGCACTGAGTTGCTATTGTTATCACTTTGACAGATCTGCCTTTTTGCCAAATTTTCCAATAAAACAAGTGATATAGCAATCGCTTGGCGACGATTAACAGAGGAAGAAAAAATAGCCTTTTTAATAAATAACATCTTAGTGCGTATTAAAAACCTCGAAAAGCGATTTTTATACGTAATTTTTATTATCAGCACTGAGTTGCTATTGTTATCACTTTGACAGATCTGCCTTTTTGCCAAAATTTCCAATAAAACAAGTGATATAGCAATCGCTTGGCGACAATTAACAGAGGAAGAAAAAATAGCCTTTTTAATAAATAACATCTTAGTGCGTATTTAAAACCTCGAAAGGTGATTTTTTTTATACATAATTTTTATTATCAGCACTGAGTTGCTTTTTTTATCACTTTGACAGATCTGCCTTTTTGCTAAATTTTCCAATAAAACAAGTAATATAGCAATCGCTTGGCGACGTTGAACAACGGAAGAAAAAATAGCGTACTTAATAATTAACATCTTTTTGCGTATTTAAAATCTCGCATGGAGGTTTATATTGTTTTTTTTTCTTTATTGCATTTTAAATATTTTTCTAACACATTTTTCATTTTAATGGCTTTGAAACTTTCAGCAATAATTCACTAGATAGTCATAAATCTACAAAAAATAACACTTTTGGAAATTTTATAGTGCGGGTTCATTAGCTTTTCATTCATAACCAAAGGATACTGTTATAAAAAAACTTTGATAACCACAGACGCAACTGTTAAACGATGTCTTTTACTGTACACTTCCCAATCCAAAGAGCCATTGATCTGTCAAAGTTCAAAAATTTTAAGGACTCGCGGCGTTTCTGAAACGAAACAGTAAAAACTGCGATTCATTTAATCCTGAAACATCGCGTCCGAAAAATTTTCCCTCCCCCAAACCAGTGTAAAGATCAGAAATGTGATCGAATACTGGAGGAAGGAAAAACAGTAATGTATGAAAAGTGTTATAATTTACATCAGAACTCTGCAATCGGTGAGCTACAGGGGAGAAATTGTTTACAATTCATTTATAAGAATAAAATTTCAATTGCTTTCGAATTCAGCCTGTAATAATTTAAATTAATGACGAAAGACACGGTGTTTTGGACCTCTTTTGAACACGTCCGTGTTGACGTTTCATTAATAACTAGGTCTCTCGAATATCCGAGCTGACGCGTCCGACATTTTGTTTCTCGCCGCCACAAAAGGAATTCGCCATTTTGATCTGTTGCTAATAGAAGCATTCTTTCCTCTTTTAGCCTTTTCTTAAATCACCTGTCTTTGTAGAAATCAAGAAAAGCACACTGGAGAAAGACATTTGAAATTAAATGCCTCTCCGCAGTGGCGTAGCGAGCATAACTGGCGCCCGGGGCACGATACCTTTGTGGCGCCCCCCCCCCCCACAAAACATATAGTAATATAATATATATACCTTATATTGGCGCCCCCCCTCGAAAAACATATAATAATATAATATATAGGCCTTATATTGCCCCCCCCCGAAAACATATATTAATATAATATACAGACCTTATATTGGCACCCCCCCCCCAAAAAAACATATAGTAATATAATATATAGACCTTATATTGGCGCCCCCCCCCACGAAAACATATATTAATATAATATATAGACCTTATATTGGTTCCCCCCCGAAAAATATATAGTAATATAATATATAGACCTTATATTGGCACCCCTCTGCAAGTGGCGCCCGGGGCATGATAGACCCCCTTGCCCCCCCCCCCCTCGCTACTAGAAAAAGATATGAACGAATTCGTCGCGTAGCAGAACAAAGAAATTTTAACACCGGTGTTTCACAAATGGTAGTGTGTTTTGGTGAGATTAGGAAACAAAATGGAGGCTCATGAGTCAACCTGGATATTTAGGAACCCTATCAATAATAATAAAACATAATGGCGGCCCCCCCCCCCAAAAAAAAAGGTATCTTTGCGTGATGTGTGCGCATGCAGCGAAATGAAATATGGCGAAAATTCTTTCCCTAAACCATGATTAATAAATGAAATTAAGAATAACACCGTAAAGGAGTCTGGCTTTATGCGATCAGCTGAGGCGTTAATAGATATAAATAGGGCTGAAAGCGATGATACGCAATCGATACGTTAATCAGTTAATCAGCGAATTATTATAAGGTTTAATTCCCTCTCTGCTCACAAAGTTCGAAAAAGTTCTATGCACATTTTTCTATGTTACGTAATAATGAGACTTCCTATAGCAGTGATGAAATCAGATATTAGATATGTGCAATCAGTTGTTTCTCTTTTTAACTTAATAAACTTGTAATCGTCCAAAGTCCTGAGATAAAGAAGATATAGCAACAGTCCAAGCTAAATTATATTTCTTCTCAACTGGACAGTGAACTTAAATATGAGATAAAAAATATGCCAAATGTACCTAGGCCATAAACCCCCTACATAGCTCTCACTATTAAGCACATTAGACTCGAATATCTAATTCCACGCTCTAACTTCTTAATAGTCTATTCATTATTAGGATTAGATCATTATTATGCCGTGTTAAATATCAGTACTGCCATCTGTTGATTAAAAAATAAATATTTTGTATGCGGTAAAACTAATAAATTTATTTTTAAAATTTTAATATAGCTATCTAAAATTAAAGAAATAGAGGATATGGTTTTTTGTTAAATTATGAATTTAAAAATAAAATCAGCGAAAATTCTGCGAATTGTCTTTGAAGTAGAATATCAGAAAATATGGTAACGAGGTTTATACTTTGAAATGTTTTTGCTCGTTGTATTGAAAAAAAATTTGAGAATCAACTTTTTTTTTTTATTCTTTGTCTAAAAATTAATTGAAGTTTCTTTCCTAAAAATTCCTAAAATCAATGTACACAAAAAATTATATCATCATTTCGGTCTCTATTGAAATTAACTTGATAATTTGTCCTTTAATGCTGCCCTTATGCATTTTAAATATACAATCCCTTAAATTGCATTTAATTTATGATAACTGAGAAATACAGACCCTTCTGTTAGAATTACATCATTTTAAGCTTTTCCGTTCTTATATATGTGTGATTTTACATTTGTGTAGAGCAGAAAATACCGCGTGCTTAGAATGCTTTCTGAAAAATTAAATTAAAATAAAACTATTTTCGAAAAACACGCGCATTTCGTTTAAAAGATCTATTTTCGAATGCTGATAACGGAATTCAGAAATAGGAATTTACTAACCGTAAAATCACGGAGAAATGCATGCCCTTCCGTCAGATTTACATCATTTAAGGGCCTGTTCACATAGGAGTCCGTTGCATTGCGTTAAGGAAAAGATGACGTTGAGACGAAAATAAACCAATCATAGGCCTCCAAACGATTAGCAATGAAATTTTTAACGCCTATGATTGGTTTATTTTCGTCTCAACGTCATCTTTTCCTTAACGCTACGCAACGAACTCCTGTGTGAACAGGCCCTAAAGCTTTCCTGCCCTAATGCTATTTTCTATTGCATTAGTATAAAGCACAAAATCCCACTCGTGTGGAAGGCTTTCTGAAAAACCAAATTCAAATATTTTCGGAAAAACATGCGCACTTCGTTTGAGTATGGGCCAGTTCACATAGGAGTCCGGTAGCGGAAGCGTTAAAGTATCGAAATATATTTAACCAATGACAAACCTCCAAACGATTAGCAACGATATTTTTAACGCCTGTGATTTGTTTATATCCGTCTCATCGCAATTTTTCCTTTTTACGGTTCCGCTACCGGACTCCTATGTGAACAGGCCCAATCTATTTTCGAATGCAGAAAACGGAATTTGAAAATACGCATTTACTAATCTGTGACTTGAAAATCAATGAGAAATACACACCTTTCCGTTACAATTACATCGTTTTAAAGTTCCTTGTCCGTATATGTGTTTTATTTTGCATTAGTATAGCGCAAAAACCCCATCTTGGTTGTCCAGTGTACATTGAGTGCAACTGTTATTCAATCACTGCTAAATTTTTCCTTCTCTTTCAGATATTGTGTGGCCCTTAGGAGCGCTGACCGACGGAAATGATGGAATGCTGTGCGTCCCCCTTACAACAGCTTCTCGAAGTAATTTCGACTTCCTTTATCATACCTTTTTTTATTTTCTTTGCCTGCGTTATTCTCAATTTTTTTTGTCAGTCGGGAAATGCCATTTCGACTGAGATTTTCTGCCACGACTTGCATTTGTTCAATGTAATTATGGGGGTTCGTTCTATTCGTAAATGATTTTCTGGGTTTGTGAAATTAGTTTAATTTATCATCCCTTCGCTAGGCAGTCAGGAACTACGAATAGAACGATAGAGGTAGGTAGTGAAACAGAGTACTTACAGACGCTCAAAGTGAGTTGGATATCTTACTCGCTACTAAAAGGTGCATATTTAAAGAAAAATCTTTCAATAACAAGTTTCGAAACATTTTAATAAAAAAAAAGATTTACATTTTGATATTTCAAAAGCCATAAACGACGATGATCGTATGAGTGTAAAACATTTAGTTTATGAATGTAAAATGTCAGTTATTGTTCTAGATAGGAAAAATATTTTCTTGGATTTCGCAAAAAAACTTTAAATAAGAAACAAATGTTTCAAGCTATTCATTATCCTCTATGATTTTTAAATTATTAATTTAGCTTTTGATGTGTTTAAAAATTTAATTCTGAGCAATTTATAAAAATCTAAATTTACGTTTATGATCAAAAATAAATCGGAGAAATGATAGAATAGGGAGTAAATATTCTAAACAGTGAGGATTGTGTTTTCAAAAATCGGTAAAAATGAGAAAACGATTTTTTCTTTTTAACTCTCGTCTTGGGGACATTTACCCTTACACAATGTGTCAGCTGTTGACTACTTTATTCTAATTTCACCGTATAGGTGCGCCAAGATTCTTCCCTATGAGTGTACAGCGCAGGTACATCTATGCTTTTGCAGGGAATCGAACCCGAGTATACGCTGTGGAAGCGCGTAATGCTAACCAACGTACTATACGGGCAGCGATGACAAAATTGTGAAGTTATCATAGCATAAGAAAATCTTCTGTTCATTCAGAATAAACACACTGAGATTTTTTTTTTCCTTGGTGTGACGTCACTTATCGCGTGGTGGTTTCTAGTTAAGAGATACTTTCAGCTTAAGTAAGAGGTCGATTACGTCTCAATTTTTCCACAATCTTCTGAAACTAAGGGTCTGTTCACATAGCAGGTCCGTTAGCGTAAGCGTAAAAGTATTGAAATATATTTGACCAATGACAAACCTCCAAACGATAGCAACAAATTTGTTAAGGCATACGATTGGTTTATTTCAGTCTCAGCGCCATTTTTCCTTTCACTACGCTAAATGACTGCAATGTGAACAGGCCTTAACTCCTCCTACTGAAATGTGTCCATCACGTAGAAGTTGCTGCCAGATCATATTTAAAATAATTTTGATATTATGGTAGTACAGTAAAAATTTTATAAGCAATTATTGCTTTCGTTTAAAATTAATTTAATGCCTTTTTCGCTCAGACTTTTCTACTGTTCGCTGTGAAAAAGAAAATGTACCAATTTATATGTAGCAATTAGCTGAATACCCGTGCTTCGCTACGGAATACATTCAAATTAAATACAACAATCAATGTATGCAATTAATGCCAAAAGATATATATATATATATATATATATATATATATATATATATATATATATATATATACACAGTGGAATCTCCATCTATCGTTTTCCAAGGGACCGATTGAAATGAACGATAAATGCGGGAAAACGATAGATGCGGAAACATAACAAAGCAATATGATCGTTGGGACTGGATAAAATGAACGACACATACAGAAAAACGATGGATCCGAAAACGATCGATCGAGATTCCACTGTATATATATATATAATAGATACAACGATCAATGTATGCAAATGATGTAAGAAAAACGAAAAAATATATTTATAAAAAAATCGTAACGGATATTTTTATAGACAAAATGATGTAGAAGAAAATATTCAAATTAAATCTAATAGAACATACTAAAGAATATAGTACAGTTAATATAGTACATTTGAGGAACATTTATTTTACCGTATTTTGATATTTTTTTGGATAATGTCCAATCGTCTGCCGCATTAGTAAGAAAAAAAAAATATTTTTTTGTCCATTTCGTTGTTATGCACGTGACGCAAAATTAGTTTAAAGTATCACAAAAAGAAAAGAAACGTGATTAGCATTTAATAAATTATATTCTAAAAATGAATCTTTAAAAATTCACCAAAAATCAGAAAATCGAGGTAGATATTCGAAAAAGGTTATATCTTAAAGGAAATTTTTAGGATCTTTCTCGTGATATAAATTTTATAACCCTCGGATTATTATTTTAAATGAAAACTTTAAAGAATGTTGCAAAAACAGCTCAGAAATTTAATTTGAAAAAAATCTGAGAAGAATCGCCATGTCAGCCCTTTAGGTCCAGTGGTTTGGTCTGTGCGTTATCCGTCTGTCAGTCAGTCAGTTACGGAACTGTCTTATATATATATATATATAGATTAAGTGCATATAAAGAAAGAAGATGGATATATAAATATACGCAAAATTAATTTATTTTTTAAAAAGTCATAAGTTTTTGCAGTCTGAAAATTATTTTTTGTCCTCGTATGACGATTTAACTCGTGGGCATGTCCTCGAATTTTTACGTAAATCTGGTATTCCATGACGTAAATATACTATTTTTAGCTAAAAATCAAAATTTCTCGTCCTGCCACATCTGAATTCTTGGTAAAAGCATCCAGAAAGATGCCACTTTTCTTAAGCCACTTTTAAAGAAATGGCGGCGGCGTTCAGCTCTGCTTTGCTTAACATTTTAAAAGTCAGAAATCCCTGTTCCAAATTGTTAAAACAATTCCTTCCGTTTGCATTATTCTTTGTTGCTCTCGGTGTTGCCATTTATCGGAGAAACATTCATTTGCGTCTTTCAATTTATTTCAAAAGATAAGAGCGACCAGCGTCAAACGTTAAAATTTTTAAATTTTCTCTCCCCCTGAACAATAAAACACGAGTCTGGGTTCAAAAATACCTTCCATTATTCATTCGACGCTTCAAAAACTTAAAGGAAAAAATTATTTCCAACCTTCTGTGCTCGGAAACGATGAAAACAAAGTCTGTATTAATTTTCTTCCATTTTTCTTCGAAAAGTGAAAAATGGAAGCCTTAATTAGTCAAGAACCCACTGAATTCAGTTTCCGCGTGGCCAGGCAATAATTCTTCGGAAAAGAGAGTCATTTTATGCTCATACGAATGGCAACGCGAGCGGGGAAAATTAACCTCGTTCCCCGATGCGCGATAATCCGCTTGTCACTTCATCGTTTTAAATTATTCTGCCGTGAATTCGGTCAAAAAGAAACTTTTAAAACGAAATGGCAGTTCCCTTCTTATCTCTGGGTAATGTTTAGTAATCAGCGCGCTGCTGGGAAAAATTACAGATGACGTCCATCTCGGAAGCGAGCGCTGGGGTATTATCGTCTGCGAAAAGAGCGGGAAAAGAGAATTTTCGCTCGCGTGTCATTGAGGAAAATGGCCGATTTGTCGAACTGACTGAGCAGTGAAGTTAAGTATAGGGCAAGAAAAATAGATTGCGCTAGCGTCAGATATTCCTCTGGAAAAGTACGTGTATGTTCGTCTGGAGAAAGGCGAAATGCGATAAAGACATGAATTCATGGAGAAAAATTCCAGGGGGGAAAGTTCAAAGAATTTGCCAAATAAATAAAAATCAGGATTCAAAAGTACTGTTGCGAATTGAAAATTTCCAAGCTCTCAAGGCGTAAGGGGAATAAATAACAGGCTTCATTCACTGATGTTACTAAAAGAAGTTGGCTGAAAGCGGTGTGACATGTGTAAAATTAAATGAAATATTGCGGGTAATTATTGTTATATAAGTTGGGGATTTTGTTTTTCCCAAATCGAGAGGGAGTTTTTGTCCAGTGTTTTCTTTATTTAAATATTCAAGAAAACTATAAGAGAAATAAGAACGCGGAAAATTTGACATTGTGGGAATGTTTCAGCCTTTTCCCTTTCTTTACGCAAATCTCTTCAGTTTTATTTTCTTTCTTCCTTCTTCTTCTCTTGAAAGACATTTTTAACTTTGATATTATAAATACTTTATTTTTCGGACTTTTAATATTTCTTCTTTACAGAGTGTCAATCTCTAATGCTTGGTTTAAATTATGTGATGTTCAATACTGTTCTCAATATCATTCATATAACAGATTTGGAAAATTGTTAAGAGGTTCAGTTTGTGTTTGTGATTTCATTCTAGAAATACCATGACTACTGTGAACGAATTTAACGTATTTTCCACCAACAGATAAGTTATCGTACTGAATCTCGTGAAAAGATTCCAAACTTTTGTACGTTTAAGCCTTGTTCACATTGCCTCTGTAGCGTAGCGTCGAGTTCATCCTTAGATAAACCGAGATTTTTTACATGACCTGTGATTGGTTTTACGAATCACGTGGTCATTGCTCTGAGCTCTGACGTTCCACTCAGCTCCGTGAAGCAATGGGAACAAGGTCTTATTGCCATTTGAATTGCGAATCCACGTTACATTTTACCCATTTCCTGTGATATATCAGGCTTTTTTTTAAACGTATACGTGTTCTAATTTCCTCATAATAAATAACATAAAATATCCACCCTCCCATAAATCAGTTCCTTAATGCGGTGCATCTGATGACATCGCAGATTTTCAAAAAATTAGCCCCGAATTTTCATTTTGGTGTTTTTCTAATAACAGATTAACAAATGCATATTTTCAAATATGATTTTTATATATACCAAACTTTGACGTTTAGTGATTAAATCTTTAATTTTTTCACAGTCAGTTTTTTACAGGGTATCAAATTCTCTTTTTTTTTAGGAAGAAAAACATTAACTTAGAACAAAAAGCTTGAAAAAAAAACCACGTGAATCCAATTTATAAATAATTTATATATATATATATATATATATATATATATATATATATATATATATATATATATATATATATATATATATGTGTGTGTGTTATTATCTATTATATTTTCTTTCTATCTAAATAACTATTTTTAAATGTAAAAAAAAAATGTTAATGCATTTGCATCAACAGTTGAATGTCTTGCAAAAGTTCAACTGCGGAAAATTTTACAATTTTAAAAACTGCGCGTTTTTTATCTAAGCATCTAACTTCGTATGCAGAAAACAGAATTTAAAAATATGCAATTGCTGTTCTGCGATCAGGAAAATACTGCAAGAAAAGATCCCCATTTGTTAACATCGGTACTGAATATCTGCATTGTTAACTTATGCAGCCCCTTAACTCATTAGCTCGATATTACCTATCTTATTCAAGTCTAAAATACACACACACACACACACATCTATATATATAAAACAGTTCCTTAACTGACTGACTGACATATAACGCACAGACCGAACCGCTGGACCTAAAGGGCTGAAATTTGGCATGGCGATTCTTCTTATAGTGTAGGGGTACAGTAAGAGAAATTTTTGAAAAATTCTTCTTAGATTTTTTTAAATTAAATTTTTAAGCTATTTTTGTAACATTCTTTAAAGTTTGCATTTAAAATAATAATAAATCTGAGGGTTATAAAATTTATATCGCGAGAAAGTTCCTAGAAATTCCTTTAAAATGAAATCTTTTTCGAATATTTACCTCGATTTTCTGATTTTTGGTGGATTTTTAAAGATTAATTTTTAGAATTTAATTCATTAAATGCCGATCACGTGGTTTCTTTTCTTTTTGTGATACTTAAACTAATTTTGCGTCTCGTGCATAACAACGAAATAGACAAAAAAAAATTTCTTTTCTTGCTAATGCGGCAGACGATTGGCCATTATCCCAAAAAATATTAAAATACGGTAAAAGAAATGTTCCTCAAATGTACTATATTAACTGTACTATATTCTTTAGTATGTTCTATTAGATTTAATTTGAATATTCTCTTCTACGTTATTTTGTCTTTAAAAATATCCGTTACGATCTTTATATAAATATTTTTTTTTTGTTTTTTTACATCAATTGCATACATTGATCATTGCATTTATTATAAATATATATATATATATATATATATATATATATATATATATATATATATATATTCATTCAGTTATTCACCACAGCAAAAGCTTGTAGTGTTTCATTTCAGTATTTATCTCATGTGATGCCATCCCAACGATGATGAACTAATGTGTCCTTTCTTTCCAGCAGCTGGTTTCGCAGCATACAGTTATGGTCGTGGAGGTTTCCCGGGCTACCCCAGCTTCAGCTACCCATTCGCAGGTATGAGCTTCAGCCCACCCCACCATCTCTGCCTCCCCCTCTTGTCCTCGGATTCGACTGTCGGACTGTGTAATTTGCATGCGCTCCAACTCTAACTCGGTCCTCACGAAATGATTAATTCGCTCCTTTAATCCTGTCGCCATTTTTTTTCCTAAGTTAATTCGAAGTTGCACTTTTTTTTTTTTTTACTCAAAGCGGTTTCTTGACTTAATGTTGTGTCGAGAATATCCAGAGCACCAAAAACGAAATTCAGTATATTAGATTTTGAGCATGAAAATTTGCTCAAAATTATTTAGATGAATTTTAATGCTACGTGACTTACTCTATGTGTATCATAATATAAAGATTAAATATCAGCGCATATTCTAGGTTTAGAATTTTCGTTCTGCAGTTTCTAAATTTTCACAGATCGCAGCTGTCTCTCGACTGCTAAATACCGTTTTCGGCTGGAATATATATATATATAAATAAATAAAAAAGTTGATGTTCTTTAATTAAACATTTTATCAGACATTAATATTATTCTCTTTAATTAGTGTTTTACTCTCTCTTCTATTAAGTTGCAGGGTTTAGAGATTTTTAATATTTCCAGAATTTCATAGTAAAATGACTAGTACCCATATTTTTGCTTTTATTCTATAATTAAATATATGTGTTAACATAAAGCCGTTACAAGAAACTATCTTTCCGTAGATAACGGACATATCAAGATGTATAATATTATCTGTGAGAATTTTATGAATGAAACATTGATGGAGAAAGCTCACAATCAACACTAACTTAAATTCTACTATTTTTAAATTTTTAATTGGTCATTTTCGTGTTAGTTTGTCTGTCTATATAGGCAATAAAAAAATTCATGCTGATAAATATTTCACTGAAAAATTAATGAGTAATGCTACGTTCACATTCTGCTGTAAAACTAATCACAAAGATGTGTTAAATTTCCGTACTTACATTATAAACTTTAGGAAGCAAAATTTGTAATAAAATACAAAATCTTCCAAATCGGAAGATCCTCTATTTTCTTTATTTTTTTTTATCTAACGCTTTGATTAAAAAAAATGTGCAACATTTACGTTTCATTTAATTTTTTTTTCTTATATGAGGACTAACGTTTTGAAATTAATCTTAACTAACTAATATTTGTATTATTTCCCTCCCCCCCTTTTAAAGTTTTCTTGTTAAGTTTTCAGTTAGATATGTTCGATGCGTATGCAATGATTTTGTTTAAAAAGCAGCGCTGAAACGATCGTCTGCGGATGCTCATCTGTGGCCTTTTTATTTTAAGAGCGTTGCCATTTAACCAGTCATAATCTAGAAAATCTGTTTCTTTCCCAGCCAAAGCGAAGTTTTCTTCAGTAATTGTAATCCTAGTCTTTTTAACAAATTATTCCCTTTCATTCAACTCTAAAATTTGCGGTTCTAAAAACTACTTTTGTCATATTTATGCTTGATGATTCGTTATATTTCTTACCCAATCTTTCCAAGTAAGAAAGAAAATAAAGACAGTTCGTTTCCGCGCTGTTTTTGACTGTATGCACTACGTCCGGTGGTCGAGATGGGTAGTTAGTAGATGGTTAAACGCATCCGCGCATCTCGGAATGAAAATGTATCTGTTGACATGAAGCATTATTTCTTTTTCCCTCTTCACTCGTTGTTTTGACTTTGAAATGAGTGTAGTATAATTTTTTTGACATCGAAATTACCAGCTGTTTAGCAAAGTACGCTTAACTATAGACGAATACTTAGTATTGAAAATAATTTATCAAATTGCTGATGCAGTTCTCATACTAACTTAATTATACGACAAGATTCAAACATAAGCATAGTTAGCAGTCATTTCCCTAATGTTCTAATGTGCAGAAACAAGCAAATGATACCTCCATAGTGCTATTGCCATCGTAATCAGTTACTGATCACAGATCGTTTTCATTCTTACGATGCTCGCAATATCCCCCATGAATCGCAAATATGCAATGAAGGTTTTTCATTGGCCTCTTCGTCGACTGGGCCTCTGCAAACTGCTTCGGCTTTGATTTTGACTTTGTCCTAAACGGCTCTATGTGGATATCGCTTAAAGAACTCTAGTTTGTATCAGTGTCCTGTGGCAGACTGTAAGACTCCTCTAAAACAGAAAAATCAACAACAAAATTACAAGGGTGTCTATGGTACATAAGCACCACCTAACCTAGTGGCATCTGATTTGCCCGGTGAACGAACTGAAAGACCATCGAAATGAAACTTTTTGAGCATAAAAAACTGGGAAATTGTTAAGGTAAAAAAAAATTCCTGTACTTTCTTTTGGTGAGGTGAATAATTCAAATACACCTTGCATGTAAAAGCAATGCGATAAAAATATTTCTTAACATTTGTTTGAATACAAGTAGTAGAAATCTGTGAATGACGAAAAAGCTAATTTTACTACATTATTCACTGATGATATTAATTAAAATTAAATGTCATTATAAGAACGTGTTATATGCTCGTATTTTGGCGTAATATTCCTCAAACATCAAACAATAATAGATTTTTTAAAATTTTTATCTGATTATTTAATGTATTTTAGACGAATTATATTTAAATTTGTTTACAGTCACAATTAGATATTAAAGCTTGAATTATAAAACTCCTAATTTGGGCACAATTTTACGTCCTTGAGAAAGTGTACAAATTTATCAGACGACCTAGTCTGTATAATGGTCCAGCAACTTTGCCATAAGGTGTTTATTTCTCGTAACAACAACTCTCTAGAGGCTTCAAATACATATGATTTAAGTAAGAATTAATGAGGATGGAATGCCTAAACGTCCTTGAAACTGTTTTAAAACTGTGGTTTGCCGTATGTTATTACGGTTAATTAACAATCCAGAAATAGCATTCATCGCTTTAATCCAATGACTCACTTCATTTCAAATGATTTAAAGGAGATTTATTACTTTTCTTGGTGTCTTACAGATCTGATACAAAACATGTAGTATGATAAATTCCTATGCATTTATGGCGGGTAAAATTTATAGGATATTTTGAAGTGCTCCAACTTGTGATTACAGAGGATACATCCGGCACTTGCCCAATTTCTTTTATCGGTCTGGATATTTTTTTTTTTTTTGCATAGAAGAGGCCATCTGGTTGGGTTGTGCTTCTGTCCACGAAACTCGGTGACTACCATCATTTCTTTTCTGTGTTTTACGGATCCGTTTATTTCTTGTTGGGTTGTTTGTTCTCTTCATGACTATCTTGAGCAGAACTGGTCTGTTTGTCGACTGTCATAAAGATGTTCTTTTGGCGTTGCCGTGTGTGCTAAGCACACACCCTATGGCATGTTATGTGCTGCAACTGATGTGCATGATGTATTTTTCGTTTCCTTTGTGTAATCTGAGGTGCGGGGCACGGATGGACTCGAATCTCCATTTCGAATATTCCTGCCTCACGTTAAGTTTAGAGCTAATTTAGTGACGATGTTCCCATCCCAGGTAGCATAAAAACGTTTTCTCCTTGTTAGAAGCCGTTGGAAACCGTTGAATCTTGTCATTCGCAGTGATATAACATTATCAAAACGTTGGTTGTCGTTGGAATTAAAATATTTTAGGAACGTGTTTGCTTGGTTGAAATGGTTGTGTACCACCAGCGCCATCTAGTGAATGACCGGATTATTATCTTTTTCCGGTTTTAGGGACAGCGTTGTTTTATTCAGTAACTGGCCATCGACTATAGTTACATAAATGAAAGAAGTAAGTCTGTTTATTTCTTCAGAAAAATACTTAATTTTGAAAAATATGCGTAGTTAATTTTTAGGTAATTATCATAATATTTTAGGATTGCTATTAGGCCTTGTTCTAGGGCAATGCTGATCAACAGCCATAAGAGGGCGAAACTAGAATTGTGACATTTACAAAAGGAAAATTTGTCCCAAATATGACTTTTGAAACTAAATAGTTAAAATTATGCATGGAAATTGCCAATTGAAATTTAAAACCGTTGACAAATCGTCGCTCGAAATTAAAGCGTTTTGTAAACGCCACTTAAAATAATTGAGAATTTTTTTTTTTTTTTTTTTTTGGGGGGGGGGGGGGGGGACGAACTTCCAACGCTGAATAAACCGTTATTCCCTTAGACGCGCTTGCGACCATTCAACGTTTCGCTGTTACAACGTTTCAAAACGTTTTGATGCTTCTTGGGATGTTTGGAAACTGAATAATGACTTATCACTGTATCTAATCTAATCACACGTTATGCAGGTAGCTTTCAGAATGTGATAATTTCGCAAAAGATTTCCTCGTAAGCCCCATGCATTTCTAAAAGCTTTAAAATTTTTGCGCGTATATACACCTCGATTTGTGTTCGGAAAAAAAGGGTTTTTGGTTAGAATACCCCTAGGAAATGGATAGACAAAAACCTGGAAACGAAAGCGCCTTTGTTTTCGAGTCCAAGAGACTTTTGCAAATAGCGATAAGGTTTCGTGCAGAATTTGATCGCCACAAAAGCACTGCTACAAAATATCTCTTGTTTCTAGTCTGGGGTTGGATAACTATGTTCAGGCAAAACTGACGTTCTACTTCAATGCACACATGTGCCGTTTCAGTTAATATCGAGATGTTTTCGTGTTCTATCCGTTTCCTTGGGGCTTAGGCAGAAAGTGTTTTCCCAGATTTTACGAGAGATGTTTTGTAGCTGTATGATAAATTGAGTATTTTAACAATTGGCGGAAGTGTCTTAAATATGGTATTTAAAGAGTCAAATTAAATTCTTCATAAACCTCTTTTTGAGAGTGCTGTTTAGCTGACTCATTGGATTCTCTCACTTCAGTGTTAACCAATGCAGAAAATTGCCAGCTTGCTTTTAAAATATTTTTTAAAATTTGTAACTTGTAATAGAGAAAGGCATTCATTACGTATGCATAATTCCATTTTTCAATGATGTGTTTAAATTTATACTATTCTAGAAAAAAATGGTATCGTCTGTTTCAAACCCAACTATTTTCCTTTGATGGACGATTTATCTAAAAATAAGGCAATAATATAAATGTGCAGAAATCAAAAAAATATTTTATTTGATAATAAATATTTCTATTGTTGTAAAGAGGGGAAAAATTATTTTAAATACCAAGTTGTCGAAATTTGTGCCTTTTGTGGTGTGTTGTGGAATGCTTGTTAACTGTAAGGTCTTCCCTCTATAGTAGGCGGCACTGGTTCCTCTGCTCCTCATTTGAACTTTCCACCCGCGAGATCAACTGGTACCGTCCAAGTATATAACACCCTCAAACATTCGAATTCATTCTTTTACTGCTAATTTTGACCTACCTTTATTTGCAGTATTATAAATTTAAACCACAATATAAAAAAAATAGTTCGGAATATCATTAAAAGTCTTTAAACTTAATTTTAAAGTAAGATTTGAATTTTAAAAAAATATTAAATGAAGAATGATAATCTATATAATTTTATATTTAGAAAGAGGAAATGAATAATGTCCTACTCTGAAAAAATATTACAAACGAAACTATATTCCGAAACATATATTTATATTTCAAAAAGAAAATACTGCTATTTTTGCAGCAAAGAGCAAGTTATGTTACATTCTTGTTACATAAAAAAACGCCATAAAATGCATTTTACTAGAACGAAATTCTTAAATTCATTTTTAATGTCAACAAAAACAAAATATCTAAACATCAACGAAATTATATGACGGTTATTAAATATTAAGGACAGTAAAAAAAAAAAAAATAAATAAAGTTTGTGGTAATAAATGCTTCAGGAGTTATTCTCTCGTTGAGGTAGATAAAAACATAATAAACATTAACCTGTCTAGCACTTGCTTTTATCTCGCCCGATCTATTTATTTCTTCTAAAAATTGCTTAAAATTAATAGTTTGTCTCTATGACTGACGTCAAAAGAAATTTTCCTCTTAAGAAGCCTATTTTCATATTTTCCTAGTCAAAACTAATTTTAAGGTGCTGAAATAATGAAAACAAAATGAAAATTGAATTACGCTAGCTGTTGATCGCATGAGCCAAAAGTATTAATCTGGTAAAGCTTTATATTTTTTTTCTCTCGCATCGCTGTTATGTCCAAACAGATTTTATACCGAAGCTTTGATGGTTTTATATCTGCTTTGCAGACAAGACTAGGCTGTTATAAACAGTAACTGCCTCTTTTTTTATTTATGTTTCGCATGTCGCTTTAGTCAACCTTATTAAACATGCATATAAATAATGCGAAGTACCTGATAAACGTAATAATGTAGCCGTATGTTTGTCTTGGGAATAGAAAATAAATTATTAGGGAAAGATTGGAGACGCATTAACAACCATTAAAAATAAAGTTTAACTGTCGTCTGCCTTGAATAATGTATTAGTCACAACTGAGCTGCAACCAAAGATAAAATTTTATTTAACTGTGTTCTTTCCATTTAGCGATCCATATAAATTCGCCTAATTGAAGCCGAAACCAAAATTATAATTTTGTATTCTTCCAGCCCGTATCTGTCTAAATTTATAAAATTTTAGGTTGACTTTTTAAAAAAAATAATGTCCAATGAGAACATACAGTGATGAACTTAGAACAATTTTTTTTGTTGCCACTAAGATAATAGGAAAATTAAATAAATAAAAAAAAAAAAAATGAAATCGAGATTATTGTGAACCTGAAATGCCCCGTACTTCAGACAGAAAAGAAAATATCTTTTTTATTATTATTTATTTAACTGTAATTTACAAGGTGAAAATTTAAAAACTGTTTCCATCTCGTGTATATTATGTGATACACGTGCTCGTGGAATTGCTGTAATGTTATATAGATACGTCCAAATAGCGTCCATATATTGTATTAAATATAGTAGTTGTAGCGTAATGTATAGACTTCCCATTTTTACTATTTCTTCGTCTCTAGGTGTAGGGTTCTGTACCTATGAACTACTTCTCAATTTATAATCGAATTTACATGAATTAGCACTGTTAGAGTTTGGAATTCGAAGTATTAATTAAAAGAATAAAGGAAAGCAGTACAAAGTTATCGGGAGTACATTTTTGTCATTTGTATAATTTTAGCACGTGTTTAGTAATGTAATGTAAAGTTTCGCCATTACAGTTTTCCTTTAGTTTCTAAAACTGGTTATTTCGAATCGGCTGAAGCCTCTCGTATTTCCAAACGCTGACACTGCTGTTTTCTAGAATCCTTTGAAATAGCTGACTAGGAGGAGAGAAGCTATAGAATGAGCGAGTTAACACGAGTATTAACTAGCATTAGGAGTTTTCCTTATAGACTATACGGTCTCGGGTCGAAAATATTAGCGAAGGAAGCAAAGGATTCTTTAGCATGTACATTTAATGGATTAAATTGAAACCAGTGATCATTTAATTTTCATGGGATGATAAAATTACGTTCGTTAGACTTGAAAAATAATTTTCGCTTTCCGTTTATTTAAATATTTATGGAAATAAAACCCAAACACGTGTTTCTTGTATTAAGTTCTTATGAATTTAAAATTTATCTAGAATATGCTGGGAAACATTAAAAAACTATGCCACTGGTTTCAATAATCCTTTAATGCGTATAGTAATAAATATATTTAAACTATTTAGTGTATCTAATACTCTACAACTGTAATATTCGTTAGCTTATTCTAGTGGATATTAATAACCTCTTGAGAAAACTTTAATAGATGTTGTCTTTTATGAACTCTAGTATAAAATTAAACCATCCAATTTTTATGTATAGCATTTATGTAATACATTCTTAGATTTAGTTATT
The DNA here is from genome assembly GCA_907164885.2 of Dolomedes plantarius. Lineage (NCBI taxonomy): Eukaryota > Metazoa > Arthropoda > Arachnida > Araneae > Dolomedidae > Dolomedes > Dolomedes plantarius. The sequence continues at coordinate 150,866,139 of OU015499.1, forward strand.
TATGTTCCATCCTAGAATACACTATAAACTGCGTTATCGAAGCAATGCTTAGTTTCTGGTTTCAGATTTGGAAACCTCCATATTTTCCACATGCGTCTGACTTAAACAGTTTACAGTTTAGGTGGATATATCATTTTTTCTTTTAATAACAATTATTAAACATTATTTCACTCGCTTCTTCAGCCCAGTGAGTTTTGATATTATTCAAAGGTGATCCCTTAACTATTGACGTCGTAATATCACATAGGGGCTCTTTCTGATGCTACATTGAAAGGGAGCTAACGCCATCTAGTGGTGATATACGAAAAATCGTTTAAATCCTTTGATCAAGGTGTCTTGCGGAGAATGTAAATTTAAGTTACCGAATGAGGTTTCTCTGGTCGGAAACTAACAGCATTCCGTTTTTATTTTTATTCTCTAAACCCTCCTAACAACATTATTTGAAGTTTTTTCAAGAGGCCATCTAACTCCGTCGGCAAAACGTTTTGTCAAGCGTATATATATATATCCTTAGTTTAGCTTCTTAGCTTGATCTACTCAGTTCTTGCAGATTCTAAGCGCGCTTTTTTGACGAAATCTAATCAGTCTTTTTGCCGAACATATCACATTGCCACCAGCCAACTATTGATTGCAAATTCTGATACGTTCTTGGCATAGAAAGACTTCACTTCTGTTGAACCGCTCCATTTTGCTTGAGCCATATTTCGCCGTTTCTTGTGCCCTCCATTTACATTTGTTCATTACTAGGTGTGATTTTGAATAAAGATAGGGGTTTTCAAGAATTCTAATTCAATAGCTCTTTGATCCATCTATTCTATTTAAAATTGTTTCGAGAAATTACGTAATTTGCGAAACAGAATTGGCAGCATATGAAATAATCATAGAACGATCGAAGGCAAAAGAACAGGAAGAAACGCTTTTTATACAAAAATTTGGCGTTGATATTGCTGTCAATAGTATTCATGATTTGAATATATACTTTATTTAAATTACTCAGAGAATAATGCTAAACATAAGTCAAATATTATAAGTTTGAATTTAAAATTTGAACTTGTAATTTTGCGAGACACAACTTCGATTACAATCACTCTGATTAATTTATAGTTTTCAATAAACAAATCAGAGTAATTGTAATCAGAGTTGTGTCTTACAATGATACGACAGAGTGTGTAATTCATACGTCATCAGAATGGCGATCAGGTATGTTTATTGGAGGTTAAATAATTACTCACCAATTTAAAAATGCAAATGAATAACTGATATTTCTTCAAGTTATAAAAAAAAAATTTCGCGACGCTAGTGTTTTAGCTTGAACATAATTTGGATACCATTCCAATGATATGTTTATCTTGTAAACCTCTTCCATCTTGTTATAAACAATCTAAACGGTGTGATTTTGTTCCAGAGGAAAATATTTGTCTATATATACACTTTCATGCCGTATTAATTTCCCTATTTTATTCAATGTATAATCAGAGCCTATTGTAACTGAACTATGTTTGCTATTTTGTTATTCATCTTGAAAATTTGAGTATATCTTATTCAAATGGAAACCTGACATATATCCATTTTTGCAATTTTTATGATCTGTTGCTTTGTCATCAATTTTATACTGTTGACTGTTTCATTTTTTGAATTCGCTTTTGTGCTAAATACTTGTTGTTATGGAATGTGTTAAAAATAAATTATTCTTTGAAAGCCAAATAATTCGTTTAAATCAATAATTTTTACACCTGTGTGCCAAAAGAGAAAATCATCTAATCATACTCTGTCATACCCCTCACACTCTAAGATAACAAAATTTCATCTCTTCTTTTTTCCTCAAAATATAAGTTGAAAAATTTAGAAATAATTAAATTTATTTCAGTGTTTCTGGCATCAATGCCCACCATTCAGATTAAGGTCTTAGTGGTAACTATTTCTTTTAATTTCTGAAATGTATTTGAAAATTAGTCCTACACAAATTCAGCCCTTTAATTGTTTCTTTTTTTTTCTTTCTTTCTTTCTATTTGGTTAAACATATAGGACATTTATCATGATCAATCTATTTGGTTTTTAAGTTTTATATATTTGCTTAAAATGATAAAAACTTGTCATTTTAATATTTCTATTTAGAAGATCAAAAAGTAGGGATTGTTAGTTTAGCTAACACTTTTCAAGCTGCAAATAAGTTATGAAATAGTTTAACTACCTTCTGTTCTAACTCTCATAGATATTCATGTACAGTTTTTCACCCAAACCGAAAATCACAAATCACAGGCTACTAATTTTTAAAATAAAGTTTTATTAATGTAACTTTGATTAAAAAGTAATTTTTCTTTTTGCAGTATTGAAGACTTAGTTGATTTAGTGCTGACTGTAGTGTTTGAGTTAGCCTTATATTGGAACATTTGCTGACTGTGTGTGGCAGTGAAAACTTAAAGGACTATTTTAGATGCTCTGTGTTTTGTGGATGTGTGTAGTTGTAGTTACTTGGTGGTACAGATGGCTTCCGCTCCTCTCTCTCTCTCTCTCTTTCTCTTAAGTATTAGATATTAGTTTAGTTTAGTAAATCTTTAACTTCACATATCTCATGCATGTTCTTTTTATTAGTAAAATTGAGCATTTGAAAGAATTGAATGTTTTAAACAAGATATTTAAAGAAACTAATTAAAAGGTAGTTGCCTGTAACCTATAAACATTAAACTGTTTGATCAAATATTTTGACATTGTATGTCTAGCATTTGATAATTAATTTGGCTCTGACTGAAATTATAGAGTATGAATCAATTCTATTCTGGAGATCCTTTAATGATCATAATTTTTTGAAATTCTAATTTGTTTCCCTCAAGTATAGGTAAATTTTCTCCATTTATTTCAAATAATTAAGATTAAATGAAAAGTATGTCACTTAAAAAAAAGTATTTCTTAAACTAAAAATGTCATATTACTTAATGTATTTGTAATTATTACTTCCACTCATTGTTCTTGAAAATCATTTTCCTATATATACATCTATAATTTTATGACTAATAAGCTAATCATTTTATCCTTATTTTCTGATAATTTTTTCTTTGTTCTAAAGGACCAAATTTATTTAAATCATAGTACAGTCTTTGAGTTAATAATGTAGTTATCACAGGTAATAAACATAATACTCATATCTTTTTGTTCAATAAAATCTTTTCTTCTTTGGCAAAAAATTTAAATGTTTTATGTTGATAAATTAAAATATAATGAAATATCTGTTCGAACAAAATAGGAAAATTTTTTTTGTGTTTAGAGAAAAATGCTCTTTTGTAAAGCTATCTCTGAAATATTTTGAATATTTTAAACATATAACAAAATTTAGAAAACAAAAACAAATTCATCACCAAAAGTTTGATCGTTATAGCTTGAGTATATTGTTTTTATGTGAGTAAAACTAATTTAACAGTTAAAGAGGAGTTAAGAGGAAAATTTCAGTTTAAGATATTTGTAGAATTTGATAATTATTCCTCAGATAAATTTGGCATGCTTAAAATACTGACAACTTAAAGCAATTTACCAACAGTTCACTTGAATTGAGCTCTATCAGAACTAGGTGCTCTCAGTATAGAAACATCTCAAAAGTGCCTTTGAAGTAGAACTAGAATCCCATAGCTGAGTTGATTAACCAACCTGTTTCCTTATGTTTTCAGTAAAATTAGCCTAAAGGAGACTCTGCATGAAAGCAGAGATGCATGCAACTCTAGATTTTATGAATAGAATTTCTAGATGTTTGTACATTCAATACTGTTATTTCATGTTTCCTTTTTGTGAATTATTAATAATATGAAACTAAATTTTTATCACCCTTTTCTGAGATTACTTTTGTACTGAATATCTTCAAGTTATGATTATTTATGTTTGTGCATAACGAAACATAAAATTAAATCAGTGTAAAAAAAAAAAAAAATTTTATTTAGAAAAATATGAAAATAATACAAAAATGAAATTAACTCATTGATAAAAGTAAATTATTTATGTAAATTACAGTAAAGAAAACTTTCCTTGAGATATGAGAAGAAACTTGTGCATTATTTGCTTCAAAAGAATGCCTTGTATCTAATTTACTTTAATTACATAGATTTTAGTTTTACTTACTAAAACACATACGTATTTGAACATATTTTGTAATATTTTTAAAGACTCCATACAAGCATTTGGACTATTAATTGACATTCTACATATTTTATTGACGTTCTGGAAACAAAATTAACCAACAATCAGAATTGATACTGTCCTGTCTTTAGTTGCTCTATATTTAGATGTTACAAACAAATGAATAATATATGTATTTTCAAATCACGTAAGTCATGTCATGTATGAAAATGAAATATCAAGATCCTTTATTTTGAAAAATATATTTGGAAGTTTTTATGGTGGTATGTATTAAACTATGCTTCACTTTCAAATGCTCAACTGGTAGACATTATGGCTCATTATTGTCTTCTTCGTTTGGCTCAGCAATTTTAAGTTTTGTATTTCAGATAAAGTCTAAACTTTGTGCGTTCTTTTGTTGTCTTTGTCTACTGTGCATCAACCCATCGCTAATAGGCTTTGCTAATAGGCTTTGAATATACGTATTGGTTGTTTAGTCCCTTGTTGTGAAAATATGTGATATATAGACAAACTATAATCAAATTAGAACCATCTTAATCAAGTAGTACCATAGATTTCTGAAATAACCTATAGTACCTTCAGACTAGTATTTCTATAGCTTCTCTAGAATCTTTCAAATAGTAAAAATCATACTTCTCTATTAGTTAGCATCGTATTCGGTGAACAGTTTCCTTGTAGCCCCATATAAAATTCTTTTTCAGGTACCATACTTACCGAGTAGTTTCTTTGTAGTTCATATTCATTAGTAAATATATTGAAGTTCAATATAAAAAAAAGTAAAACCCTGTTTACATTTCCCCATAGTTACCCTTGTAGTGCCCCCTTTGTAGTTAGATAGTTTATGATGCAGAGGGGTTTATATAGTCTCCCCGTGGACATTGTTTTGAGGTAAGATCCATTTGCAGAATTGATTTTCATTGTAATTCACAGTTCATCTTTGTTCTTTGTGTTGATGTGTGATAAACTCTGTGAATTCTTTTATATCTTGCTTAATATTTTGGAAAAGTTAAGACAGTTTAATCTAACTAAATTCATTTTGTTCTATGGTTAATTAACTTTTATTTGTTTTTATTTATGTTTCTCAGGGTTGTAAGAAGTGAAATTTTAATTTTGAATGTATGTCACTTGTGAAAGTTGGTATTATTTTCTCATATCATTTGTTCTGGGGAAAAAATTACATCCATACTGTTTCAGTTTTTTAAATATATGTTAATTGTGAATATTATTGTTCTTGAACTAGGATTTAATAGTATGTGACTCGTGTTATGGGGCTTTAAAAGTTGTATAACCTTTGCATGTGGTATAATTTTTACTATGTAGCTTAGCAAATAATTAATCCCAATTGATTGCCTGAAAATTTCACTAACCTAGCATCTTGTGTCTTTTTCCCTTTGTGCTTACAGTGGAGCTGAACGGTCAGCAGACATCTCCTCCTCTACTAACTCAGGCCCTGTCAGGTAACAATAGTTCATTAATTGTGTATGACTTCCTATTTCTTATTTATATCTCCATTGTGGACATTATAAATTGCTTCTTTTCCTTTTTATATTCTACAAAAGTAATTAATTTTTTACTTTTATTTGTGATGCATGTGTTTTTATATGGCGATGAGATAAAATTGTTGATATGTATATTAAAGCATTTGTCAGCATTGTATTTTCTTTTATTGGGTTTTCTGCAGTTTGCATTTTCAGTATCCCTATATTCATGCCTGTCATTGAAAACTCCACAAGAACTTTTAATTTATAGCTTAATGTTTTTAAAAAACCTTAATGCTGTACCAAATAACCTAGAGTTAGACTTTATGCGTTTTTATCAAATTTGCCATATAATTATTTTCTGGTTTTAATTTTATTTTTAAAAATTTTATACACACACACACATATATAATTTTATTCATAGGTATAATGTATAGTAATTTTGACTGATAATTATCTCCTGCATATATATAGTAAAACTAAGTGCTCTTTCTGTTCACAAGTTTATATTTTAGAAGAAATTTTTTAGAGGATAGTATGTGTTGCAAATGTAGTATAAATATCTAGTTAAAAACATTAACATTGACATTTAAATGTCTGCCAAAGATCTACCCTTTAGATTAGCCATTAAAGGATTAAAATGTTTTATTTTAATGTGACAGGTAAGGTGTATATTTAGAGCTTTTGTCATCAGTGAGGCTTTGTTTAGCTGATAATTTAATTCTCTCTTTGATTTTTTAAAAAGTTCAATATAATTAAAGATTTAAAAAAAATTTACTTGAGAATTCTTCATGTCAGAGAGAAGTCCAAAATAAGAAAGAGTAATACCAGATTAAGACATTAGTTCTCTGAGGTTCTGAATTTTTCTTTTGTTTTATATGAAGAGGTAGCTTGAAGTTCCTGAAATTATTTCAATTTTTAACGTAGGATTACGTTCCTCCATAACGGTCCTTCACAAAGCAAAATTTCAGATGTCCTGCGTTATGAGTTATAATTTTGGCAGAACACCAAACCCAGTCTGTATCGATTGGGCAAGCAGTAAACAGTTAAACAGTACCAAAATGCATCAAAAGTTTGACATTCATATATGTGTGTGTTATGTATGGTTTTATTCCAGAAATTAATCCATACAGATCAGGCCGGCCACACAGGGCCCGATTATGAACGCTGGGGGCCCCCCTTTACAAACATTTATAAAAATAAGAACTATCCATGGGCTATACATACTATTAGAAGTACTAGGTGTATACACCAAGGGGGTTTTAGGGCCCCCTAGCATCAGGGGGCCCTGGGCAAAGTCCTTATTTGCCCATGCGATAAAAAGGCCTTGCGGCCACAACATTACAAAGGATCAGGAAACAAAACAAAACAGAACAGCAATATAAACTAGAAAAATATACACAATCAAAAAGTTCAGTCACAAAGAGAATTCATACTGGTTCTTGCATCCCAATACAATTTGCTCATTTCTCCATTCCTTTCGGATATTCTGTCAAGTCCATGGCAAGTTAGGAGGAGATCCGAATTCATAATGCCTGCCCTGCAGATCGGGCAAACATTGGTAGGAAATTACCCATTTTGAACAGATGCTCTGCCAAGCAGTTATGTCCAGTCTGTAGCCTGAAATTTGCTACTGCCTCCTGGGATTTGTAGCCATTCAATTTCCAACAGTCTTAAATGTTCTCCCAGGTAGATACATATATGTATATATATGCATACGTACATATATATAGATACATATATACTTAACTCATACATATATACATACAAAAGAGGTAAGCAACGATAAGTAGTCCTACGTTAATAACCCGTGGTAGTTTTGTTAGAAGGCACTACCTGAAATTTTTTTTTTCTTTTTTTCATGTTTATTTTACATGCTATATAACATGTTACTGATTTTTTTTTTTTAAATTTATTTCAGTGATCAATAACTATGGGCCACAAAGTTTCGCTCAGCCAACGTCACCAGCTAATAGTCGTGGCTTCCCCGCTACTAATAGCCCCGGACCCATTGACCTCTATACGTCTGGCCAGGATAGTGTCGGCTATGTGCAGGCCACCAGCCCCCAACCCACGGGCTTCCCACCTATTGCTGTAAGTAGGGTAAGTACTTCTCAAGATAGAAAAATCATGCATATGAGGCATGATTCTAAAATGCCTCCTAACTGCAAAAAGGTTTCCAAATCTTACTTGAGAAGAACTCCAAAATTTCCATTATTACTTTTAGAGTATTGCTTTAAGCATGAAATCATGTGATTCATGCTGTGGTCAAGAATTACTTATAATATAAATTCTTTACTTAAAGGATGTTATGCATAGATAATTTAAATTTAGTGGCCATAAAAGAATGTGTAAGCAGCATAAAATGAGCAAATAATCAACATCACATGAAGATTATTTAAGGTTTATAGTAACTTTTTAATCTTTCATAAAGTATAAAATGAATACCTTCAGTTCAGTGTGATTATTAATGAAGTAATTATCAGACTGTGAAATGAAAATATGAATTCAGTTTTCAGTTAGCTTTTTAATCCTTTAAGCATTGGAGATATTTTTTTTTTGTCTGTCTCTATTTTTCAGCTGAAAAAAAACATTTCTGGCGAGTTTTCAAACTGAAAGCAAGTGACTGAAAACAGTCTTAATGCTTAAAGGGATAAGGAAGCACAATCTGCAGAATTTTAAGGGAGTATTAACCTTTTCCTTATGGGGTATTTATATATCCCAAGAATACAGGCCCAAGAATGAATATATATATGTATGTATATGTATGTATGTATATATATATATATATACGTATATATGTATGTATATATATATATATGTATAAGCCCGGTGGCGTAGTGGTTAAAAGCATCAAGCTGCCATCCCACAGGTCCAGGGTTCAACTCTGTGACTGGGCAAGGTCGACTCAGCCTTTCATCCCTTCAGTGGGTCAATAAAATGAGGACCAAGCATGCTTGGGAACTAAACTCTGGGGGTCCCACGTCAGGTTGACCACCTGACTGAGACATATGCTGTATGGCACCCCAAGCCCACAGTTACGAAAGCGGAGATGGGTACCGCCGGCCCTGGTCCACATCGGACTGTTGTGCCGTGAGTTTTATATGTATGTATATATGTATGTATATATATGTGTATATATATATATATATGTATATATATGCATGTATGTATATATATGTATGTAAATAAAATAAATCTAAATGTTTCATTTGGTATGTATTTCTGTTATATGTTAGTATTACTGAATACTTTTCATAAAAATTGCACACAATATTGAATATTGTGTGCTTGATTAAAATTTTAATATAAAAATGTATCTAGAATAAAAAATACATTCTAAACAAAGATACACTTTTCATTGCTAGAAAAACATAGGTGTTTTATTTTGCAATTGAACTTAGCTCGTTGAAAACCTGAAAGTATTGTCGTTAATGAAAGAAAACTGTGGTTTTTCTGTTTGTCAAAACAAAATTATTTACATTAAAATGATCTATATTAGAATGAGATAGAATTGTGAGTTCCAAAATTGTTTCTAAAAAATTTTCAGGAGCTCAAAACTTAAATTCTTTTCTGCATTCAGGTACTAGGATTTGTATTACAAAAAGTTCTGTTGCATATGCATTTTATATATATATATAACACAAATAATTTGCTGAGATATATAAATAAATGTAAATTATTGGGAACTTTCCAAAATTTTACTTTACTGACTATATTTGCAAAACATTTCAGAGTATAATATACACATTTAAAAATACTTACTGTGTTTAGTTTGTCTCTCTTATATTAACCAATACATATAATGTTTTTTTCAAGAAACTATTCAATCTCAAAATATCTATGCTTGGCAAAAGACCAGGGAAGATTATATTTTATAAGATGCTTAAAAAGAATAAATAGTTTAATTTTTTTTTCATCTCTGAATTTCCTTGTAAATATTTAGCTTGTTCCTGTGTTCTTCTGTTATTAACATACTCTATTCATTCCTTCTGCTCAAACAGAGAGCATAAAATAGAGACTTTTTTTCCCCTGGCAATTATACCAAGTTCAAAAGTAAAGATTTATGCTTCTATTCAAGAGTGTAAGGCAGTATAAATTACTGAAAAATCTCAATGTGTTACAAGTTTTATATGTTATAGATAAAATCAACTTTAATAGATTCTGCATAATACTCATATGTATATATATACAGGGTCATGGAAAAGGTTGGACACATTTCGAATGCTCATAATTCTAAAATAAATTGAGCAAATGCAATAATAATCTTTTCAAACAACTTGGCAAGTGTCCAAGATTTCTAAATGTAACTGGTATGTAACCGTGACGTTAAACGTTGCGCAGAAGCAATGCGAGGTGAAAGAGGTCTGCAATGGTGACCGTTCAGGAGAAAACTCAATGTGTGTTCTGGTTAGTGTGTACAAATCTGTTAAAACAGTTCAGCGAAATTACCATCGTGTTTATTGCAAACAACCACTGCTTGAGCTTTCTCCTGAATAGTCGCCATTGCACTGACAGAAAGCTGAACAAAGACCTCTTTCACCTCACATCGCTTCTGCGCAACGTTCAACATCACAACTGCGTACAAGTTACATTTCGAAATCTTGGACATTATAAGATTTCAAAATGTGTCTAACCTTTTTAGATGACCCTGTATTTAAACTACATAATGAATAATATTTTTATTTCATTAATTTTTATCTTCTTTAACTAAAAGTTTATGTGTTTTGCTGTGTTATTTATTTCTGGCATTTGATGGGATTGTATTGGTATTAATAATTTTTCTATTTTCCATTTGAGAAACATGTTTGTACTTTATATGAACTTAAATAACATTACTATTTTTTTTTTTTTTTACATCATTTATTCAAAGCAGATGTTTTAAATTATTTCACTCTCTCATAATTCTTTGTTTCAACTCTATTTTTCAATATTCTTTAAGAATATTGTTCCATACTGTTCAGAAATATTTGGCAAATGTGATGATTGTACATTTTATTTTAGTCTAGCAATTTTTTTTTCTTATTTTAAGTATAGCAGCACGTAGGATATATATTTTTTCACTTCAGTAGTTAAAATTCTCTTTCCCCATTTATAGGGGAGGAAAATTAAAAGAGCTTTTGACAATTCTTTATATAAATACTGTTAATTTTTGTAACTGTCTTTAAGACATCATGTATTTTAAATTAATGCTCTAAATGCAAAATAACGGACATCATGTGTAGATAGATTATTTCTAGAGCACTTTTAAACTGAAGTGGAAAATTTTCCTTGAATTGAACTTTATGAGAATACCTTCTAAATGGCAGTTTGGATTTCGAACTAGCCTCAAGGAGGTTGGTTCTCTTTCATTGCTTTTTATTCTACTGAACAGTTAAAGAAACAGTTACAATAACAAAAAAATATATATATGAGAAATAGTAATAAAAAATAGATCTAACTTTTTTTAATACCAGATATGTATATATATATTTATATATATATATATATATATATATATATATATATATATATATATATATATATATATATGAAAAAATATTTATTATCATTATATTAATGTACAGAAAATCTGAAGATAAAAATCATTGACACCTTAAAAAAACTAAGTTAAAATTAATTTATCAAATTTTAATATTAAAGTTCAGGAAAGATAAAATATCAATGAATCCCCACATCAAAATTACATAAATAAATATTTTAATGGGTCCATTTTTTTTAATGCAGCAATTCAAAATTTTGCAATATGTAATTTCTGTTAGAATGAAAGATTCAGAAAAAAATCAAAAAGTTCTAAATCTAAAGTGACACACCCTAATTTTTATTCTGAATTATGTTTTGAACAATATTTTTTCCAGTTAAGGTTAAAACTTTCATTGGTTAAAAGTTTCACCACTTTTCCAATCACTTATGTTTTACATTTCTAAATCATACAGATTAAATTATTGTTCATGTCAATGATTTGTAGTGATATTCAATGTAAACTTAGTTAACAGTTATTCTGTTGACCGCTAGGGGCCGCTGATTGCCGCAGCCTTCACTAATGGATATCATTGAAATATAATCTATACAACTGCCAAGAATTACAGTACACGGTAAGGAAATCATTTTTATAATATTTTGGCTTTAAGGAGAGAACCAAATTATTTACAAAATGTTTAAAAAAATAAATTCAAAATTTAAGGACATATATGACCCACTTTTTCTGTAATCAGTTTTTAAATTTTTAAATTATTCTTAAATTTGACACATTTTTATTTTTGTAGACCTACTTGCTCTATTATATTTTAATTTTCCTTTTCAAAGTATGATTTCTTCACTTAGAAAATATATTTCTGTATGTGTGTTCATTACACATTTTTAAAGTATTGTAATTTACTACATCTGCTTTGAAATATTTTTGTTGTTCATGGTACCACAAACTGAAATTTCAGCACTTACATTCCAGGTATATATTTGTTCTCCTGCAATTGTTAACATATTTATGAAGGAATTATAAAAAATATAATTTTTTGTGCTCATTAATTTTTATTAGCATGTAGCTTTGTATGTAGGAAAATATAGTCTACTTGATTGCATATAAATTGGCAATACTTTTCCTTGTCTGTGAGACTTCTGTTGTCTATATCATTTAGAGCAGTGGTTCCCAACCTGTAGAAGTCTGCGGACCGCTAAGCCAGAAATTGAACCATGTGTGAACCAACCCCACCCCACCGACTTCAGGGGGAGGACCTTCTGGGGGAAATGGGATATAGAATGTCCCTCAGGCAAAAGGGATACAGGATTAATGTATTCACTTTTTGTTTCAACCTCGTTTCAATCTTTAGAATTAGATAACCTAAATCTCAGCCTGAAATTAAAACATATTGATTCATTGGTGATTAAGTAAAACAGTTTTTTAGAAGACATTTATTATTGCTACTGTACAGTGTACAGTACGACTTAACTACAAATTCTTTAAATATAATACATAAAAATTACTTTTTTTTTATAATGTTTATTGTATATAGGCCCTAGCCTACTACATAATAATATAAAAGTGTCAATTACAAATTTATGTTGAAATAACAATTTGGCAACTGTTTTATATGTGGTGCCGGATCACTCACAGGGCTCTCGCCGACCATCTGTGGTTTGGGAACCACTGATTTAGAGGTTTGTGCAGTGTCTACTCCTAAAAGGTGTAGTTTCTGTAAACTTTATAAAATTTTAGAATTAATAATTTTCATGATAAGCAAAATTATCATCAATAAGCAACAAGGATCCTAGCTCAAAAGTAAGGAAACAGTGAGTATTATTCAATAAATTTACATTGGGAGGAGGTTCTCGTTTCTCCCCACAGTTTTTAGGGAGGGATTTAGGAACATATTCACAGTTAATCAACTATTCATATAAAATTCCTATCAAGATTAATTTTGGTAACGAAAAATATATACATTGGAACCTTGATCAATCATTTCCTAAAAAATTGTTTTCCCATATGTGTTGTTTATTTCATCCAGTCCCATAGGCGTAGGGTGCTTCTAACTTTTGGGGGGTGGCACTAATTGAATTCAGTTAGGGCCCTCCTCAGCACATTGACTGCCAGACGGTCCTTAAAATATGAAATATTATGATTTTTTAAAATTGAATAACAGTAGATTTGATATTTGAATAGTATTCAAAAGTTATACAGTGAGAAAAATAAATATAAATAAAATGAGGAAAAAAATAATAGCATTGAATATTTGTTATGGATCATATCGTTGTTAAAACTATGTGAAGACTATATACATAATCGGAATCTTCAGTTTCACAGTTTGAAAAAGCAGGAAAAAACCAACTTTCTTAAAAGTTTTCTAAAATTTTCAAATTTTAACTGAACTTCTATTAATGTTTTAATTTATTTCAAGTTAAGTTGGGGGGAGAAACCGTCCCCCCCTCCCCAAATGAAGGTATTCAGTTATGCTTGTTGGAATTCAAACTGAGCACCCTCAGTGTCAAAATCCAGCGTGCTAACCACAAGGATCTACTGTGCATCACACCTTGCGATTAGCAATTGCCTATTGTTCTATTCCAGTTTAGCAGTATGCAAAATTGCACCTGTTGTATGATGTCTGGATTTTACTATAAAATAACCAAGCCATACAACAGTGTCATGCAAGGTTTTTCAGAGCAGCTTTGCCTTCCCAGCTAGATAACTTAATTGTATTTTCATAACCATGGATCAAGTTAATTCTTTGATGTTTTGTTAACTGTTTTTTTTTTTTTTTTTTGTCTAACTTTTTAACTGTCAAGTTATTTTGACGATTTTGGTACTTAAGGGGGCACAGGACCTTGAAGCTTGACGAAATGACTATAAATAAGTTCTAATTTCAAAAATTCAAGTAATATTAGAAACAGAAATTTTCTTTCTTTATGCATATAAAGTACATATCTTTAAAATGTCATATATAAAAAAGGAAATTATAAATCTATAAATAATTTTCAAATTAGCAGTTTAGAATTTTATGTGATTAACTGGTGGTTAAAATTCATATAGTGTTGTGCGCATCATAAAATTCAGATAAATGTTTACACAAAATAATTAATGGTCAGAATACACTGGTAATATATTTACCTGTAATGTAAAATCAAATAAATTGTAATAAATATTATTTGAATTAAAAATTAAGCATAAAATTGGAAAACTTTAAAAATTATCACAATTATTCGCATAATTTTCCAACATAAAAAAATGTATTCCATAATTGTACATTTTTCTGGTTTTAAAATGTAGAGTACCATGAAATATACATATGAGTGTGGTTTTATCAGTTCCCTATTGATAGTTTAAAAGTAATGCTGCACGCAAACTCAAAATTAACAGTTAATCATATAAAATTCTAAACTGCAAATTTGAAAATTAATTATACATTTATAATTTCCATTTTTATATATGACTATTTAAAGATATGTACTTTATATGCATAAAAAAAGTAAGTTTCTTATTCTAATATTATCTGAGTTTTTGTGGTTAGAATTAGACCATATTTATAGTCATTTCGATGAACTTCAAGGTCCTGTGCCCCCTTAAAATGTCAAATTTTTTTTATTATTGCAAAAATCAAATGTTTAGTGCAAAATAACGTACATAAACTGTCATTTATTGAATAAAGCCCAAATCAACTTGTTTCGAGATAGATTCAGATTTCACAATAAGATGCAAGAAAAAAATCTACAGCAAGATTATCTTGGGCATGATATTTTGGAATGCAAGTGCTGCACCCGAGACTATCTCGGGCACGACCCCGAGACAAGGGGACATTTAAAAGGTCAAAGGGACATGTACCTTTTAAAGGCCAAGAGACTTGACAAATGTATCCCTATTTTCAGTAATCAGTAGTTACTAAATCAATTTATTCAGAAATATGAAAATTTCACTGAGAGTTAAACACTTTTTCTTCTTTATAAATATGGCCCTGAATTTTTTCTATGTTAAGGATAAATATTTAAATTTTTTAAAATTTCAACCATTGTTTTTTTCATTGTTATGGCGATGTGCCCACACTTTCGTCCATATATTAATGAATATACATACTTTTTCAGTTTTAAAATTATGTTGTGTAATATATCTTTAAAATGAACTACTATGAAATCAAAATTCTGAGTTCTTCATAGAAAACAGAGTTTTTTTGAAAAAAAATTTTAAATTTTGAAAAAAATTTGATAAATTTTACTGTAATTAAAATTTTTATGGCAGGAATGACATAATAGTAGGTCATTTTAATGATACTTGTTTATATTGCCCATGTATAAAATTTCATGGTATTCTAGCCAACTGTTTTGGTGATATCATGTACAAAATGACATAATGAAAAAAATGGTTAAAATTTTAAACAATTAAAAAATTTCTCTTCAAGCTAGATAAAACTGAAAGCCATATTTATAAAGAAGAAAGAGTGTTTAACTCACCTTAAAATTTTCATATTTCTGAATAAATTATTTTATTAACTACTGATGATTGAAAATAAGGATACGTTTGTCAAGTCTCTTGGCGTTTAAAAGATATGTGTCCCCTTTAAATTAAATGTTAAGTTTGCATGTTAAAAGTGTCATTGGTTTATGACATTTTGACACCTTGCCATGCCATAGTAGCAGTAACATGTCACTAATGGCCACACTGTTTCAGCAATGCAAAACTGCTATTTGAATGATTTGTTAAAGTTGTGTTTTGGGTGTTGTTTCAGATTGGAATGCGCTTTCACTCAGGTATGGAGGAAGAGGATAAACGAACTGTGTATGGACAGCCTTGTGTTCTTCAACAAGTGGCACCGGTTCTTGCTTCCCTTTCCTTGGATATGGTGCCCGAAAGAGCGCACTTAATTTGTGGTTGAATTATTATTCTCTCTTTCTCACTCCTCCACCAAAGCATTATGATTAATATTACTATTTACAAAGAAGATTATCACGTGGCCGACACTTAAACTGATTTTGTTCTCCTTTCGTTTCTGTGTGTTTTATATAATTTGTTCATTTGTGTACTAACTGAACACAAAGGCTGCTGTGAACTGGACATTTCTTCTCTCGCAAGAGGGAGGAAAAGCAGCATAATTTGTTTGACCTCCTAAGACATTATTACTATAATTGTGTGCTTCTTATATTATATATATATATTGACACTATATACACACCCCAGAAGAACTGCAGCATTTAAACTATCAAGAATTGCAAATCTATATATTGTAAAAATAGTTTGACGTTGTAATTGTTAATTGTAATGTGTTCCAAAGACTGCTTTTGGTTGATGGCAATGTATTAATATTGGACTTACCTGTTGACAAAAAATCTAGCATCACGGTTCTATTTGTGTTATCACTGCTTTACCTACTGAAGAAAAATCTATCATTTGCCTGGGTTTTTTCTAAAAAAGAAAATCCATCACAATTCAAGAGAACCAGAGGCCTTCAGCATTGCAAATAACAACGAATTCCAGCAGCTCTACACTGTTACTTATTTATTACTTTGATTGCTGGCACTTAACTTAGAAAGCTTCACAGATAGCTTCTATTTTAGAAGACATGGATTATGAAGTCACTTTTATGTCATTTTCTTTTAAGTGTTTGTTGTTATGGGTGTTTTTTTGTATTTTCTATTTTGCTTACGTCATGTCTCATTAAATATTTAGTCCAGTACTTCTTATATACTATGTAACAGCCCATGTTCTATTTATTTGACTCTGGCAGCTGTATTTTTGACCATGTTAAGTTTTAAAAAAGCCTAACTATTTTGGTATTATTTGCTGCAAAAGTGTGTCGCCAAAATTGTTAATCGGGGGGAGGGGGCAATACAGCAAGTCTTATTGCAAATTCACGGAACGATTAGAATTTTATTCAGACTAAATATTAACATTATTTGTCGTTGTTTGTTTCTTTCCATCCTATTTAAATTTTAAACCTAATGTACAAATTGTATAGTACAAAAGTTATTTCTGGCATTCTTCCAAAGTACTTTTTGAGTAGAAGTCTAATTGAAATAAATGGGAAATTTAACATAACATAAACATATCCTTGCAAGCAATCTTTTAATGCTCGCAAATAAAATATTAAACATTATTTTTAACCTCGTAATTATTGCAATGAGGAGTAAACAACTGCAAAAAAAAAATAATAATAATAATAATAATAATTAATTTGACTGCTGTTGATTTATCAATCTTTTAATGCTCGAAAATAGAATATTAAACATTATTTTTAACCTCGTAATTATTGAAATGAGGAGTAAACAACTGCAGAAAAAAATTTATTATTTTGACTGCTGTTGATTTATCAAAACATTATGAGCATATACTGAATCTGTCTGTTTATTTTGCTAAATTAAATTAGCTACTGTATTGGAATACATCAGTTTGAGTTGGTGTTCAGCTTTAAAGGTCTATCATGTGGCAAGTTTCAGAGTGATATGCTGATGTCACACACTTTGCAGTCTCTGTTATTAATTCTCAGAAACATTTTCTAAATTTATTTAAACAATGAGCATATTTCCCCCAAAAAATATTTTCAAAATACTCTGGACTCTAAATTTATCTTATCTTGGATTTCTAATTTCTAATGCTAACTTTAGCTTGGTTTGCAGTGGACATTATGTAATTATATGTGCATAAATGCTATAGTAGCAATTACTTGCTTTTCTGCTGCTTCTACTTGGCAATACTCTCTGTGCTTAAAAATCTGGAGCAAATAAACAAACATTTATATGAAAAAAGGTATTTATGTAATTGAATGAAATTTAAATTTTATACTTGTAGGTTTCATAAAGTGCACATTATTGCTACTTAATTCTCAAACAAAGAATTAGGTTTACCTCTAATGCCTTGTGTTGCAAATGCTGTATTAAATTATTTTCTTACAGTAGCAATAATTTATGCAGTAAATCAACTTTTTTGTGAATAGTGTGTTTGTATAATTATGAAAGAAGTTCCTTGATAAAAGTGACATATTTAGCTTTTTTAGTCTTGTTTTTAGATATTATTCAGATTTAGAAAAAAATAGAATGTATATTTTT
This sequence comes from Dolomedes plantarius, assembly GCA_907164885.2. NCBI lineage: Eukaryota > Metazoa > Arthropoda > Arachnida > Araneae > Dolomedidae > Dolomedes > Dolomedes plantarius. The sequence goes on from OU015499.1 coordinate 150,884,261, forward strand.
ATTTGTTTTGTTTGTAACTGTTGTCTTTGCTATGCTTTCTGATGCAGTTCATTATAACTTCTGATTACAACTGAAATCATAATTGCGTCAATTCTCCTGAATTGCTTGATTGCAATTGGAAATTTTAATAGAATTAAAAAATTTGTATGTATTATGCAAATATAAGAAAACGAGATTTTGTCTTCCCCTGAAATATTTCAATTTTGATTAAAAATTGTTAATGCAGTTTAATTTTTTTTTATGTAACAGTTGTGTTATTATATATATATATATATATATATATATATATATATATAAATTTTTTTGCATTAAAAAAAGTTTGGTTGGGATTTTGTATATGATTAAATTTTGTTAAAACTTACCTACACTAAACTGAGGCAACCATGGGACATTAGATTTTCAAAAGCAGAATGTAATTTCCACTTAAGAAAATTTTAATGCTCCAGTTTAATCCTAAACATTAATGTGAAATATCCAGTGCAATGTAGCCAAAATATAAGTGAACTTTTATAGGTTGCTACTCTTTCGATATTTTTGGGTTTATAGTACACCCATACCTCACTTTACGGCCTAGATATGTTCCGGAAAAATTGACCGTGAAGTGAAAAGCTGTATAACAAATCAATTATTTTGATACAAACAAATAAAAATTTAATTGGATCTGTTCCAATTTTTTATAAATAATATAGTTTTTAGTTCATGAAGCATTTTATTCTTTTTATTTCCTATAAAAATGCTTACATAAAAATAAAAGTACAAAACAATGTAATAATAAACAGAAATTCAAAAAATAAACATATAAACAAAAAAACAAGAGAAATCATATGTATACATATAACAAGAAACATAAAATAAAATGTTTAAAAACTTTTTTAATGTGATGATGAACATTAACATGAAGAATCACTAAGCTTTAATATGCTGCCATCACCACCTTCTGCTGTTGTGGCTGTATAGCGAAACATTGTGGGCCGTAAATCAAAAAAGTGCCATAGTTAAAAACAGCTGTTATAGCAAAATGCCGTATAAAGAGTAGCTGTATATCGAGGTATAGGTGTATATAAAACCAATTCTAAGATTTGTTAAGAGGGCTTACTTATTTATGGGAAGTATAAATTTCTATTTTAAGGTACACTAGTAGTGTGTACTTTTTTGGTAAACTTTAATAAAAGTACATTCTTAAACAAAATAAGCAATTTTCAATTGAAATATTTATTAATAATTGAAGAAAGTCACTCCTGAATCATTGCTACCTCACAGATGAGAGAAAAACTATAACTTCCACTGAAAAAGAGAATCTTTATACAGAATGCAGGAACACTAAGGTATGTAGAAAATTCTAGGCATATTATTGTTTGGTTGGCTTATTTTATTAATTTTTATATTTGCATAATGCTTGCAAAATTGGATTTCATATGTACAACATTACGGATGCAATCTTTTAATGTTGCTTTGTCTTTTATAGATTTAGAATAGTTCATATTACATGGGCTTCCTAATCTATATATAATGTTCTTCTAATTAGCTGAGAGAGAATATACCCATTTAGCAATTTTGATTTTGTATGTGCATTTTGAAAAAGATTTTAAAATCCTTTAGTTTTGTTTTAGACTTACTTATTATTCAAATCCCAAAATAGCTTCAAAGATTAGTCTTAAGTGAAAAAATATTGATCTTTTCTAAAGGAGTTTGGTGATTTTTTATCTGTTGACAATGTCTTCTCAAACTGTGGGTCACTAAAACTCACTTCGCAGTTATAGTATATGGTTGTTACAGCAAGGCTTCTTTGTTAATGCCATTATCTCGCTTTTGGTGATACCCCATATCTTTGTTTCTGATCTTTTTCATTTAAAAGTCATAGTAGGTATGTTTGTAAGACTATTGCACCTTTTTACATTTGCTGTCTGTTGTATAAAAAATCTAAATTATTCAGATAAATACACAGCAAAATTGTGTCTTCATTTTCTTTTTTGGAAAATCTTAAAATTTAAACACTTATTTAGTTCTGTTGCAGCAATTCAAGGCTAGTTGTAGCCTGACAAAATAAATTTTGGTACTTTTCCGTTAACCAGGCGCAAGTGATAAATCGCCAAATATGGTTCAAATGTCACCTTTTTTTTTCAGGGGGGGGGGGGGTTGTTTATTAACTGGAACTCTCTTAATGTGCATAATGAACAAAATATATAAATAAATGTGAAATTTATTCATCAAATAAATATTTAGTTAGGAGGCCAAAAATCTTTAAGTCCTGTGAAATGTCTTCAAAATGATCCTCTTCTTATTATTTAGTGTATCTATAAATTTAGCATATCTTATATCCTTTCGACTGTTTTCATAGAATTGCCCGGTTTGTGACTTTTTATTCTTGCCAATTGCGATACTTGCGCCAAATGCACCTGGATAACAGAAAAGTACCTAAATTTCTTATTCATCATAAAAAAATAGCCTCAAAATTTTCAAGCCCAGTATATAATATTAATGATATTAACTATGAATACCTGTGCTTAAGTTTTTGTAGGCTTTTTAGGATGAATGAATTATTGAACTTCTCAACTCTCTAAAAATAAGAACGTTTAATTAATAAACTCAAAAATGTTAAAATAGTCACAGGCTATAAATACAGAAAGGTAGGAATAGTTTTGGGTATATTTCTAGTGTTTGGGCATTTTATTTTTGTAAAGTTATTGAATTTTTCTTAAAATTACAGAGAAAATCTTTCTCAGTTTTCATCACTGTTGTAACCAAAACATAAAAGTAAGACTGATTAGGTGCTCAAAGTACCTAATTCTTAGCTAAGTATACAAATCTTCCAGATAACTCCCAATATTCAGAAGGAACCCTAAATCATACAATGGCCTTGCCTTTTATGACTTAGTTGTACATTTCCTTTCCGAAAAATTATATTTGTATTACAGTATATCATTAAAACAAATCCTGAAATTCAAGAACATAACCTGCTTAGCAGCTTGTGTGTAATTTGATTTCTTAATCCAGGTGCTCTCATTATGTATTTGTACTTAGCTTGTTTGAATTTTTAAAACATTTTTTAAGCGGTGTCACCAAAAGGAGATAGGATAAATTTAACAAAAAAGTATTTATTTTTGTCTGTATCAGTATTTAAATTTCAAAATATAAGTAAAAAAAAGCACAGATGAATATTTTATAAATAATTTTTGCTATCTACCACTGTGATTTGATTGGTGATAACTTTTAGATTTGCACCCTTTTAATCTGCCAACTAATGTTTGTATACCTGCTTTTTTTATGAACAGTTTTTCATTTTTACACGTTTGTGCACTTTTTAGTTCTTGATATACTTGGTATTTCTTGTAAAACCAATGCACAAGCTTTAGCTAAATGGTGTGGAACTGAGTACTTTTATTTAATAATACATATTTCAATAATGATTAAGTGAGTGATATATATATTTCTTTTCAAATGTTTCGAGGAATTTTTTCCTTATTTGTTACAATATCGTGTTGGAAAAATGTAATTTGGTATTTATACTTAAATTAATGTGATTATCATTAATAATAAATGAGTAAAAATTTTGGTATAGCTTAGAATACTCTGGTTACTATTTTGTCCCCTTGCCCCCTCAAGAAAACCTTTTTTATAAATGTTTAGATCCTCTGAAGTTATAATTTTGTGGTTTATATAATTTATGATCATTAAAGTTCCTACAGTTTTCACACCTGTCCTTCTCTCATCTAAGACTTGTCAAATTTTATTTTAATTCATTTTAAGATGCAGTTGATCAATTTTGTGCATTGGCTGTGTTCTCTTACAACGATCCACTTCTGTAATGCTATAAAAGTTTCTTTTTGAGCTCTGGTTTCTTCTCTTGTTCACTAGTTATAGAAAAAGTTGACCAGACTTTGAATTATTGAAATATTTTACTGTTTTTTTTTCATTTAAATGCAAAGGCTTTCAAAATTTGTTTTATTGTATATATTCTGACTAATATTTATGTAAAAATTTAGTGATGTAAGTTTGCCAAAGAGCACAGGAAAATATTTAATTATTTTACATTGTAGATTCAGCTGAATTCTACAAAATTTAATTTCTCCTCTTGAATTCTGGTTATTATCACTTTTTTAACTCTGTATATGTATATTGTCATGTATAAATTTTTCTTTAAAAATTTTAAGAAATTAAAAGTTTTATTACATGTTATGTGACACAGCTTGGGCGAAAAATTTGGCTGCTTAATTTACGACTTATTTCTCAACCTTTATTGGTGAAAACAGAGCATAAATACTTAAGTTTTAAGTATATGTTTTTTTTAAGCCTAGTCAACAAAATGAGTATTTTAGCATAAGTAATTTCTGATTTTGACTTTGGTAAGGTATTTGGCATACTTGCATTCACATTTATGAAAGCTAAAAGATTTTTTTTTTTTTTTTGGTCCTATAAGGGCACTGTAAGCTTATTGCTAGTCTAAGATTTGTGTGCCGTAAAATAAAGATTTCCTCAAGAATATCTTCTGAATGGAAGAACTGATTGTTTTCAAAATTCATCTCCTGGTCAGCTTTCCTAGAATGTGTTTTGTGAGTCTGTTTTAATTCAGCTCTCGATTTCAAACTTCGCAGCAATAATCTTTAATCGATGACTTGTAGCTTTGTGACGTTAGAATGTATTTAAACTTGGCTTTATGTGCTAAGGAGTTTACAAGATTGATAACAGCCACTTTGGAAAATAAGTGTCGCTTGTCAAAATGTTTTTATCTTATATTTAAAAGTTTACTAAATGCGTATATATATATATATACATATACATAACTATGTATTTTGTGGTTGGTTTTTTTCTGATCATGTGGTGTATGTTATGAAATTTCTTGCGCATTCAATTTACAAAATGTTTCACCCTGAAACCCTCTTCTGTCAATTGACGTAGGAAATTAGATACCCATCCAAGACATTTCCTAAGCACCCAGATTTTCTTGAGGCAATACTTGAATATAGTAAAAGTTTTTATTTTATTTTTTTCTGTCGCAATTTTGCAGCGATATTGTAAAACCCTTTGATGCTGTATTAAAGTTAAAAGGGTTTCACCTTGTAAATGTATTGTGTGACACTTCACATAGGCTTAGATATCGTGTAGCTTTCTAGATTGAAAAAAAAAAAATAGTTAAAAACACACAAAAAAATACATTTCGTATCAGAGCAATAGAATTTCCCGTTGTTTCGTGATGTGTACAGTTGTTATGAAAGGGAAAAAGAGAGCTGTTTCACATATTTGTTATACTTTATATATATATATATATATATATAAATATTAAAAGATATAATTATATATATATACATACTCCCCTGCTGTGTAAGGTGAGCCCAGTTTGCAAGTATTGTGTTTTATTATTTAAATGGTTTTTGTGTGTTAGTTTTTTGTTGTTTTAATATTTGCCCATTAGAAAAATTTCAGTGTAGAAAACATTGAAAAAAGCACAAACATTGACACACACGATAATGCAAGATGCAATGCATAAATTGTCATCTAGAAGTCAGTCTGTTGTACATATATCGCATAACCTAACTAGAACGTAGATTTGAAGAAAATGTCAAAAGGGAAAATTTCATGTGCGGCTTTGTTTCTGCCAGCATTCCATGTGGCGCCATCTATGAGCAATACATCTTACGAGCCACTATAAAAAAATTGCCTTGGGGAAAATACTGCTATTGGGCAAACAAAGTGCTATTTATTTGCGTGATATATTTATGTACATACATATATATCTCGTAGCTTCTTCCTCTTTTTTTTCCCCCTTCAACCTTGCCTGCCTGTAAAACCTACAGATTTTGCGAAAATAGGAAAAATATTCAAGTTCTTCTAAGAAATGCACTAAACTTTTGCCTTTATAATCGGAGCTACGCAAAAACACACGCACCATAAAATGCTAGAATTTAGGATAGAAAATGCAAGGAAGTTAGCTTTAGTCTACTGCAAGAGGCAGACTGCTGCCTGGCTAGAAGCTGAAACAAGTAATCACTTGTGTTGCTTTAACCTGTTTATTTCAGAATTATGTGGTTGCATTCTACTTTGTATACCTGCAAATTCAAACATAATTATGCGTGGTTAAGTAGATTGATAAATGGAACTCATTCTGTATCAAGCTAAAAAAACTGCATTAGAGAAAATGAAGCTGCGTTTTGGTTTTCTTTCTCTTCTCGAATCCTTGATTCTTCTCTCACTCCCATTATTTGAAACAAAGTATTGGTCTTGAAGTTATGATTTATTGACTTTCATATTAAATGTTCAACGCTGTAGGGGCAGTATGTAACTTTGTCTTTTTGACCATTACTTTTTTAACAATTTTCTTTTGATACTGTAAAAGGTAAATAAAGACTGATCAATTTTCATCAGGCATCATATGTATACCACTAAAAGTGCCTCACCAGTTAGAGAATTTTAAAAACAATATTGAAATCAATTGACTTACACTAGTTATGTAAACATTTTGTTCTTTGCGAGATGTAATCAAAGCTGATGTTCAGAAAAAGAAATATTTGTAAAATTTGTCTAAAGCTGACAAGATAGCCACCTTAAATGTTCTGTCTTGTTTCCTATACATAGTTTTCCATTTCTATGTTTTATGCTGTTTAAATTTTAAGGAATGAGATTTAAGTAATTTTTTAATTTTTATTAGCAAGGAATTTTGCCACTTTTCAAAATTTGAATGGAAGTGAGAATGTATTGAATCATCAGAAATTTTCAAGCATATTATGGAAATTAAACTGTTATGAACAATGTGTCACTAATCAGTTGCAGTCATGCTTTTAAAAAAGGAAAAGTAGAATTTTGCAGAAAAAATAAAGCATGTGCAAGTAATTTCTTGTGCTTAAACCAGCGGTTTCCAACCTTTATGCTTCTATGCCTACCTGGAAAAAAAAAAAAAAAAAATTCCGAACCTCCCTATCTTGTTAATAGATATAATAATATAGACACGCTTTAAATAGTAATAACTTTATTACAAAAAAATGAAAACTACAATTAACAGAATAATATGATTTTGCTATAATAATACGAACATGCATATTTATTTTGATATTAAATTACTAATTAAACTACATCTAACACATCAAAATTTAATGCAAGGGTGGTGGTTGTTTATTGGCACAAAGTTTATCAAATCTTGGGGGCAATGTGGAGAGTGCCACTCGTAACTCTTTTTTGACTATTAACCTGGATATTTGGTTTTCATTGCAGCCAGTGCCGAAAAACCCGTTTCGCATAAATAAGATGTTACAAACGGTAACACTTGCATAATTTTGCAATACAAAGATTCATACTCTCTACTAAGATTCATCCAAAATTGAACTATGATTTCATTTTGAAACTTTTGTTTTAGTGAGCTATCGCATGACAATTCTATCAATTTTTTTTTCGATGGTTGTCGACTCAAATTCGTCTATTTATAGATATTATGGTTTATTCGTTTATTTATAGATAATATGATATGAACATTGATTGTTTATTAAAAAGTTTTGGCACCTCCCAGGTTGGAAACCACGGGCTTAAACTCATATTAAAATTAAGTATTTGTGCTGTAGCAAAATCTATTTTACGCTACAAGGCACAGAAAAAAGGATAAATTTTAAGCAGCAATAAACTTAATTTATCCACAGTTGTCTGAAACTCACTTTCCTCTTTTGATGTTGTTTTAGTATTGCATTTTGTATAGCAGAAATACCATAGCATTTACCAAGCTTTTGGCTTCCAATAATTTTCAATGTCTTTGAATGGTGGTTAAGTGAGATTTCTGAGAATTCTTTGTCTGCATCAGATGCATTTTCGTTTCCTTTTTTTTGTCTGCCATCATATAGAGCCAACATTATTTGTTCTCTCAGTTGCCCTGACAAAAAAAGACTCTGATCCAGAGTGACACATTTTGCGTAGCTCCGAGTGTTGTGATTAGCTTGTGTGCTGTCATTTGTAGCTTCGTGTGTGTGCGTGTGTACATGTGTGATTGTGTTCAAACCTAAAAAGCACGTGCAATGTGTTTGTTGGTCATTTAAGAGAAAAAACAAAATACTGATCGTGAAATAAACAGAACTCCAGTTTCATTTTTAATCTCGTTTTTCCCTATCCCCTTTCTCCGTGAATGTGCCATTTAAATTAATTGGAAAAAAAAATATTTTTTTCTCGCAGACGAGAAAATATGTTTGTAAAATCTCTGATGTGAAAACTGTATAGATTGCTGAAAATAGGTAATTTGTATTTGTAAGACGTTTTAAAAAGCAAAATCGTGAATCACGAATTCTTAAACTATGAGGACCTGTTTAGTAACTGTGATAAAGGATGTTTTTTGATAGAAAGAACGAAACCAAAACAAAATGGTAATATTGTTGTTCTAATCTGAATTAAAATACTGTGAGGGGGAAAAATCTATATATACATGTAATTCCCATTTTGTTTCCCCCCATTTTTTCTTTCTTTTTTCTTTGATTATTTAGTCATTAGTTTAACCCAGAAATAATTTTGGATGTATCACCTCAAATGTAGGTATGAAACAAAAATGTCATTTAGGGATTGCATTGTTATAAAAGGGGAAGATCTAAAAGGTTAATTTTTTTTTTTAATCTTCATATCGAGCATATTTTTTTTAGAACTGTTCCTTCGAACAACACATGAAGAGATTACATATTTTCAAAATATCAGTGCTTTGTTAATTTAAGCCCTTTATAGTATGCATTTTGTTTCATAAGATAGTATTTCATGTCAGTTCCTAGTTTGGTATCATCATTTTATTTTTAGGTTTAAATGTAAATGTATATATTTTTTTTAAGTCACAAACCATGAGCATCTGATGAATTATTATATTAAATCAGCTCGTATGCTAGATGCTTTTATTCTGTTAGTTTGATATTAGAATTTGTCATTTTGAGAATTTTTTACTTTTTTCACTATTGCCATTATGTTGATTAATATTGCAGTACTCTGATACATTCATTTCAGGTGATGCATCTATGTATAATCTGTTGATCAACTCTGATTATTTTGAAAATTTTTTCCCACTTCATTAACATTGCTTTGTTTTTTTTACATCATTTAATGCTATTCTTCCATTAATTACTATTTCCAGTTTCATGGTTAATATTTAATTTATCAGTAGTGCGAGATTTGTGCAGTATTCTAAGATGCGGGTACAGTGATATTCTTTCTATGCCCTCGCAATACCAATTAGAGATTTTTCGCAAGACTGTCATTTTAATGTCATTCCCCCCCCCCAAGAAGTTCAGACAATCTTCACTTTATCATATTCACATTTATTTCTTAAATAGATAAATAAGTTTGTAATGGTTTCTTTTGCCAGCATTGCAAATCAGTTTATTTTCGCAATTTTAGTTCATGCCTTATAGCAATTATTCTAAAATGTTTGCTTTTAAAAGTATCGAAAATGACTGAAACCTTACAACCTACCTCCACTAAAGTAAAATTGTTCTTGCTGGACCAAAATGGATTTGTGCTCGACATTATATATATATTCTGAATTAAACAGTTTATAAAATAGGCCTTAATCTGACATGCATAAATTGTAGACTCTAAAATGTGCTGTGACCTTTTTTTAGGGCCAACATGTTTTATCATTCAGTTTAATCAAATACTTGTTACCCATGATCTTTTTTGATGCATAAAGTATAATATTGGAGATATATCTGAAATTATTATTTATGCTTTTTTTTTATCTTTTAGATTCTCTTGTTTAATTCATAAGATCAAATAATTTTTAATTCAATTTATAAAAGAATTCTGAAATTTTTTTATACATGTAAATTTTAATTGCATGTTATCAAATTAATTCCTTGGTCTAAGTTTCGTTTGTGTTGTTTAAATTTATGGCTACTGCTCTCAAAAAAATACTACAATTCTGAATTACATACAGAAATTCTCCAGAAGTTATTGATGACAATTCTTACTAGATGGCAATTTGATATATATTTTTCTTTTTTTATTGAAATAAAAGGTAGTAAACTCGTTTTCAGTCCACAAGTAGCTTCAGTGCTTCACACTAAATTTTATTTCTGTTTGCTGTATTACACGAACAAAAAGCTTGTTTCGAGCAAGAATAGTGCTGTACCGGTATGTTTGCAGTTTTCAAATGACTTTGCACTTATAGGATGCGCAATTTTTTACTACTGTTGCAATACTTAGCTGTACTTTATTACATCTTTCAAACACACCAGATGGTACATGTTGGTACTATTAGTAGTAATCGAAATTTTGACGAAACTTACTCAATCATATATATATACCTATATATATATATACACAACACATTATATATACACACATATGTACAATCACTCGTTCATTATATATGTGAGGAGTAACTCCCCTAGAGATGGTTTGTAATATTTTTTAATTTATTATAAACAGTTTATTGATATTGTTGATTGTAGTTTGAAAATTAGGCCTCTTTTATTTTGTGTGTGTGAGAAGGCAACGTGTTATCTGACCACTATACTATGAATTCAAATATGCAAAAAATATTTTTATTTGCATTTCATTGAAAACTAGTAATTATGTTGTACTTTGCATTGCAAATGTATCCCTCTCTATCTCTCTTTCTTTCTTTTTAAGAATATTTTCTTTGGAAATTTATATTTAAAAATTTTAAGATTTTGGCAACAAATTTTATAGCAAAATTTGTTTTAAATGCTGTAGTAAGTTACATAATATAGCATTTATCAGAATGTGAACTCTATTAGTAAAGCTTTTGAAATCTTTGGATATTAAGTGGATATTTGAAAAATTCTGTAGAAACATCCTTTTTAACATTTCTTCAGTATAAGTTGATTCGATTTGTATGGTTGTCAATTAAGCTAAGGTTGAAAATAACTCCTTTAAATTTGTTTTTTCATATCTATAAAATTTGTAAAGGTTTATACAATGGTCCTAAAAGAAATCAGGTATTTTATGTAATATTTAAGGTATCAAAGGATCTAGTAAAATTATAATTTTACGAGAGATCTGCCTAGTATTCTGGTCAGATTCATAATAGTCCCTTAAAAATTTCCCTTACATACCTCTTTATTTTTTAATTTAAAGGAATATCATTTTATTTTGCCCACACTTGAGTATAACTCCATTTTTACGCCAAAGGAAACTTCATCGCCAAATATAACATTTATAACACTATAACACTTTGAATATTAAATAAATGGGTGCTGCTTCATCTCTTCATACTTTTATTCGGATGATAAAATAAAAATTATTTTTCTCTTTTAGAAGAAACAATAGATTTTACTTCATTTTCTATCCCAGAGCAAATTGTCTTGCAATGAAGTGCTGGGCGGATAGGAAATGCTACCCACAGTTTTCCCTTATTTCAGGGAAATCGATAAGAAAGTTGAAATTTTCAGCTTTTTTTTTTTTTTTTTTTTTTTTCAGTATTTCTACCTTTATAAATATTTGTGTCATCATTGAATGTGTTGTAAAATTGCTGTTTGTTGGCACTGTTTGGCTATTACAGTTACCTCAACTGCAGAATATTTCAGAATGGATTTGATTCTTCAATACATATGTTGATCACAGTTTTTGTTTATAATCGTTATGTAACTGTAATGAAAGCATTCATTTTATAGAAATGTTGTGTGACAATGCAGTCATTCAAAGAATTTCCTATATATTATGTTACAGAGTTAAATTAATATGGAATCTGGTGTTTAGAGGTTTGAAAGAATTTTTTAACAAACTCTTACCAGTAGACCTTTTTTGATTTTTAACCTCTTTTTTGTTGCTTGCTGATTTTGATTTAAATATTTCATTTATCTCTCAAAGTAATTTTGCTAAAGCTGTGTTGAGGGTAAATTAATGAGCAAATAAGGAACAGAATCTTGTCCTAAAACCTTTTGCACTCATAGTGCAGTTTCATTTTATTTTACAGGAAAGTGGGCAATATTGTCAGGCATGCTGATAAATATCAGTGGATTCCCATCGATGTATTTGGTGATATTTGCTCTGGACATAAAAATTCAGTTATACACAAGTTAAACATAAAATTGCCTTTTTCGAGCTCTTCGCTTTCTGATTGCATTTACATATACCTCTTCCGAATGTGATAAAAAAAATATTAAAAAAACACCAAAAAATAAATAAAAGAAAATTTCCAAAACCTTTTCTTGAATGAATCTCTTGGGAGAGAGCTGCAGGAGATAAGAGTTCAGTACAGGTATATATACTGAGGATATAAACTGTAAACACTACAATGCTTCCATTACATATGCAATAATTTTATAAAGTTGACCATAAATGAGAGTTGAGCGTGGGCTTGTCATTAGTCGAGCCTTGTTTTTACTCGTGTGCCGAGTTTGTGTTCTCGTATCCGTGTGAATGATTTTTCAGTGCAACTCTGTCATTTTTCGAAGCGAACTGTATTTTTAAAAGCTTTACTTTTGCTGAAGCCATGGAGGTGTGGTGTTATGGAACGAAGGTATTGTATATTTTTTTTTGAATGACGTCGAATGTTTGACGATCGTTTGGCGAATTTAATTTATTCTAGGACAAAGAAAATGAGTTTGGCATCGTGTAGAAACCTTTTAAGAGCCAAATTTTTGAGAATCGGACCTGTTCTTAATTCATGAACAGGGTTTTCCGTCAGTCGTGAAGTAGATAGTTGAAATGTTTGTTTGACCTTTTCTGTTAACATTCTCAATTAGAGGTAAGGTTAAAAGTCAGATGACTCAATAAAGTAAAATCTTGAAAAATTAGCCTCGTCTGTAGTTGCATTTCTTGAATTTGTAAGTTCGTAATTCAGGAAAAAATTTCAGGCCTTTTGAAAGCATTATAAATCTAAAATCTTCTGTTTACAAATTCATTAATGTGAATAAGACAATTCATGAGTACTTATGTATTCCGTGTTTGAATTTCCAAATCGGGAAATAGCTAATTTTAAAAATCCAATTTTACCAAAAAGGTTAAACGGATTTGATCGAAATTTTTTAATTGAAATTCACGAAAACTGTTTTATGACATTTTGACTGGATAGTAAAAAGAAGTTTTCTTAGAAGTTGGGTTTTTTTTCAGCTATTAATAAATGAATACGTTTTAATTTGTCCTTTCATTATAAAATCACACATCCTTTTACTACAAAAAATTACACCGTTTAAGAGTAAGAAAAGAAAATTTTGCTATTTTATAAATTTCAAAGTAACCATTTGTTTCATAAGAGATGTTAATCGGGAACTAAAGTAATTTAACGTTTATTAACAACCTACAAAGTGTACATAAATTAAATTCCAGTCTTCATAGATTTTAACATCCCAGAAATCTTACTACTGAGTCTTCGTGAATTATTTTTGGTGATTTTATGCATTGTATTTTAATTTATTTTTATATACATTATTAGGTACCCCTTTCTATTTTTTAAAAAATTGAAATACCTTCATGTATAATCGAATTACCAGTCTTCCATGGCTTCAGCGAAAAAGAGGGGTTCAGTTAACAGTGTATTGAAACTAAATGCAGAAAAGCACACAAAATGCGAAAGTTCTTTGTTTATACCGAATATGATGTTAAAAAGAAGAAAAAAAAAAGATATTTATGTGACATACTGCGGTGCGCTTCTTTACTTTGCTGTTTTTTGCGCCTGTCTTCGCCAAGAACTACAGCGCACGTTGTATGTGGACTTTTTCGAAGCTTTCCACGAATTCTTTTTCTCGCTGTACAAATATGGCTGCAAGAAACAAATTATTATGATGTGTAAAATATATATATATTAAAAAAAAAAGATATTAAATGAGAAAAAAAGTGTTGTTTTTAAATGAAACAATTCAAATGATTAATGAATTATTTAAAAGTATGTTGAAAGCGGAGAACGTATAGCTCCTACAAAATCCCAGTGTTGATATGTGTGTGACGTCATTGTTCTATGTCAATATATATTGAAAAAAAACCTAAAAAAAAAAAATCATGTGTTCCGTTTTCCTGCGGATTTGCGGGAAAAAATAAACTATGTGAAATCCAGTCTGCCTGTCTTTCCTTATTCTCCCAACATGAAACTATACACATAAATGAACAGCAGGGGTTTACCAGAAGACCAGCACTGGCACCAAAACCAAATTTCAATAAAATCGGGGGTCGGGGGGTTACAATTGCTTTCTTTCTTTTGAATTTTGACTTGGGCCTTGTTGACACTGCGAAGAGTGAAAAAATTTGAACTAATCACAGAGCTCAACGCAGTGACGTCATGCGTTGAAGTTAACTCAAGTTCAGCGCATGACGAATTAGGGCCTGTTCACATAGGAGTCCGTTGCGTAGCGTTAAGTGAAAGATGGCATTGAGACGAAAATAAACCAATCATAGGCGTTAAAAATTTCATTGCTAATCGTTTGGAAGTTAGTCATTGGTTAAATATATTTCAATACTTTAACGCTCCGCAACGGACTCCTATGTGAACAGGCCCTTAAGGTCTGTTCAAACTGAATTCAGAGTGTGCGTGACGTCAGCGTTAAAAATTTAACCAATCACAGAACCCGATTCCTTGACCACGTGACATGTCAAACCAATCCCAGGTCATGTCAACAGTCTCGGAGCCAGCATATAATATAACGCAACGCTCCAGATGCAGTGTGAACAGGCCTTTAACCCTTTGAGGGGCTCCGTTTGCACAGTGCAAACGCCTAAATCTCGGTCTTTTTTCACTTGCATTCAATGTATTCCAGTTAAATGAGCAGAGAATTGGTTAGTACTACCATCTGTTATCAGTTTAAAGAAGGAAAACATTTTGCAACTTTTAAATGGAAATTTTTTCAAGATTCTTTAGGTTAAAAAGAATCGGTGAAAAATCTGCACCTTTAAAACGTTGGAGATTGTTGTCCCTTAAAGGGTTAAAACAAATAATCATGACGGATGACGCGAAAACCACAGTATACACCAATCCAATCAGAGGTCAAAAGTCTCGGCGGCAACGAAGGAACTCTCTAATAGCAGTGTGGACAACACCTGACAAATTCTCCTTTACTTTAGCACTAAAAAACTGATAAACAGAATGATAGAAGAAAAAAGTGGGTATCAAAATTTTCAGCATCAATTTTTAAAGCATTATTTATTTATTTATTACAAATGCCCAGAAGATTGGCTATGACGCCATTACTTCTCTTGCCTTCCAATACCTCTGAACGTTACAGTTTAAGAACACAATTGCAGAGCACAGTGGCGCACCCAGGATTTTTTCTTGGGGGGGGGGGGACGACGAGATGATCGGATAAAAATATTTATAATGCAAAATCAATATTCATAATGCAATTTCTATTTCTTGGGGGGGGGGGCAGGGCCCCTTCACCCCCTGGGTGCGCCACTGGCAGAGCACGAGTCCAGATGAGTAGCATCAAAAATTTGATCTTGTCCTCAAAAAAAAGGACATAAGGGGGAGCTCCAAAGTTTGAGCCGGTGCAAATATGCGGGCAAACAGTCATGGCCTGTAGTAAGATAGAAAAGTACTACAGCTGCACTTCTAGGAAAATCGGGGATGTTCTGTGTGCCTTTTAATCAAAGGAGCCCATGACTTGTCGGCTCCTTCCGACACTGGAATAAAGCAGAGAGTCACACAGCGCTCTCTGCTTTATTCCAGCAGCATAACGTCTTTTAATCAGGAGTTTTGACGAATAGAGTGAAAGGCTTTTCAGAGGTCTCTGAAGGACCCTAGCACACTTTTTTACCAAAAAGTCAGCAGCTTCGTTCCCAGGGATCCCACAATGTGCTGGAATCCACTGGAGAGAAACAGAGATTGACTTTGAAAGATCTCTGCACTCTAAAACGCGAATATTATCTGTATATTGTCTATTTGCAAGAGCTTGAAGAGCAGATAGGGAGTTAGATAAGATAACCACTCTATGGAACGAAGACGGGCGAATAGTCAGTTGCTTTAATCTATATATATAAAACAGTTCCGTAACTGACTCATTCATTCATTCATTCATTCACTGACTGACTGACATACAACGCACAGACCAAACCGCTGGACCTAAAGGGCTGAAATTTTGCATGGCGATTCTTCTTATAGTGTAGGGGTGCACTAAGAGAGATTTTTGAAAAATTCTTCTTAGATTTTTTTAAATTAAATTTTTAAGCTGTTTTTTTTTACTTTTTTTAAGTTTGCATTTAAAATAATAATTTGAGGGTTATAAAATTTATATCACGAGAAAGATCATAAAAATTCCTTTAAAATGAAATCTTTTTCGAATCTTTACCTTCATTTCCTGATTTTTGGTGAATTTTTAAAGATTAATTTTTAGAATTTAATTTATTAAATGCTGATCACGTGATTTCTTTTTCTGGTACTTTAAATAAATTTATCGTCACGTGCATAAAAACTAAATAGACAAAAAATATTTTTTTTTTCTTGGTAATGCGGCAGACGATTGGACATTATCCAAAAAAATATTAAAATACAGTAAAAGAAATGTTCTAGAAACTGTACTATATTAACTGTACTATATTCTTTAGTATTCTTTATATTAGATTTAATTTGAATATCTTCTTCTACATTATTTTGTCTATAAAATATCCCTTACGATTTTTTTATAAATATATATATATATTACATCAATTATATACATTGATCGTCGTATTTATTATATATACTAGCTGAAGTACCCGATGATGCCCGGGATTTTAAGAATGTTTGTTGTTAACCAAAATCAATTTAAAAATTAACACAGTATAAATAACATAAAAAATATATGTGAAATGTTATACACGTCTCAGAATTTCAGCCTTTCATCATTTTAATACTAAAATCTGAAAAGTAAAAATGTCAAATTCTCTAATGTTTGTTAACCAAAATTAATTTAAAACTAAGCACAGTATAAATAACATAGAAAAAAAACCTTGTGAAATCTATAAATATATAAATTTATAATAAACTCCTCAGAATTCAGCTAGAATTAGCCTTTTATCATTGGGGTAAAAAAAAGCTGCAATTACAGGTTCAGCAGAAATTTCCAATAGAACAATGATATGACTGCAGCGTTGCCTCTTAAAAAAATGAAGTGTTTGATTGAGGGCTGCAAACCATTCAACTCCTCTCCACATTTAACTCCTATAAACATCCTCTACATATTAAATTCCTTTTCTCTCCATAATAAACTCCTCAGAATTTTGGTATATTCAGCCTTTCATCATAGTACCACTAAAATCTGAAACATCCTCTCCAGAAATATAAATTTATTAAT
Source organism: Dolomedes plantarius (assembly GCA_907164885.2). Taxonomy (NCBI): domain Eukaryota; kingdom Metazoa; phylum Arthropoda; class Arachnida; order Araneae; family Dolomedidae; genus Dolomedes; species Dolomedes plantarius. Next base: position 150,901,432 of record OU015499.1, read on the forward strand.
TTCAATAATTAAACACACACAAATATATAAATTACGCAAAAGTTTTTTAACCAACATTTGAATAATTCGTAAATGAAAAAGCATATGAAAATAAAGATAAGAACTTCCGGAATCGAAATTAATTACCCTTAATTTTTAATTAATAAAAAACCAACATAATATGAATAAAAACGATAGTTGCTTAAAACCATATGAAAATAAAGCTATTATAAAGATGATAATAATAAAAAAAGCATAAGAAAATAATGCTCGCGCATGAAGTTAACGTTACGATATAAAGATAGTAATAATAATATAAACCGCGTGCATAAAGTATTTAGCTTTTCAAGCGAAATAAATTGATTTTTAGAAAAAAACTACTTTTAATCGAGACATTAAAATACATTGCACAAAATTTTAATTTTACCAACTTTCCACCCTACAATTTACACCCTACTTCTTTTAAATAGGATGTAAATATAAAGTTTTAACAGCCAATTGAATGCCAGTTAAAAATAATGTGTGCGCATGAAGTTAACGTTACGATATAGAGATAGTAATAAAAATCTATATATATATAAAACAGTTCCGTAACTGACTAACTGACTGATTGACTGACTGACATACAAAGTACAGACCAAACCGTTGAACCTAAAGGACTGAAATTTTGCATGGCGATTTTTCTTATAATGTAGGGGTGCACTAAGAAAGATTTTTGAAAAATTCTTCTTAGATTTTTTTAAATTAAATTTTTAATCTGTTTTTGTAACTTTTTTCAAGTTTGCATTTAAAATAATAATTTGAGGGTTGTAAAATTTATATCACGAAAAAGATCATAAAAATTCCTTTAAAATGAAATTCTTTTCGCATCTTTACCTCCATTTTCTAATTTTTGGTGAATTTTTAAAGATTAATTTTTACAATTTAATTTATTAAACGCTGATCATGTGATTTCTTTATCTGGTACTTTAAATAAATTTATCGTCACATAACAACGAAATAGACACAAAAAAAAATTAAAATAGTGGCGCCATCTACTGTATGCTTGTGAATCGAGAGTTGTTGGTTATTTATTAATTAAAAATATTGGAAAGTTCTTCTGGATCTGTAAATATACATGTGGTAACAGTTTTAAAATTCATAAATTATCAACCTACACAGGTGATAATTTATCCGGCGTTGCCCAGGATTTTAAGAATGTTTGTTAACCAAAATCAATTTAAAAACTAAACACAGTATAAATATCATAGAATAAAAAGCATGTGACATGTTATACACATGAATAAAAAGAAAACCCAACATAAAAAACCATAAATTTACAATAATTTCTTCAGAATTCAGCTAGATTTAGCGTTTCATCATTGGAGCAAAAAAAACCTGAAAAGTAAAGCATAAAATATATACATTTATAATAAACCACTAAAAGCTGAAAAGGAAAAATGTCAAATTGTCTTTAGGAAAGTAAAGCTGAAAAGTAAAAATGTCAAATTGTCGAATGTTTGTTAACCAAAATCAATTTAAAAACTAAATACAGTATAAATAACATAGAAAAGATTTAGCCTTTATCATTGGAGCAAAAATTCCTGAAAAGTAAAACATAAATACATAAATTTATAATAAACCTACCAAAATCCATTAAAAAAATAAACACAGTATAAATAACATAGAAAAAAAAGTATACGAAATGTTATACACATTAATAATATGAAAAATAAAATAAAATAAAAATAATAATTTTTAAAAATAATAAAATAAAATAAAAATAATTTTAAAAAATAATAAATAAAAATAATAATAATAATAATTTAAAAAATAATAAAATAAAAGCTGAAAATACAGGTTTAGCAAAATCTGTACGATCCGCATTCGAACCCGCTTCGTGTAGTGTAGTAAATGAACGCTCTTACCGAATGCGCCACAATAACATGCTGGTGTATTGTGTAAATAGGAGAATATTTGTACTAAAATTACTGGAAAATTGCTATGGGTTGGTGAATATACATGTATTTATGGAGTAAGAGGAGTTTTAAGTTAGAAATAAGTTAGCAGGATAGAAGCTTAGTCTTTAACTCTTCAATAGACACATTCATAAGACATAAGCGAGGGGGGTTGCAGTAGCGATTAAAAATGATCTTGTGACACTTAGCGTGGTTGATTCGAATTTTCCATCGCGTGTGATAGTGTCAATATGCCGTTGGATCCGATTTATTTTAGAGTATAAAATCTGACTTGAAAGATTATTATTTTCATTTATTATTCTGGCTTAATATGTAACTTGAAACTTTTTGATTTTATTTATTTTTATCTTTTCGCTCGCTGTTCGCTTCAGCTAACCCTAACGTGGACGCCATATTCAGAGGGGTGATTCCACAAAGTGTAACATCTTACATTTAGTTTCAAAATTTTTGGTTTTTTATTAATTAAAAATCAACGGTAATTAATTTCGATTTTTGAAGTTCTTCAGACCCTCGGCTGTTTTTAAAGACGCCTGTATGTAAAATTTCACGATCGTTGCTCCTAAACTGTGGATTTCTATACAATTACAGAGATACAAACATTCATTTTTATATATTAGATATTGGCATTAATTGCATACATTCACCGATGTTTTTACTTTGAATGTACTCCGTAGCGAAGTGCGGGTTTTCAGCTAGTCTATATATATAAAACAGTTCCGTAACTGACTCATTCATTCACTGACTGACTGACTGACTGACATACAACGCACAGACCAAACCGCTGGACCTAAAGGGCTGAAATTTTGCATGGCGATTCTTCTAATAGTGTAGGGGTGCACTAAGAAAGATTTTTCAAAAATTCTTCTTAGATTTTTTTAAATTAAATTTTTAAGCTGTTTTTTAAACTTTTTTTACGTTTGCATTTAAAATAATACATTGAGGGTTATGAAATTTATATCACGAGAAAGATCATAAAAATTCCTTCAAAATGAAATTTTTTTCGAATTTTTACCTCCATTTCCTGATTTTTGGTGAATTTTTAAAGATTAATTTTTAGAATTTAATTTATTAAATGCTGATCACGTGATTTCTTTTTCTGGTACTTTCAATAAATTTATCGTCACGTGCGTAACAACTAAAAAGACAAAAAAATATTTTTTTCTCTTTCTAATGCAGCAGACGATTGGATAGTATCAAAAAAAAAATGCATATCCCTTACGATTTTTTTATAAATATATATATATAGATAGATATATATTTTACATCAATTGTATACATTGATCATCGCATTTATTATAAATATATATATTTATTTTTTGGCATAAATTGCATACGTTGACCGTTGTATTTAATTTGAATGTACTCCGTAGGGAAGCGCGGGTTTTCAGCTAGTGCGATATAAATAGTCTCAATTTCGCCATCGTAATGAGTATTTTCAAAGCATAAACATTGATAAGATTCTGCGTAGATCGCATTTTGTCTAAAATATTCTTAAATACGTTTTAGTAAACACGATTTCTTAGTAAATAAAATTAGATAATTTCAAGTATTTTTTTCACTTATCTCTTTGGCTTACGAAATGTAAAATATAGAGCACTACACAAACTTTTGCCACATTTATACAACACCAAGGGCCTGTTCACATAGGAGTCCGTAGCGTTGCGTTAAGGAAAAGATGACGTTGAGACGAAAATAAACCAATCATAGGCGTTAAAAATTTCATTGCAAATTATTTGGAGGCATATGATTGGTTTATTTTCGTCTCAACGTCATCTTTTCCTTAACGCAACGCAACGGACTCCTATGTGAACAGGCCCTAAGAAATAAGGCTGTTTAAAGAATTTCTGAAAGATCTTGTAGGACCCACAGTGGATGAATAGTCAAATTTCCTCTAAAATAAAAACATCGGGCTTAGCCAGGTTCTTTAATGATCCGTCAAAACGGTTATGTCATGGATTAAAAACTCCCGAATATTCTAATCACGATCAAAAAAAAAAGTATTGAGACGATTTGACATTGTCTTTTGTGTCTGGAAAACGCCGCGACCCGGTATAAACAATATTTAGCTCCAAATATAACACCGATTGACCCAGGGTGGAATCAGGACTCCGACGCGAAGAAGCGATATTGCGATCGCATTTCCTGCCACCTAGCGGGGAAAATGTGCCTTGACGTCGTTAAAAAGGTTTCCGGAAGTTCTTGTAGGCCCTATGGCCCATGAACTGTCAGTTTTTTTACAAGATAAATATCGGGTTCCCAGTTCTCTAATTATCCGTGGAAACGGTGACGCCATAGATTCGAATCTTTCAAGTTTTCTGATCCCGAACCGAAAAAAAAAAATGAAAATATCGAGGCGACTCAAAATCCTATAAGGCGAAACGTCGCAACGTCACTGGCTACGTCAGTTTTCGTCTACTATAGATCACGTGATTATCGGGTGGCAGAAAACAGAATTCGTTCCTATGCGTTTGCATTTGTTTTTGGACGATACCTTCATTTTGAGTTAAATAATTTAAGTTTATTTATAAAATTCCTCATATTAGTTGTATGTAACAGGTATTTTAACACTTTTTTTCAATATTTCGCAAGGTTTAAGAGAATATAATCATTCTTTCGCTGAGAATGATTATTATTATGTTGAGATATGTATAGATATCGGGATAAGTTACTTCAGGCCAGCGTCTTGTATCGTAACTCCAGTCTTCCCCTGTCAATAAATACGGGTCACATACTGAATAAACCTATCTATAAACTTATACAAATTAATCTGCCAGACAGTCTAATTCACTTAATTTATAACTATCTTCATAATCGAAATTTTGCCGTCCGCATACACAACAATCTGTCCCGGAACAGGTACATAACATCTGGTATTTTACAGGGTTCGATCCTTGGACCTAGCCTGTTCAATTTATTCGTGAACGATGTGCCGCGTGGAGTTAATACTCTACTCGCTATGTATGCGGATGACACTGCTATCCTTTCCTCCTCTCACAATGAAAACTACCTGACTATTCAAATTCAGCGTCATATCGACACCTTAGAAGCTTGGTTCACGCGCTGGAAAATTCGAATCAACCCTTCTAAGTGTCACGCGATCTATTTCAGTAATCGCTTTACCAATCCTCCGCGTCTTTATATTCAACATTCCCCACTCGAATGGGAAAACACAGTGAAGTATCTCGGCGTAACTCTGGACCGCAGACTCACATGGAAACCCCACATTACTAATATTGTCAGCAAATGCGATGCTGTCATCATGCAACTCCGAACGCTATTTTTCAGTCCCCATATGACTATGAGAAACAAAGTGCTACTATTCAAACAATGTGTACTTCCCGTCGCCCTTTATGCTGCTCCTGTGTGGTTTTCAGCCGCACAAACCCACATTAAAAAAATCGAAATCTTCCAGAATAAAACTCTCAGGCGTATTCGCCGAGCATTCCGTTACCTGTCGAATTCGACTATCAGACGTGACTTCGACATTTCAACTTTCTCGAAACAGGCTCATAAAATTTGTAAAAAATTTTATGAAACCCTTCCTAACATTCGTAATGAAGTACTCGCAGAATTACCAGATTATGACCATTCTCTCCCTGCTAATCGTAAACGCCCTAGGGCGTGTCTCCTCAGGAGCTAACATTAACTACCGCATCGCGATACTCATTCTATCTTGCACACCTGCTTATGTCCTGCCGTAGCGCAGAGGCATCGCGCTGATCTGTGAAACCCTGAGTTGTGGGTTCGATCCCAGGTGGTATCGCACCTTCCAAATTTTCCATCTTGATATTTCTCTTTCCCCCGTGGAATTCTGCTTCCTACTCATTACGAATTGTATGACCCTGAAGAGGGCCTTTTTTTTTCTCTTTTGATGAGGGCCACCTAACTTATTCCTATTTCTTGCCTCGTATCTTTAAACTTAACTTATTAATTTTTAAATTTTTAAAACTCTATTACATGTTAAATCCCTAAGATATTATTTCCCCCACCCTTTTAATTATTGAAAGATTAACTTTAATTTACTAGTAATTTTATTGATGTAACCCCACTCTTAATTACCTAATTATCCTTTAAACTTTAACTACTGAGCACACTATCATTGATTACTTAACATCTTGCGTACTGGAAATAAAACCACATGGCCAAGGAACTCCATTCATCTCTATATTCTGCTCAGATAAACCTTTCCGGGCTGTACCTGAATGTTTAATTTAGTGATATACCTTTGTTTAGATATCGTATCTAAAGACTTTGCGTAATCTGAGAGCATTTTATTCAACAAGCTGTAAGAATGCTCATTGAACGCCATGTTAAATTATGCAATGTTTTGCCATTCCTCGCCAAACAAGAAGTAAAATCTGCAAGAGTTGAGTTGTGACATGCTGCGAGACACTGCCCTATTCCGTTTCTGAAAGTCGCCGAGACACATAATTTTTGCCTCCCAATATCTCACCCCTTGACGCAGAGGTTGATCGGAGCTCCGACACATCAGCGAAATGAGCGAATATGCGATCAACTTTTCCGCCACCTAGCGGATAAACATCCCGCAGGGGACGCCGTTAAAAGTGTTTCTGGACGATCTTGTAGGCCGTTGGGTCTTTGAACAGTCAAAATTTTTCACATAATAAACATCAGGTTCCTCGTAGTGTAATTGTCCTTCAAAACGGTGACGTCATAGATCAGAAACTATCGAGTCTTTTGATCCCGACACGAAAATTAAATTGTACTAGCTGAGTGGCAACCCGGTGTGTTGCTTTTTCGATTTAAAATTAAATGGATCTTAAAATTGTTTTTATTGTATTTGGAAAGATTGTCCATCTAGTGGTTTAAAATGTTTTAAAGTAAATCTTGAAAAGATAAATGTACTTTTATCAAGGCAAGCCTGGATAACGTTTTGACGCAATTTTGCTTTTTAAACAAAAAAGAAGTTCATTCAATTAGAAAAAAAAATAGATAGGTTTTAACTTCTCATTTCCTAAAACTAAAATTATTTCTGGTACTTTTAAACTATTTCTGGATTTCAATTATTAAATGACTCGTTCTCAACTAATAATTTTTCCTTTTGGCAACGTGGCCGATGGTAAATAGTAAATCTCATGGAAGGAAAAAGTGCTTAAAAAAATAAAAAGACAGTTCTGATGAATTCAAAATTGGTGGCGGAAGAATTCTCATCAGTTGCTCATTAATTAGAAACAAATTTCACGAACTTGCTGGAATTATTAGTGAGTAAAACAAGTCGAAAAACTACGAACTCGGCATTCAGTTACATTAAGATTCTATGAAGATCAGCGCTGGAAATTTCAAAAGTGAGTTCTGTAAGTACGCTTTTTTAGAATGATAGCATTTTTTTTATTAAATGTATTTGGTATATTTTGGAAGCTGAACATCTAGAAAATGCCGATAAATCGTAAAATTGACATTGATAGGTGCAGAAAACCGAAATATTTGTCCATCAAAATTGTCTATTTCGTGAAATTCGGAAAACTGCTTTGGGGAAAAAGCTTCGTTTGCAATGAAAAACATTTTTAACTTAAAAAAAAATGTGTATATCCTTAAAAATGAAGAGTTGTAGAGCACATGGCAATAAAAAAATTGTCGATTGGTGGACGGAAAAGTTGAATTTTGCATGCATGAAAATAGTGGAAATTTGCGAAACGGAAAGGAGCTGGTTCACCCGGAATGTCAGCTGTTTCTGTTGTCCGCTTCTTTTTAGTTCGGCTGTTTTAATTTAATAATTAGAAAAGCTTAAAGTTTTGAAAGTTGAGGATGGCATTAGTGCACGCGTCTAGTCCGTCCGCGTCCATCGGTATCAGTAGCGATATCCTGCTATGCTCGGTTCGCGAAATTAGCCCGTCCCCGTGTCGCCCGGACTGCTCACTAACAAACATACTGGTTACCTCTGAAGAGAAGATCGCCGAGAAACTGGTAACTTGGGGAGGGTTCTTTTTTGATGAGGGATGGAACGTTAAAGCGAAGGTCAACGAGAGAGGAAGAGATTGTCACCAAACATCCCCCACTTTTCGCCAAATAACGGCATTTGTCCCAAGGAAGAGTTGAACAGGTGTTTTTCTGCCGACTGGCAATGGTTTCTAAGAAAGGCAGTGTTTACAAGAAGCAGATGGGGAGAAATACACATCTGCATTTACAATTGAAAGGAAATTTTAAACACTGTATTACCTATTGGAACTATTATACCTTTTGGAATATTAACTGTCGTGATGTGCTGTATAATCTGAAATGTTTCAATGCTGATTTATGAAGTCTATTTTCCAAGGTATAAATTTGCAACCAAGCAAAACATCTTTCCCGTTTTTATTAACTTTTAAACTAGCCAAAAATATGACTAACAAAAACAAAGTTATGAGAAAATATTTTAAAGAGGGGGAAATTAAAGTTTGAAGAAAATTTTTCTTATTCAAATTTCGGAAAATGGGAAAATTTTATAGTGTTGATAGAGTTAATTGTGAATTTTCATTAGAAGAGGTCATTAGGGTAGCACACTTTAAAGGGCTGGGCCGACCTTGCCAGTTGAACCTATTTGATCTGGAAAATTAAAAATATGTCTAAACTGAAATGGCTTTGACATATGAGCTGTTATTTTTTAAAGTGGTATAAGTCCATTTTTTTCATACATCGAGATATTTAAAAGTTTGTATTTGAATGAATTTAAAAATATTTGATAATAATGAATATTTAATAATAATGAATTTAAAAAAATAAATGATTTTTTTAGTTCCAAATGGACTTATACCACTTTCAAAAATAACATATTATAAAAAATAAAAACAAGTGGGAATTCAAGTCCATATTTTTATATACATTAGCTTCACTGAAATGGATTTTTTAATGTAAACTCTTACTTACCAACATCACCAGTGGCGTACGCAAGGGGGGGGGGGGTTGATGGGGGTTATACCCCCCCCCCATTGGTTCTGATTACATATATTATTTAATTAGGTTTAAGCTTTGCACTGATTGCTCAAAACTACTCTTTCATAGTAATAGTCCAGTCAAATTAGATCAAAATGGAGGCGAATCATGCATTAAATGAAGGGGGGTTGAGATTTTATCAGGAATGTGTAGGGGATGGTCCCCTGAGCAACGCCAAATAAAGTCCCCTCGATTTCAGGCGCCGCGGGAGGGGGGGGGGTGTCCAGAGGTCACTTTTTTTCAGTTTTTGGCGTTTATCTCGAAAACGGTGCGTCGCAAAGAAAAATGTCAGCCCAAAAATTAAAGCTTATAAAATTCCCTTCCAAATGGTATAACCATGTTTGCACCCAAGTGTTACCGTTTTCGAGATATGAGCCGTTGAATATGAAAATGTTTCAAAAAAAGTGGTAGCGGTTCAGGTATCTCGTCAAACTTCCTCTTCTAACTCTTTCCTCTTCCATTTCTCAGAAAACTCGTGATAGAGAACGTTGTAGAGCGAAAAATTTCATTCAAAAATGTATGTGTTATGCTAATTTATCTTCACCAGGTAAATAGTTAGAGCGTTTTGAAGTTTAGGAGTTCTTTTCAACATTTTGCTTGTAAAATGCTCGTCACTCAAGTTTCGTTTCCATGGTCTGTAACTCTCTTAATCACTTTGTATGCTGTTTAATTAGATACGTGTAGTATTCATAACCCATATAAATAATAAATTATGTATACCTGTACGTATAATGACCATAATATACAGAAGAACACTTGTAGTACAAAGGAGGAAGTAAGAAAACAAACCAAAATGTATAAAAGTTGTTCATATAATCAAAAAATGGTTATCAAAAGTAAGTTCAAACAACAGTTACTTACATTAAATATATTATATACAATTTATTTCATCAACTGCTTTCCTATATATTAAAAGCCGTCCATCTGATACTTTGGAAAAAGTTTCAAACAAGTCAAAGTCTTCACTATCATTTTAGCTTCTGTAGAATGTCCGAATTTTCATGAACTGATTTCCCATAAAGGTGGCATCCCACTATAATGCCACGATCAAAGTCACTAAGCTCCTTTGACTTACTCATCGTCTTACAAACGCATAAATATAACCTGACAAACCACTACCAATACTTTTATAGCTTTCGGTTACGCATCAAATTACGTCACCTGCTAGATCCACTTCTTTAGGGGGGTGTCCGGAAACTTTTGGCCGGATAGTGTATAACGTATTATGGAATATTAATGAATTATATAAATTATTAAATTTACTTAATGGGGTCAGTACGAGCAAAGAACAATGAAAGGTACCTGTGGTGATTGAGATCATGCTCATTTGGCGTGGCCTGGAACATGAGCAGGAACATTCGTTCCTCAGCTCCAGCAATGTCTCCTGGTGAAGATTTGGAGTCATAAAACACTTTGGCGATGTTTGTTGTTTCATTGGCATACCGCTGGAAACATTGTACTATTGCTGCTTTGCTTTTACCATAAATCGCTGACGTAGTGTCACATCCTGAGAAACTATGGATGTAGAGAATGTACTGGCTGAATGATAAGACCTGAAGATGTTGGGAAGAGTAGAGCCTGTCATCTGTGTTGCCCCTCCGGCCTTCATGAAAAACACATTCGTGTCTCGGGGGGTGAGTGCCACAAGTAAGACGAGAAGGTCTTACCTATCTACTATCACCACAGTTGAATGAGAGGTGTTTTGCTACTCACCTCTGACAATACTGCAGTCAGCATCTCCTTTGGCTGTAGTAGACTGTATACCTCTTGCACCCACGGCTTGAACTAACATAGTAATGAGCTTGGTTTTGTTCCTTTCATTGGAAAGAAAGTTTTCCTGATGAACAGCAGCCACCATGTTCTTATTGAAGTCAATATCCACTGATGTTTTACTTGATGCTCTCCGATGTTGTTCGTCTCTTTCCGTGGAGTTCGCGTGTTTATAACCATCAAAAACCACAGCTGAACTGCTGCCGTAATGGTTGATTATGTACGATACATATTGATCGCAGATGGAGGCGAAGGTGGTGTTGGTGTTCCACTTTACTCTATGAAGCAGGAAGTCGCCATCGATTACCGTGAAACTGTTCTTCACATTGATCAGTTGATTAAATTTTGGGAAAGCATCAGACAGTGCTGAACTATTAATTTTTCTCATTATCCCCTCGGCGAATAGAGACATAGGGTATGGGACTAACTCGTACGTTAGCAACTCCTCTACATACCCTTCTTCTTGATGATCAGAGTTCTTTGAAATTTCATCAGAGGCTCTACCACCACTACCTCATCATTAACTTTGATCATATTGCTCATCGCAGCTAAAGGAACGACTGAGTCCTTCGTGGATTGTTTCACTTCTGAGAAATTCATTCCAAACAAAAGTGCTCATATGTGCGGGTTCCAAGGACTGCTAGCAGTTGACGTTACTTGTTCCAATTACTCCCGTTGAAAGTTACATCAAACAATTACGTTCAGCAAAAGGCGGGTGATCAGCCAACCCTTGAGTAAGCTTCCTTCTGTCTAGATCATCTGTGGTTATGCGTGATGCTCGAAACTCAACATGTTGTTCTCCTCTTGCAGTATGGACGCCACAAAACATCTCAAGTGAGCTACATATTGCTGTAGCTGTGCTAGCTCCCCCAACCCATTTCGCCAACACCGAATCATTAAAGCCTCGTCCACGTGTTAATTCTCCTTCACTCTTCCTGTCACACATGAGTGTCACCTCAATTGCCATGTCAGACCACACACCAGCCATTGGTGTTCCAGTTCTGTTGACAGTGAAGTATCCACGATCTATAAAATCCTGTTTAAGTTGAAGGTAGCGAGTTGTTAGTCCCAGCATGTGTTGTACATATAGGTGAGTACACTTTGCATAATGAAAATGCCCGCTGGCATGGAAGTAAGGTATCATCAGTTGGGCACATGTCATATGATCTTCCCAGTTGCGCTGTGCTGCAATAAATTTTTTCATCAACACCACCATTTCAAAGTACTGGACCCAGAAAGCTGCTGTTGACCCATAACCTTTGAGACGTGACAATTCGTTGCTCAATTTCCACTGAATGCTGGCAAGGGAGGTATTTGTGGAAATGTGTTGTGGAGTAATTTCTACTGAGGTCAGAAGTAACTGAACTACTTCTTCTTTTTCATATGGTGTGGTATCTAAATTTTCCAAAATGATCTGAGTTGAAGTGACACTTTTATACATTTTGGTTTGTTTTCTTACTTCCTCCTTTGTACTACAAGCGATCTTCTGTATATTATGAGATATACATTATACGTAGAGGTATACATAATTTATTATTTATATGGGTTATGAATACTATACGTATCTAATTAAACAGCATACAAAGTGATTAAGAGAGTTACTGACCTTGGAAACGAAACTTGAGTGACGAGTATTTTACTAGCAAAATGTTAAAAAGTACCCCTAAACTTCAAAACGCTCTAACTATTTACCTTGTGAAGATAAATTAGCATAACTATACATTTTTGAAGGAAATATTTCGCTCTACAACTTTCTCTATCACGAGTTTTCCGAGAAATGGAAGGGGAAACAGTTAGAAGAGGAAGTTTGACGAGATACCTGAACCGCTACCACTTTTTTTGAAAACATTTCATATTCAACGGCTCATATTTCGAAAACGGTAACACTTGGGCTCTAAGTTAGCACCTATCCTTTTTAATATTTTTATTAATGATATTCCTAACTCTCCATTCACTACACTAGCCATGTTTGCGGATGACACGGCAATACTAGCTAAGCATCAAAATGTTAAATATATGCACAAGTTCCTACAGAGACATATTGGAATTCTTGAACGATGGTTCGAACGGTGGAGGCTCAAGTTAAGTCCTTCAAAATCTAAAGCTATTTTTTCAGTTACAATAGAATTCCACCTCCTCCGGTCACAGTATGCGATCAACTGGTTCACTTTGAGAGAGAGGGCAAATACCTAGGAATTTACCTCGATAGTCGACTGACGTGGAAGAAAAATATTGAACATAACATTAGAAAATTTTTTAAAGCCCGTAAGTATATCTCCCACCTGCTGCACCAGAATCAAAAGGGTTTAGATAACAAAGTACTCTTGTATAAAACCGTACTGCGTCCCATCCTGTTGTACGCCGTTCCTGTTTGGGGCTCAACGGCTGACACCCATATCCAGCGATTGCAGACAATTCAATATAAACACTCCGCGGTATTAGGAAGGCGCCCTGGTACCTTAAAAACGTACTTATTCACAGGGATCTGAGAATCGAACCCATTCGGCAACACATTAAAGATCTCGCATCTAACTTCTACAATAGATTATATTCAATAGACAGCGAAGAAATAGCTAACCTCCCCGACTACGACCCAAGGGAATGCTATAGGCGTCCTAAGGCCACTTTGATTACTCACCCTGGTCTCCTTCCCCTTTCTTAACTCTCCCTCCAACCTCTTCTAAATTTTAATTTACATTTGCCGTTGCTTCGGGTTCTGACCTGCGTTTTTTTGATGGATCGACCTCAAGACTATCCTTACTAATTTTTGCTTAATCGTCTGCTACCGTAAAGTATTTTATTATTATTATTATTTATTTATTTATTTATTTTTATTTTTTTATTTTTTCTTAATCCTGACACATTAAATTGTTGTCAATTTATATATATTCACTTATTTATTATTTGCTAGTATTAATATTATTTATTATTATTATTGTTATTTAATTATTATTATTATTATTATTGTTATTATTATTCTAACTTTCAAGTCAACACTTTTCTTTTAATCCTGAGAACGGAAATATAGCCAAAAAAATTATCCATACCGAGGATATGGAGCCCTGCTCTCTGGTGCCTCGTTAATGTACCATGTCTATGTTTATGTCTATGTCTACGGTAACACTTGGGTACAAATATGGATATACCATTTGGAAGGGAATTTTATAAGCTTTAATTTTTGGGTTTGACAATTTTTTGTGCCACACCCTGTTTTCGAGATAAACGCCGAAAACTGAAAAAAGTGACCTTTGGACCCCCACCCCACCCCCCGCGGCGCCTGAAATCGAGGGGACTTTATTAGGCGTTGTTCAGGGGACCAACCCCTACACATTCCTGAAAAAATCTCAACCCCTTCATTTAATGCGAAATGAAAACCTAATTTGACTGGACTATATAACACCCCCCCTTTGAAAATTCCTGCGTACGCTACTGAACATCACTATCAGATCAGATTGACATATTATCGTCTTTTTTATAGGTATGTGAACTCATCGTAACAACTGTATGAAATATTACTTACCTAAAACTTTGATTTTCTGCTTTAATAACAATTATAATTAAATAATACTCACTCTGCCAAAACACAATTTTAAAATTTTCATCAAAATTAAAAATTAAAAATTAATTAAAATACCAGTTGTAGAACATTGAAATAATTATTCTACATAGAACGTATATTAAGCTTTCAGTGCCTAAAATTTCATGTATTTATGTTTTATAGGGAATGGGAAATAAAACTAAATGTGACATGATGCTAAATTGCACCTTCAGTAAAAAAAGTAAGACTCCCGGGACCCCTTAAATGAAAACAAAATTACCGAAAAAGATCGCGTCTCCTTTGGAGAAAGAAAAAATAACAGTTGAAAAAACCCAAATTCTCTGAAATCTGTATCTATAATAATAATAAATTTTTGCATGATCCAGTATTTATAAAAATAAACATGACTCTAAATTTTATTGAGGTTTTCTGAAACTCCCTTACATTACTTCGGGAAGTAGTAAGTAATCCGATGCAGGGTAAAAAAGTCCCAAAATACGTTGATTACATGAAAATGGAAATCAAAACATGCGATGGTTTTCTTAAAGCCTAAATAGTTAAAACCTTCATAATTTTCTTAATGCCTAAAGAGCGATGAATACTTTCCCCGGGAGATAGTACTGGGGTGTTGATTATCCCCGACCCCTCATTTCGGGAATCGACCTCCCCGAGGCAGCAACCTTAAAACCGGTCTCAGGTCTCTTCTGAAGGGAGATCTGCAGTACATACTTTTGCTTACCTTCAGCTGTTAATAGTAAGATGAACGATTTGACATTCCCTTTCGTGTCTGGACCTCATGTACACAACACTTAAACGACGCACAAGATAATGTACACAACACTTAAATTCGGACACACAAGATGTCCGAATTGACGCAAGGGGGCTATCGGAGCTCCCGACATCTCAGCAAAAAGAGAGATAATGCTGTCTCGCCACCTGGCGGCCAAAAATCACACTGGTGACACAGTGAAAAGTGTTATTGTAAGATGATTTAGGCAGAGGTGGGGAACCTTTTTACCATTAGAGGCCACGTGTAAATTAGGTAGAAATAAAGGAGGCCGCATCAGTTGATGTACCTACAAATGCGACTTTTATGGAATTATTATAGTTAGGTATAGTTTCAACAATTTGGTGCATTATATAGAAAAACTAGCTGAAAACCCGCACTTCTCTACGGAGTACATACAAATTAAATACAACGGTCAATGTATGCAATTAATGCCAATATATATGTATATATAATAAATACGACGATATATATATATACAATTGATGTAGAAAAAAATATATATATTTATAAAAAAATCGTAAGGGATATTTTTGTAGACAAAATAATGTCCAGTCGTCTGCCGCATTAGCAAGAAAAAAACGTATTTTTTTTGTCTATTTAGTTGTTATGCACGTGACGATAAATTTATTTATTGTACCAGAAAAAGAAATCACGTGATCGGCATTTAATAAATTAAATTCTAAAAATGAATCTTTAAAAATTCACCAAAAATCAGAAAATAGAGGTAAAGATTCGAAAAAGATTTCATTTTAAAGGAATTTTTACGCTCTTTCTCGTGATATAAATTTTATAACCCTCGGAGGTGTACATAAAATTTGGCCGCGTTTTTATCATCCTTTCCCGCAACGGGTAGTTCGAAGTTCCAACACCTCCGAGAAGAGAACGAAGTTGCGATTACTGTGTCACCAGTGTGATTCTTCGGATTTCTCACCACCTAGCGGACAAAAACTACGCCGGTGACATCGTTATAGGTGTTTTTCAAAGGTGTTTTTGACTCTAAGGTCAATGAATATGCATTATTTTCCGGAATTAAATGTCGGATTTCCGCTTCTTTAATTATCCGTCAAAATGGTGACGTCATTGTCGAACCCTCTTCACTTTTACGGGTTCACTTTGGTTCGTTTGATGTCAAGACGTTTTCAATGGTACACGAGTAAATTTTCACAGCATAAAGTTCAGTACCACACCAGCGAATATTCAAAGTTTTATTTCTTTCGTAAGCACAAACACAACTATCTATAAACTTATTTTACAGTATTATACAAATATCTAACTACTTCAGTCTTCTCCCAACGCCTGTTACCTAACAAAGGCCTAGTGCGTCCTTTGGGCTCTCAATACACCCAAGCACTGTATTCGTTTGCCCGGCTCTCTCAAGAGCCAACAACCGCAAACCAAAAAAAAAAAACCACACACCTTCTCTCGCGTGGGCACAAGCAGTATCTCCCACGTCCCCCTGACTTCTGCCCGGGACCTCGTCTCCGAACACCACACGAATCCCTTATCAAGCCGGGGTCATTGGATTGCCCTACCCCCCTGCTTTCTTGAGAGGAAAGTACAGGGACAAAACAACATGAGTTGATGCGGCAGACACGACAGTCATATATTTTAATCTCCAAAGTGTTGAGATCCCGATCCAAAAACAATGAAAGTATCGGGACCATTCGACATTCCCCTGCTTGTCTGGAGGTAGCCGAGACCTGGTGTTCATAAAATTTGGCCGCGAACTTATTAGACTTTCCCGCAGGTTCGAATATACGACATTTCCGTGAAGTGAGCGACGTTGCGATAGCATTTCCCGCCACCTGGCGGGCAAGCATCCCACGGGTGACGCCGTTAACATTGTATCTGAAAGTTCTTGCTTAAACCAGTGTTGGCGCTCCTGCGTGATCACTGGTTACCGTTTTCCCGCCAACCCTTGGCGACTGTTATCTCAGTTGCCTATGGAGAACCAGTGAATAAGGTCGTAAAAAAGACATCTCCGTATAATAAATAAAGGACTATGGTGTCCGTTGAAAAAGTCTAGTGCGTTCCTATAACTTGTGAATCGAATTAATTTAGTTACCTCTAGATTAAGATTAGAAGAAATTATTATGAAACAAGCAACAAAAAGTTACAGTCCACAACGAGAAATTATCGACCATCTTGCAATGTTTACAAACAACCAGGCTTGTTGAACGGTGAAAATTGTCACTTACAGTCCCCGTTATAACGAACCCGGTTTATAACGAACTCACGGGTATAACGAACGAAAATTTTGGTCCCGTCGTTTCCCTATTGTAAGTAATTTAATTACAGTCGATCTCCTTCAAGGGACCAGAGGTTTTGTTCGCTTTATCCGGTGGTTCGCTATATCCGAACCGTTAAGAAAGAGATAGAGTTCACAAAATTTATAACTCATTAGTTGCAACGTGTATTCAATAATGATGTATTAAAAGATGATAAAATCTATTAAAAATGATCATTAATGAATTAAATCGACCAGAGTCGATTAAATTAAACTGACACAATACTAATTCAATTACTTACAACAGGGAAACGACGGGACCAAAATTTTCGTTTGTTCTATCCGTGAATTCGTTATAAATCGAGTTCGTTATAACGGAGTTCGACTGTAGTACTTTGTCAGTTTAATGTAATCGAATTTAGTCGATTAAATTCGTTAATGATCACTTTTACCATGTTTTTATTAACTTGCTTTCTTGTGTGTTTGTTTGTGTGTGTGTTTGTCTAGTACAAATCTTGCAATCGATTTTTAACTAACTTCCCGACTAGCTAAACATTTGAAACTTTTAGAATAGCTCAGAACACGATGACAATGCATTTTTTAAATACTTTTAGCCATCTTTAAGCGGAATTAAATTTATTTTCAGTTAATTTTGTTTTATAGACTGGTGCAGCCATCTGTTGGCCGGAAAGGGAACTAGTCAAATGCAACAAGTCAAATACAAGTTAACTTCCAATTAACTTCATTTTCTTTCAAGTTGATGGCATAATTCATCAAAAAAAATTTTAAAAAAGTATTTATTAATACATAGAATTGTCAAGTTTATATGATTCAACAGAAAATTTAAAAACATGGTATATAAAAAGTCTTTTTATCTTGAAATTATTAATAGATTTTACCACTTTTTAATACATCATTATTGAATACACATTGCAACTAATGAGTTATAAATTTTGTGAACTCTAGTATTTTTCTTAACGGTTCGGATATAGCGAACCACCGGATAAAGCGAACAAAACCTCTGGTCCCTTGAAGTTCGTTATAACGGGGTTCGACTTTACTAAATATCAGGTTCCCCGTACTGTAATTATCCTTGAAAATCGTGACGTCATAGATTGGAATCTCCCGAGTTTTCTGATCCCGATAAGAAAAAAAATAAGTATCTGGACTATTCAACATCCCTATGCGTAAATACAGGTAGCGGAGACCCGGTGTTCATAAAATTTGGCTGTCTTTATCATCCCTTCCCGCAGGGGGCGTTCGAAGCTCCGACACCTCCGCAAAGCCAACTACTGTCCGACCACGGAAGCTAGGTCCCTGGAAGCTGTTACGCATGCGCGAGAAAAGCTAGTCTACTTAGAAAATAGGGGAAAACGTCATATTTTCGGATGTGTTTGTTTGTGAAATACGGAATGTATTTCAGACTGCTTTTTGTCCGCAATTTTAAAGTTATTTTTTAAAACTTTATTTTTGATCGAATATGTGAATAATAATTTCAAAATAATAAAAAGAAAGAAGCAAATCTTACATCACAATCAAAATTATCTAAAGCTACGTTTTCGGTAGTTCTTTTTTTCTGTCGTTTCCTCGGAGATTCAAATTTTGGAGTTTCTTCACCCTTTCCTTCTCTGCGTATTCTTTTTACACTGGACATTGATATCCCGGTCATTTCATTAGCTCTCTTTAGGGATTGCGAAAGTGGAACAATAACATTTCCTTCTAGTGCTTCTTTATCACAGAATTTAATTACATTGTGTACAATCACTACGTTTACAATCACTACGGAACGGCTTATTCCGAGCAGTTGTGTTGGGTAAAGGATCCAGTAATTTTAATATAATAATCAAAATAACAGACGAGGAAAAAGCAAGCAAGCGCAGTTAGTAACCGATTCTAAAGAATGTCGAGAGAATACGAGACTTTTCCCCCTCCTTCCTCAGCAGCCTTACCTACAGCGTGAATAGAATCGTCTTGGCACTATGCCAACCGTGGTTCTTCGTACTGTGGTCGGACTGTACCATAGATATTTAAAATGGGTTAAAACTTAAAGATGAAATATTCATAATTTATGAATTATGAATTATTAATTATATCAAAAATTGGCCTCATTAAAAATGTTCCATGCGTATAATATGGTAATTTTTTTTTACATATTATACGCATATAATATGGTTTTGCATATAATATGGTAATTTTTATTTACAGGATGCCTTATGGAACTAACAATGAAACTTATTGCTTATTTTAAGCATTCATTAAAAATATAAAGAGAAAAAAATAATGATAGTGAAAACACCCTTTTTATGACGCAAAATACCTATAAATCATCTTTTCGAGTACAAAATTTAGAAATTCTGAGTTACGAAGCGTAATTTTTTTCAATACGATTTATTTGATATACAGTTAAGTATATAAAACTTAAATTTCAAACCAGTACGATAATTAGAAATGCGCCCGGAGCAGTTTGAATATTCGTATGACATGAAAATTTTTATTTTGAAAAAACACATTTAAAGTTATTGCTATTAGTAACCACATAATATCTAAATTTAAATACAAATGCCTATAACTAGGAAAGTAATCACAAAAATTAAAAATTCTTTTTGCAACACATTCCTACTCGTACGTAGTTTTACAATTCAACAAAATTAAAAAAAAATCGAATTTTTGGACAAATTTCTCAATTTTGAAAGTCCATTGTCCCCTTAAAGGTGTTTTTCAGAGGTATTTCAGGCTCTACGGTCATTGAATATTCAAATTATTCCCGGAATAAATATCGATTTAACGCTTTAATTTTCCGTCCATACGGTGACGTCATAGATTTGAATCTCCAAAGTTTCCCGATCAGAAAATAATGAAAATATATCTGGAAGATTCGACAATCCCTTGCGTGTCTGGAAGCCGTCTTGATTCTTTCTGCACAGTACTTCCTTCCGAATATCGCACATCTTAACGCAAGAGGGCAAACGGTGCTCCCGACGTGTCAGCAAAGAGAGCGATGACGCAGTCGCGCCACCTAGCGGGCAAAAATCCCACTGGTAACACCGTCAAAAGTGTTTTTTTAAAGATGTTTAAGGCTCTACAGTGAATGAATAGTAAAATTTTCAAGCAATAAATATCGGGTTCCTGGTTCTTTCATTTACCGCCTAGACCAGGGATTCCTAAAGGGGTCAAGGTGGACCCCTTGGGGGTCGATGGAAGTTTAAAAAGGGTCTGTAGTATTCCAAGGGTCTATTGGGGGGGGGTCTATGTTGAATTTTTCTATTTTAAAATTTAATTTAATTTTTTTAGGATTGTAATTATCTATATGTATAAAACGCGTAGGTATGCGGCACAAAAATCGACGATATTTCTACACTCCGAATGGCAACGTCTGCCACTACCAGATGTAAACATTAGCGGCCGTCCTGAATTTGCAACCGCGTGTCAACATGATGGATTTACGCACTGAAATCGGGAATGTTCGAAAGCGCGCTGCACGATCAAGCGAAAATTGGGAACAGTCTCAAGAAAGAAAGCGAAGAAATAATTCATTAAGAGAGAGGCGTGAAAGAGAGAGAGCGTAAATAATCGCGAGGTTAGGCTTAACCGTCGCCGGCATAGCAATCAACAACCAGTAATAGTTAATTTTCTACACATTTTTCAGTGCTTGCTGAATTTTTACTGCATTTTATAAGTGAAGAAATTTTCTCAACAATTTATTATCTGATATGATTAAGTGTAGATAACTGAATTGTGAACAGTATTACATACAGAGAGTGATGTAATCAACACTATATTTTAAATTCCCCCCCAACAATTTATTATTTGTTGTAATGATAAAGTGTAGATATCTTAATTTTGAAAAATAATACATACAAAGAGGAATGTAATTTTTAAAATCATGGATGCTGGATTTCTCAGTCTTATCTTTAACTCTGTTCTGAGGTAATGGAAATTCACATTTTTCTATCACGATGTTCTAGAATCAGCCTTATAGAGAATACCCCTTAACAGCATATATTTATGACTAGCTGAAAACCCGCGCTTCGCTACGGAGTACATTCAAATTAAATACAACGGTCAACGTATGCAATTTATGCCAAAAAATAAATATATATATTTATAATAAATGCGATGATCAATGTATACAATTGATGTAAAATATATATCTATCTATATATATATATTTATAAAAAAATCGTAAGGGATATGCATTTTTTTTGGATAATATCCAATCGTCTGCTGCATTAGAAAGAGAAAAAAATATTTTTTTGTCTATTTGGTTGTTACGCACGTGACGATAAATTTATTGAAAGTACCAGAAAAAGAAATCACGTGATCAACATTTAATAAATTAAATTCTAAAAATTAATCTTTAAAAATTCACCAAAAATCAGGAAATGGAGGTAAAAATTCGAAAAAAATTTCATTTTGAAGGAATTTTTATGATCTTTCTCGTGACATAAATTTTATAACCCTCAATGTATTATTTTAAATGCAAACGTAAAGAAAGTTTAAAAAACAGCTTAAAAATTTAATTGAAAAAAAATCCAAGAAGAATTTTTGAAAAATCTTTCTTAGTGCACCCCTACACTATTAGAAGAATCGCCATGCAAAATTTCAGCCCTTTAGGTCCAGCGGTTTGGTCTGTGCGTTGTATGTCAGTCAGTCAGTCAGTCAGTCAGTGAATGAATGCGTCAGTTACGGAACTGTTTTATATATATAGATGACAGATTATGGTAACATTCCTTACACATGTTACTTTCAGTTACGTTGTTTTGCAAAAGAAATTATAAAACTAAAAGCGACCATGCTGGTAGCGCAGCGGCTAGTTATATAATAATATCCGTTTTAATATGTATAAATACAGATTTGTATAGGGCGGTATGATCCGCGCATCTAAAGTCGAATGTCACGACGCTTTTGTATATACGTCGAATGCCGCCGTCGGCTTTTATTTGTGTACCCACACTAGGCAGAACTGAAGAAATCCACTGGACCCTAAACAGCACATGGGTCCAACCGATGCAACCAATCAGAAGCAGTTTCGTTTTTCTCTTGGCGATGTTGTGCAATTACAATCTGCGTTTCTGAAATCTGGTTTATATTTGTGAAATTAAAAATGAAAATAGTACAAAAAATAAATAAATAAATAAATAAATGGAACATAAACCTAATGAAACACTTTTTCTAATTTTTTGTTCATATTGTTCCGTTTTCCTGGGTTCGATAGGATTGAATAAATTATCTTCAAAAAGTGCACACAAAATAAAATTTATTATTCTGTAAATTCTCCAGGCGCATACACAAATTCAAACAGAAAACACGCAACAACTGTCCTCTATACAGCAGAAAACTCTAAAAACACGAGTCAGTATAACAGAGTCTTCACTACAATACACGCCTAACGCACTTTCAATACATTCAATTCTCAGCAGAAAAGAACACTGAGTTCCAATGCCAATGTCAGGTGTATTTATAGACTTCCAAAACGCCCCCTATCGGCCGGCCAGCTAGAAATTTCCACTGGCTTCTAGAAATGTCTAGAAGGCTGGCGACCACTTGGCGCCCTGTCACCAAATTTGGCGAAATATCGCCAAATTTGGCGATATAAGTCACCAAATCCATCGCCAATTTGGCGATGACTCTCATATTTGGCGAGATTACCATAGACTTACTATCCCCTTGACTGTCTGGAAGTAGCCGAGACCCGGTGTACATAAATACTGGGTGCCCGCTCTTTTGCTTATCCGTCAGTACGGTAACGTCATATATTGGAATATAACGCGTTTTCTAAAACGCGATTCGAAAAAAATGAAAGTGTCCGGATGATTCGGCATCCCTTTGCGCGTCTGGAAGCCGCCTAGACAGTTAGGCCCGTCGCAAATTAAACCCAAAGCACGCAGCGTGGTAAAACATAGTTTTGACCGAGGCACCGCAAATTGAGCCCAGCCCAACCCACGCGTGGGAAGGTCTGTGATTGTCGCACATATTTCGTGGGCAGTGGGTCAGATTTGGATAGCAATGCCCCCTGGCTGGCAAAACATTCAGAGCATCGTGAACTTGTTTACAAAGCTGTTATTTACCATTATGTTATACAGATTTTTATTATTTGTCGTTTTTATAAACAAATTGTTGTAAATACAGAACACATTTTAGAATTTCCTGTAATCTTGCATTTTTATAATTATCGATACATACTTATGATATGTATCGATAAGACTGGTGCAGCCATCTATCGGCCGGGACGGGAACGAAAAGTTAAACGCAAGATAACTTCCAATTAACTTCATTTTCTTAATTGAATGAAGAAAATTCAATTAAGAAAAAATAATAATCTTAATAAATAAATAATCTTAAGTATCCATACAGCTATTACTTAAGATAGCTGTATGGTTTCCAGAAATATTAATTTTCTAAATTTATAATTTGATTTGGTCAAAGTTGTACGAATTTGAATTGTGATTTTATTTAATTGCATTATTTATCTAGTATAAAAATAATTACAAGATAAAAAGAACTTTTTATATACAGTGGACGCTCGTTAATTCAAACTCGGTTAATTCGAACTAATCCAAAGGCCCCAAAAAACTTGTATTGGAGTTAATGTTAAAAATATCTCATTAATTCGAACTAAATTTTTATCACTTCGGTTAATTCGAACTAAAAATTTGACAAAAAAAAATTCTTTTTCCTCGTTTAATGGAGAAAATACACACTGTATTTATTATTTTGTGTGTCAAAATTTCTTTTCTGTGTAAAGAGGCACATGCCTGCATTCCTAGACTATTGCATGTCCGCTAAACGTTAGTAGCTATTGTCCTTCTCATTAGTGCTAAACGGAAAAAACAATTTTCCTTTATTTGGATCGATTTTCTTAGAATTTCAGAAAAACTAGTCTTTACTACAGATTCTAGGGAGCTGCGTCAGTTATAACTGCAGTGCAGACAAGTTAATGTGGTCTAGTTTTTCTTCCTCATTGTGTGGTGTGAACGTGTAAAAATTCAGGAGGTCTACACGTGGAAAGTACAAAACCCTAACTTTGGAGACAAAAGTAGAAATTTTAAAGAAAGTAGAGAATGGCGAATGTAAAACAAAGTTAGCAGCTGACTATGGAATTAAAAAAAATTCCTTGTCAACTAATTTGAAAAACAATGAGTCAATTTTAGATTCATGGGAAAAATCAAAATTTGCTAGAGGAAGGAAACGCATGGTAAAAGCGTCCCAAGAAGTTCTAGAAAAAGCTCTACTGCTATGGTTCCAGGATGTTAGATCTGGAAATTTTCCGATAAATGGACCCCTAGTGCTGACGAAGGCTGATGAATTGGCAAGTCGAATGGGTATTGAAGATTTTAAATGCAGTGATGGATGGCTTTCTCGATTTAAGTCAAGGCACAATATTTCTTATCAAACTGTATGTGGCCAAAGCTCTGATGTAAACGAAGACGTATGCACTAATATCGGTAGGAAACTGCCAGGGCTTTTCTCTACTTACCTGCAGAAAGATATTTTTAATGCGGCCATAATGGACTCTATTAAAACTCTGAAAGCAGTTATTCAGATGGAACCTTCCTCTGAAAATGAATTGAAATGTTTACTTCAAATCGAGAAGCTGGCTGAACAATATAGGCATCATAAACAGAACCAAACATGCATTTTACAGTTTTTCTCCAAAGTGTAATAAAAGTTTTAATAAAAGTTTACTTTATACTGCATATCTTCTTCTTCATTTTATGATTAAGGTAAGTCTGTATTGCTTTTTAATATGTTTAACTTCAGATAACATAGTATAATATATTTTCTGGGGTTATACATACTAGGAGAGTTTCTTCTTCAATGATACACATTTAAAGTTATATATTTTCTCTTAACATCGGATAATTCGAACTTCGGATAATTCGAACTTTTTTCTGAGAACCTTTGAGTTCGAATTAACGAGCGTCCACTGTACCATGTTTTTAAATTTTCTGTTGAATCATATAAACTTGACAATTCTATGTATTAATAAATACTTTAAAAAAAATTTTTTTGATGAATTATCCCATCAACTTGAAGAAAATGAAGTTAATTGGAAGTTATCTTGCGTTTAACTTTTCGTTCCCGTCCCGGCCGATAGATGGCTGCACCAGTCTACAAAACAAAATTAACTGAAAATAACTGGAAATTAATTTAAATCTGCTTAAAGATGGCTAAAAAGTATTAAAATAAAGCATTGTCATCGTGTTCTGAGCCATTCTAAAAGTTTCAAATGTCTAGCTAGACGGGAAGTTAGTTAAAAATCGATTGCAAAATTTGTACTGGACAAACACACACACACACACAAACACACAAACAAACAAAAAAGCGAGTTAATAAAAACATGGTTATAAGGATTTATACTAGATATCAAAGTTACATATTCTTTGAATAAATCTATGGTTTAATGCTTTTTAAATTATGTCAATATTAGTTTGTCTTGTACATTAAACTATTGTTCAGAAGTATGCATCAATAATTTAAAAATTATTGATACATGCATGTATGACTATTTAAACTCCCCTTGGATATTTCTGCCAGCTAAATATGCATTTCTTTTACTTTCCCCCCCCCCTCGTAACTATAGAATATAATAATATTAGTTCTTCATTCTCTAATTCCGATTCTAAATCCATGAATAGTTCAACCTCCGACGTCATCGTGCTAGGCTGGCGGGAATGCGTGTGCTGGGCTCAATTTGCAGTGCCTCGACCCAGCCCAGGCGCGTGGGAGGTGGGGCATGTGCGTGGGCTGTGCGTGCTTTGGGCTCAATTTGCGGCTGGCCTTAGGGCCTGTTCACATAGGAGTCCGTTGCGTTGCATTAAGGAAAAGATGACGTTGAGACGAAAATAAACCAATCATGGGCGTTAAAAATTTCATTGCTAATCGTTTGGAAGCCTATGATTGGTTTATTTTCGTCTCAACGTCATCTTTTCCTTAACGCAACGCAACGCAACGAACTTCTATGTGAACAGGCCCTTTTGCTCGGCCCAGTGTGCCTTCAGAAACCCGAAAGTTTACCGTTCGAGCCGATTCCGATTGACGTCATGTCAGCGTATGACGTCATAACCGCCGAACACCTTATTAATCTGCTTCCTTCAGCTTTTTTTAATCATAGACAGTTACGCTCGGCCAAATGCGCCTTCAGAATCCCAAAAATTCACCATTCGAGCCGGTTCCGAACGTTTCGACGTGTGACGTCATAACCGCTGAACACTCTATGGAAGTCTTTATTTTCGATTTTTTAATTCATAGACAGTTACGCTCGGTCACGTGTGCCTTCAGTCTCGGTCACGCCTACCGTTCTAGCCGATTCCGAATTAGGGCCTGTTCGCATAGGAGTCCGTTGCGTAGCGTTAACGAAAAGATTACGTTGAGACGAAAATAAACCAATCATAGGCGTTAAAAATTTCATTGCTAATCGTTTGGAGGCCTATGATTGGTTTATTTTAGTCTCAACGTCGTATTTTCCTTAACGCAACGCAACGGACTCCTATGTGAACAGGCCCTTAGTCGTGAAAGCGGTGGAGTCATGTGTGACTTTTAACTCCCCCAGGTGAACGGACGCTTGACGTCGTCCGCCAGCTTCGCGAAGCCGGCGATGTCGGCGTGTGACGTCATAACCACCGAACACCTTGTTGAACTGCTTCCTCCAGCTTTTTTTATTGATTGGCAGTTATGCTGGGCCACGTGTGCCTTTTAGAAACCCGAAAATTCCCTGTTACAGCAGATTCCGAATGACGTCGTATCGATATGTGACTTTTCTTCTTTCGGCATATGTGTATAGGGCATGTACATACATACATATATGCACACATACATACAGAGTTGCAGAGACTGTGAAACAAAATGGATGCTCGTGAGTCAGCCTGGATATCTAGAAGCTCTAATATTGCCACACTCTCTATTCTGGTTTTGCCTAATATCTAGAAGCAAACCTTCTTTCTCATATTAAACTGTTCCCCCTATAGCCAATTAAAATAGCTTTAATTAAATAGCAATTCACTGCTTAGGGCTGCTAAGATTGTATTAATAGGCGACTTATAACTTTCCGAAAAAAAAAAGAATTCTTCATGAGCCTTTCACCGCAGAGCGATAGAATTGACTTATATATATAAATAACTAACAAAGGGCGTACCCTATATATATAAAAACAACAACCTCGGGCTGAAATGGATATCACCATGCCGGGAACAAAAATTTGTGAAATATTGTTTCCGAAGCTCTCCCACCCCCAAATTTATTGAGCTATCGTCTGCTGGTGGAGAGGACTTGGCAATAAATCCCTCGCTATCGTTTGCAGTCGCCCGATAACTCTCTATCGATGGAGAGAGAAAAAAAAGGTCGTTTAAAGTCGCGGGTTTTATGCGAGCATGACGTAACTTCCACCATCCTCAAGAGAAAAGCTGAGGGTGGAGGAAGGGTAAACGTTCATGTTCTCTCCATTTTGCTTTAAATATACATTAACAAAATCAAGGGTAAACCAGTATATACATACATACATACATACATACATACACACACACACACATATATATATATATATACTAGCTGAAAACCCGCGCTTCGCTACGGAGTACATTGAAATTAAATACAACGGTCAATGTATGCAATTAATTCCAAAAAAAAATAATAAATATATATATATATATATATATATATTTATAATAAATATGACGATCAATGTATATAATTGATGTAAAAAAAAACATATTTATAAAAAAAATCGTAAGGGATATTTTTATAGACAAAATAAAGTCAAATCGTCTGCCGCATTAGCAAGAAAAAAAATATTTTTTTGTCTTTTTTTTTTTGGCACGTGACAATAAATTTATTTAAAGTACCAGAAAAAGAAATCACGTGATCAGCATTTAATAAATTAAATTCTAAAAATTAATCTTTAAAAATTCACCAAAAATCAGGAAATGGAGTTAAAAATTCGAAAAAAATTTCATTTTGAAGGAATTTTTATGATCTTTCTCGTGATATAAATTTTATAACCCTCAATGTATTATTTTTAATGCAAACGTAAAAAAAGTTTAAAAAACAGCTTAAAAATTTAATTTTAAAAAATCTAAGAAGAATTTTTAAAAAATCTTTCTTAGTGCACCCCTACACTATTAGAAGAATCGCCATGCAAAATTTCAGCCCTTTAGGTCCAGCGGTTTGGTCTGTGCGTTGTATGTCAGTCAGTCAGTGAATGAATGAATGAATGAATGAATGAATGAGTCAGTTACGGAACTGTTTTATATATATATATATATATATATATATATATATATATATATATATATATATATATATATATATATATATATATACAGTGGAATCTAGATGGATCGTTTTCGGATTCATCGTTTTTTAGTATGTGTCGTTCATTTTATCCAGTCCCAACAATCATATTGCTTTGGTATGTTTCCGCATCTATCGTTTACGCGCATTTATCGTTCATTCCAATCGGTCCCTTGAAAAACGATAGATTGAGATTCCACTGTATATATATATATATATATATATATATATATATATATATATATATACACTGCTGGCCACTGTAATTGCAACACCCTGAAGGAAACATGCAAATAACATGAAATTTACAACATGCATTAGCGGAGGTGAGATATGCAAATGATTAGAATTTCAACGTAGACGCACATCACGCGCGCCTGTGGCGCCACTTCAAAGCGCTATTTAAGGCTTGGAGATTTCGACGATTTCAAGTTCGGCAATCGTGTTTTTCTTTTGGTTTTTTCAAAAAAACGATCAATTATGCCTCGTCGAAAACAGCGATCATCTTTTGATCAAGTATCCGAGTTCGACAGAGGAAGAATAGTGGCCTACGGAGATTGTGGACTATCTTTCAGGGAAATAGGTAGTCGTGTTGGACGAAACCAAACAACTGTAATGCGGATATGTGATCGTTGGATGCAGGAGGGTACCACGGACCGGTGTGTTCGATCGCATCCACCTCAGCGCACCACTTCACGTGATGACAGGCAAATTGTGCGCATGGCAGTGACGGATCGCTCAGTCACATCACGAAACATAGCACAGCACATGCAGTCTGTAACGCATCATCCAGTGTCTGCGCGTACCATTCGACGCCGTTTACAGCAGAGTGGTCTGTCCGCAAGACGTCCATTGCTTTGTCTACCCTTGACGCAGAACCACAGACGTCTCCGCCGCCAATGGTGCGATGACAGCAGGATGTGGACGGCAGAATGGAATGAAATTGTCTTTACTGACGAGTCACGCTTCTGTCTGCAACACCACGATGGTCGCATTCGAGTCTGGAGACACTGTGAAGAGAGGATGCTGAACAGCTGCGTTATGCACCGCCACACTGGTCCTGCACCGGGTATTATGGTATGGGGCGGTATTGGATATCACTCTCGCACACCTCTAGTACGCATTGCCGGTACTTTAAACAGCCAGCGCTACATCTCCGAGGTGTTGGAGCCAGTTGTCCTTCCTTATCTTCAGGGCTTGCCACAGCCATATTTCAACAGGATAATGCGCGACCACACGTGGCACGCATTGTCCAACGGTTCTTCGTCAATCGCCAGATTAAATTGCTTCCCTGGCCGCCTCGCTCTCCGGATCTTTCGCCGATAGAAAACATGTGGTCCATGGTTGCTCTACGATTGACCCAGATTCCATCCCCAGCTGCCACAGCGAATCAACTTTGGCAACGTGTGGAAGCTGCTTGGTCTGCTGTACCCCAAGAACTCATCCAAAGTCTCTTTGAATCAATGCCGAGGCGTGTGGCAGCGGTGATCTCCAACAATGGCGGCTACTCTGGCTACTGATTTTGGCAGGAACCACACTTCACAGAAGTCTATAAATTTAATCATTTGATACTTAGTCAACATGTTATCTACAAAATAAATTTTTCTGTGATATCTCTGTCTTTCTTGGTGTTGCAATTTGGCGTGGCCAGCAGTGTATATAGAAAAGGGCTTATTAACAGTTTATTATAAAAATTTCAGGTATGAATCAGTTAAATATTAGAAGCACATTCAGAAAGGAGCAAGAAAGCCCAAGTAAACAACCGAATTGTTATAAACAAATTAATCAAATAAATAATTAAGTAATTATTCACTCGATTAATTTACATTTTATTTAATTATTAATATTAATTACGAATTAATTTGAATTCATAAGATACATCCATTATATAACCCATATAAACATTGAGATTGACTACATAAATTATAAATTTTATATCTAGTAGTTATATATAGCAGCAATTATAAATTTTATAGTTTTTTTTTTATTATTTCATTTTTTAATGTAAGCAAGTATTTAGAGAAATTAAGTGAGCATGTACAAAGAGAATAATTTAATTGTAAATTAAATAATTTTATCTTTCCCTCTTCCTTAGCACCTACGAAATTGTTTTTTGTTGTTCCTGCAATACGGTCCCAGCACATCCCAAGCTCCGACACTCAGCAACATATGCAACTTTACCGAGTCACTCCACTGGCCAACCGCCTGCAGAACGACTTTTCGCTACATCACAACACAGACTTTATTAAATGTTGCAAAAAGCAAACAGCAAAAAACATACATCGAAAAATAGTCTATGGCAATTGGACATGTTCGTCCATGAGCCTTTTAACGATTTTGTTTACTACTTTGCAAAAGTAGTAATCGTTATATAGTTTGTACTTTGTCCATTGACTTGCATTCCCTGGCAGGTCGGCCCGCAGGTCAGCAAAGTTTATGCAGTCGAATAGACAGTGCTCGACTGTCTGGATCTCGCCACAACTGCATCTGTCCGACTTCCCGAAGAATTTGGCCTGATACTGGCCAAAGCTGCCGTGCCCAGTAATCACCTGGTTCCTCAGGAAGTCACATTGGACTCTATCCAAGCTGACCTTCTGGAATATCTCCTGCGTCCGCCTGCCTTTGGTGGACTCATTCCACCTTTCTTGCCAGATTTTTAAGGCATCTTTCATAAGAATGCCTTTAAGCTGGTTCTTGGTCAGCTTATAGTCATTAGTAATGGTGGGAAGCTGAGTCGCTCTTTTGGCGATCTCATCCACCTCTTCATTGTTGCTATTACCGGCATGGGCTTGACGCTATTCGAAAAAAAAATAAAAAAAAGTGTCCGAATGATTGGCCATCCCTTTGCGTGTCTGGAAGCCACCGAGGCAGTTATACACAGACAGTTAGGCCCGTCGCAAATTCAACCCAAAGCACGCAGCGTGGGGGAATCTGTGAAACATAGTTTTGACCGATGCACATCAAAATTGAGCCCAGCCCAACCCACGCGTGGGAAGGTCTGTGATCGTCGCGCATATTTCGTGGGCGGTGGGTCAGATTTGGATAGACGATAGCAACGCCCCCTGGCTGGCAAAACATTCGGAGCATCGTGAACTTGCTCACAAAGCTGTTATTTACCATTATGTTATACAGATTTTTATTATTTGTCGTTTTTATAAACGAATTGTAGTAAATACAAAACACATTTTAGAATTTCGTGTAATCTTGCGATTTTATAATTATCGATACATACTTATGATAGCTTTATGGTTTCCAGAAATATTAATTTTCTAAATTTATAATTTGATTTGATCAAAGTTGTACGAATTTGAATTTTGATTTTATTTAATTGCATTGTTTATCTAGTATAAAAATAATTACAAGATAAAAAGAACTTTTTATATACCATGTTTTTAAATTTTCGGTTGAATCATATAAATTTGACAATTCTATGTATTAATAAATACTTTTTAAAATTTTTTTTGATGAATTATTACATCAACTTGAAGAAAATGAAGTTAGTTGGAAGTTAACTTGCGTTTAACTTTTCGTTCCCGTCCCGGCCGATAGATTTCTGCACCAGTCTACAAAACAAAATTAACTGAAAATTAATTTAAATCTGCGTAGAGATGGCTAAAAGTATTAAAATAATGCATTGTCATCGTGTTCTGAGCTATTCTAAAAGTTTCAAATGTCTAGCTAGTCGGGAAGTTAGTTAGAAATCGATGGCAAAATTTGTACTGGACAAACATACACACACACACAAACAAAAAAGCGAGTTAATAAAAACATGGTTATAAGGATTTATACTAGATATCAAAGTTACATATTCTTTGAATAAATCTATGGTTTAATGCTTTTTAAATTATGTCAACATTAGTTTGTCTTGTACATTAAACTATTGTTCAGAAGTATGCATCAATAATTTAAAAATTATTGATACATGCATGTATGACTATTTAAACTCCCCTTGGATATTTCTGCCAGCTAAATATGCATTTCTTTTACTTCCCCCCCCCCCCTCGTAACTATAGAATATAATAATATTAGTTCTTCATTCTCTGATTCCGATTCTAAATTCATGAATAGTTCAACCTCCGACGTCATCGTGCTAGGCTGGCGGGAATGCGTGTGCTGGGCTCAATTTGCAGTGCCTCGACCCAGCCCAGGCGCGTGGGAGGTGGGGCATGTGCGTGGGCTGTGCGTGCTTTGGGCTCAATTTGCGGCGGGCCTTAGGGCCTGTTCACATAGGAGTCCGTTGCGTTCATTAAGGAAAAGATGACGTTGAGACGAAAATAAACCAATCATAGGCGTTGTAACGTCCTCGGTGGAAAAAGAAGACACACGAGAGACAATTTTGTAACACAGAGCTTGTATTAAACCAATAAAACTGTACACTATGTACAAGACAGAGAGTCAAGGCTCCTCTGCATATGAGAGGTTCTATAGGAACCAATATATCGTTTACAATAGCAGATGTATCTCTCCACTTGTAAAAACGGGAGCCAAGAGAGGAATTTTCAGGCCTTCGGTCCGCACAGCGCCCTATCGGCCCTGCTTGTCGACGGACAGATGCGAGGCTCAAAATCAGCTACCTCTCTCCGTGCTTCCCCAAAAATCTCTGCGTCTCCTTTTCAGCCAGCTGGCCGGCGTGAGGGGGTTTGCAGAAGCCACCCCCGATCGTTTCTTGGAAACGGGAAGAATTCGCAAAGGGATGGGCTTTTGCTTGGGTGGCCTTTATCCCCCGAGACGCCGTGTACACAATACTTATCTCCGATTATTACACCACTTTACGCATGGGGGCTGTGACATTGTCTCCATTACTCCACGAAATTTGTAATTATATAAGTATGTGATGCCCCATTCCTACACCTCAATATGTCATCTATCGGCGAACTGTTGACCTGGGCGGTCTCATAAACTCTAGGATAAGAGGCCATAAAGTTCTTGTAATGTGTGGTCCTGACGTTATAGAACGCATAAATCCCAGAGTAGTTCGAGGGCTTTTGAGATTTTTGACACTATAGTGACATTTAGCATCCCATAAACTTTGAACACTTCAAACGCCGGAGAAAGCCTTTGAATTCGCCGACAGTATAAAAGAAGTCCCCCAATAGTCCACGGGGAGAGATCTGTTATTGAGTGTGAGAGAGACGCTCTCCTGGTCCAACAGGCCTTCTGTAGGCCAGCGCTGTCGGTGAACCCGAAGCCGTTCTGACTATCTAACTGTATGAATTCTAACTCGCTTTACATACTTGCTTTAACTGTTGTAGTTGTAGTATGTTTAACGTATCGTGGTAAAGTAATTGAAACGAAAGGCTTGTCGTATTATTGACTACGGTACAGGGCGATCAGAGCTCCTCACACTTCACTAAAAGGAGCGATGGTGTGGTCGCCTTTCCCACCACCCAGCAGGAAAAAATCACACCGGTGACAGCGTTAAAAGTGTTTTTGAAATGTTTTAGGCTCTTCGGTTGATGAATAGTCAAATTTTTCACATATAAAATATCGTGTTCTGTAATTATCCATGAAAACGGAGCCGTCATAGATTCGAATTTTCTAAAAGCGATCCGAAAAAAAATGTAAGCATCCGGACGATTCGACATCCCCTTGACCCCTAACGCACTTTCAATATATTCAATTCTCAGCAGAAAAGAACACTGATTTCCAATGCCAATGTCAGGTGTATTTATAGACTTCCAAAACGCCCCCTATCGGCCGGCCAGATAGAAATTTCCACTGGCTTCTAGAAATGTCTAGAAGGCTGGCGACCATTTGGCGCCCTGTCACCAAATTTGGCGAAATATTGCCAAATTTGGCGATATAAGTCACCAAATCCATCGCCAATTTGGCGATAACTCTTATATTTGGCGAGATTACCATAGACTTACCATCCCCTTGACTGTCTGGAAGTAGCCGAGACCCGGTGTACATAAATACCGGGTGCCCGCTTTTTCGCTTATCCGTCAGTACGGTAACGTAATAGATTGGAATATTCCGCGTTTTCTAAACGCGATTCGAAAACTCTAAACTCCACATTAGCCCCCCACGCTTTCGCGTAACAGCAAGAGAAAGATAACAGGTCGCGCCATATCAATCGCGCCAGCACTAAGTCCGGAGGACGAGCGCAATGACTAATTTGCCACCAAGTCGGAATTAGACAAAATTAAAAGTTAAACCTCACAAAAAGGGGATAGCAACGGGAAAAATAAAAGAGGGAAGAAAGGCGTCCCCGCTGAACCGTCCGACTTTTTTTTTTTTCTCTCTCTCTCTCTCTCTTTTTTTTTATTATTTTATTTTTATTTATTTTTTATTTTTTTTAAACTGTAAAGATCAGTAATTAAAATACAAATACATTCACATTTTCAGAGAATACACAGGTGATCCCGGACTATTAGAAATACATGACAATTCGGTTTGAATTGAGAAAAAACAATAACAAAAAATAACCACGGCTCAGAGAGCTTGAAGTAGAGAAAATGTTGAATTACATGAATTAAAAGTTACAAAGCACGAATTACAAATTGTTACAAGCTACAGTTTACAGATTACATTAAATTATATATTCCAAATTACAATAACAAATTTTACAAATAAGTCAACTGCATCGGTTGATTCCTAGCGCATGAGTAGTACATATAAGACGACACCACAGTCACTTACAGTTACAATATTAAGTGGAATAGTAATTTCATATAAATACTAACAATGCACTAATAATCAACACATTAACCATATATTAATTAAACAATACAATAAATACAACACAAAGTACTCAACGAACTACGTAGACCATAAACTAGAATTCAATACATTTTAACCATAATCCTAGACATTAGCCATTAATTGCTAAAACCCATAAAGCATTGCTGAAACGAAAAGAAAAACAAGCTTTTCGATTCAATTAAAGATTTTTTTTATTGTTACCACAACAATTATTTAAACATATTGTTTTTGATAAATTAGCGCACTTTAGCACTTTACAAGAATGGAATTCCTTAATTCACCATTCAGATACGAACCCGGAACCTCACAACCCGAACCACAGAAAGTCAAGACTTTAACCAGTGAAATTTAGAAAAGCACCCCAAATTTTTAATGCGTAAATTTTTGCTATGTAATAAAACAATAATTACCCAGACCATATATTTGGTATGCATGAAAATGAAAAAAAAAATAATAATAATAATTTTTCCTTTCCAAAATACACAGACAAAACAAACAATTTTAGGTACCAGTTGAATTAATATAAGCTAGCAACAAATCCTAGCTCAGAGATAGGAGCCAGCCGGCAGATAATGTAACTGTTGACATATAAACCACCACCGTGAATCCAGAGATTCAGAGTACCCGTGTTGAGCTCCAACCCAAGTCTACCAACCTCAAGCCAGCGGTAAGTAACTTTATTACCATTAAGTTAATTGAATTGTATAAAAACCTCAATATGTGTTAAAAGGTAACGCGTAGATTAGCTAGTACAAGGGAATAATCCAGTTATTAGCCACATAAGCTTGAAGCCCACACAAATATGGCGGCCTCCATACCAACTAAAAGTAAACAAAGTAAAAGTAGACAAAAGTAAGTAACCCGATATTGTTAATAACAATTTAAATAACACTAATAGTTTGCACATGTTTAAATTTATTCTTTCCCTATAACAACAAAACCGTAGAAGAGACTACCAAAACAAATTTCACTTTAACTCAACAGAGTAAAAAAAAAAAAAAAGTAATGCGAAAAGCAAGAAGTTAGTCGAGTATGAGGTCTAAGTACACTGGAAGCCTAAAGCAAGATGTCGACGTCCATTGCTTTCAAGAGCTATGCCCTAAAAAAGTTAAAACCCAACATAATTTTTTAATATTCATACTTCTTAGTATAAATGGTTACATTAAAAGTGAATACATAACCATTAATAAACATGGGAGGTTTAAACAACAATAACCAGGTACAATTAATGTTTTAATTTAACGCTAAATATATATATATATATATATATATATATATATATATATATATATATATATATATATATATATATACACTGCTGGCCACTGTAAATGCAACACCCTGAAGGAAACATGCAAATAACATGAAATTTCCAACATGCATTAGCGGAGGTGAGATATGCAAATGATTAGAATTTCAGCGCAGACGTACATCACGCGCGCCTGTGGCGCCACTTCAAAGCACTATTTAAGGCTTGGAGATTTCGACGATTTCAAGTTCGGCAATTGTGTTTTTCTTGTGGTTTTTTCAAAAAAACGATCAATTATGCCTCGTCGAAAACAGCGATCATCTTTTGATCAAGTATCCGAGTTCGACAGAGGAAGGATAGTGGCCTACCGAGATTGTGGATTATCTTTCAGGGAAATCGGTAGTCGTGTTGGACGAAACCAAACAACTGTAATGCGGATATGTGATCGTTGGATGCAGGAGGGTACGACGGACCGGCGTGTTCGATCGCATCCACCTCAGCGCACCACTTCACGTGATGACAGGCAAATTGTGCGCATGGCAGTAACGGATCGCTCAGTCACATCACGAACCATAGCACAGCACATGCAGTCTGTAACGCATCATCCAGTGTCTGCGCGTACCATTCGACGCCGTTTACAGCAGAGTGGTCTGTCCGCAAGACGTCCATTGCCTTGTCTACCCTTGACGCAGAACCACAGACGTCTCCGCCGCCAATGGTGCGATGACAGAAGGATGTGGACGCCAGAATGGAATAAAATTGTCTTTACTGACGAGTCATACTTCTGTCTGCAACACCACGATGGTCGCATTCGAGTCTGGAGACACCGTGAAGAGAAGATGCTGAACAGCTGCGTTATGCACCGCCACACTGGTCATGCACCGGGTATTAAGGTATGGGGCGGTATTGGATATCACTCTCGCACATCTCTAGTACGCATTGCCGGTATTATAAACAGCCAGCGCTACATCTCCGAGGTGTTGGAGCCAGTTGTCCTTCCTTACCTTCAGGGCTTGCCCACAGCCATATTTCAACAGGATAATGCGCGACCACACGTGGTACGCATTGTCCAACGGTTCTTCGTCAATCGCCAGATTGAATTGTTTCCCTGGCCGCCTCGCTCTCCGGATCTTTCGCCGATAGAAAACATGTGGTCCATGGTTGCTCTACGATTGACCCAGGTTCCATCCCCAGCTGCCACAGCAGATCAACTTTGGCAACGTGTGGAAGCTGCTTGGTCCGCTGTACCGCAAGAACTCATCCAAAGTCTCTTTGAACCAATGCCGAGGCGTGTGGCAGCGGTGATCTCCAACAATGGCGGCTACTCTGGCTACTGATTTTGGCAGGAACCACACTTCACAGAAGTCTATAAATTTAATCATATGATACTTGGTCAACATGTTATCTACAAAATAAATTTTTCTGTGATATCTCTTGTCTTTCTTGGTGTTGCAATTTGCGTGGCCAGCAGTGTATATAGAAAAGGGCTTATTAACAGTTTATTATAAAAATTTCAGGTATGAATCAGTTAAATATTAGAAGCACATTCAGAAAGGAGCAAGAAAGCCCAAGTAAACAACCGAATTGTTATAAACAAATTAATCAAATAAATAATTAAGTAATTATTCACTCGATTAATTTACATTTTATTTAATTATTAATATTAATTACGAATTAATTTGAATTCATAAGATACATCCATTATATAACCCATATAAACATTGAGATTGACTACATAAATTATAAATTTTATATCTAGTAGTTATATATAGCAGCAATTATAAATTTTATAGTTTTTTTTTATTATTTCATTTTTTAATGTAAGCAAGTATTTAGAGAAATTAAGTGAGCATGTACAAAGAGAATAATTTAATTGTAAATTAAATAATTTTATCTTTCCCTCTTCCTTAGCACCTACGAAATTGTTTTTTGTTGTTCCTGCAATACGGTCCCAAGTCTTCACCGCCATCACAAACTTCATATGTTGACACCACCGGGAATCGAACTCACATCCACACCTGTTCCAAACGCTATTCGAAAAGCGTAAGCTTATCGTCGTCCCACCTAGAAGGCATCCAACTCAGATTTTATGAAGACCGGCAGCCGCGAGGGAGCACATCCCAAGCTCCGACACTCAGCTACATATGCAACTTTACCGAGTCACTCCACTGGCCAACCGCCTGCAGAACGACTTTTCGCTACATCACAACACAGACTTTATTAAATGTTGCAAAAAGCAAACAGCAAAAAACATACATCGAAAAATAGTCTATGGCAATTGGACATGTTCGTCCATGAGCCTTTTAACGATTTTGTTTACTACTTTGCAAAAGTAGTAATCGTTATATAGTTTGTACTTTGTCCATTGACTTGCATTCCCTGGCAGGTCGGCCCGCAGGTCAGCAAAGTTTATGCAGTCGAATAGACAGTGCTCGACTGTCTGGATCTCGCCACAACTGCATCTGTCCGACTTCCCGAAGAATTTGGCCTGATACTGGCCAAAGCTGCCGTGCCCAGTAATCACCTGGTTCCTCAGGAAGTCACATTGGACTCTATCCAAGCTGACCTTCTGGAATATCTCCTGCGTCCGCCTGCCTTTGGTGGACTCATTCCACCTTTCTTGCCAGATTTTTAAGGCATCTTTCATAAGAATGCCTTTAAGCTGGTTCTTGGTCAGCTTATAGTCATTAGTAATGGTGGGAAGCTGAGTCGCTCTTTTGGCGATCTCATCCACCTCTTCATTGTTGCTATTACCGGCATGGGCTTGACGCTATTCGAAAAAAAATAAAAAAAAGTGTCCGAATGATTGGCCATCCCTTTGCGTGTCTGGAAGCCACCGAGGCAGTTATACACAGACAGTTAGGCCCGTCGCAAATTCAACCCAAAGCACGCAGCGTGGGGGAATCTGTGAAACATAGTTTTGACCGATGCACATCAAAATTGAGCCCAGCCCAACCCACGCGTGGGAAGGTCTGTGATCGTCGCGCATATTTCGTGGGCGGTGGGTCAGATTTGGATAGACGATAGCAACGCCCCCTGGCTGGCAAAACATTCGGAGCATCGTGAACTTGCTCACAAAGCTGTTATTTACCATTATGTTATACAGATTTTTATTATTTGTCGTTTTTATAAACGAATTGTAGTAAATACAGAACACATTTTAGAATTTCGTGTAATCTTGCGATTTTATAATTATCGATACATACTTATGATAGCTTTATGGTTTCCAGAAATATTAATTTTCTAAATTTATAATTTGATTTGATCAAAGTTGTACGAATTTGAATTTTGATTTTATTTAATTGCATTGTTTATCTAGTATAAAAATAATTACAAGATAAAAAGAACTTTTTATATACCATGTTTTTAAATTTTCGGTTGAATCATATAAATTTGACAATTCTATGTATTAATAAATACTTTTTAAAAAATTTTTTGATGAATTATTACATCAACTTGAAGAAAATGAAGTTAGTTGGAAGTTAACTTGCGTTTAACTTTTCGTTCCCGTCCCGGCCGATAGATTTCTGCACCAGTCTACAAAACAAAATTAACTGAAAATTAATTTAAATCTGCGTAGAGATGGCTAAAAGTATTAAAATAATGCATTGTCATCGTGTTCTGAGCTATTCTAAAAGTTTCAAATGTCTAGCTAGTCGGGAAGTTAGTTAGAAATCGATGGCAAAATTTGTACTGGACAAACACACACACACACACAAACAAACAAAAAAGCGAGTTAATAAAAACATGGTTATAAGGATTTATACTAGATATCAAAGTTACATATTCTTTGAATAAATCTATGGTTTAATGCTTTTTAAATTATGTCAACATTAGTTTGTCTTGTACATTAAACTATTGTTCAGAAGTATGGATCAATAATTTAAAAATTATTGATACATGCATGTATGACTATTTAAACTCCCCTTGGATATTTCTGCCAGCTAAATATGCATTTCTTTTACTTCCCCCCCCCTCGTAACTATAGAATATAATAATATTAGTTCTTCATTCTCTGATTCCGATTCTAAATTCATGAATAGTTCAACCTCCGACGTCATCGTGCTAGGCTGGCGGGAATGCGTGTGCTGGGCTCAATTTGCAGTGCCTCGACCCAGCCCAGGCGCGTGGGAGGTGGGGCATGTGCGTGGGCTGTGCGTGCTTTGGGCTCAATTTGCGGCGGGCCTTAGGGCCTGTTCACATAGGAGTCCGTTGCGTTCATTAAGGAAAAGATGACGTTGAGACGAAAATAAACCAATCATAGGCGTTGTAACGTCCTCGGTGGAAAAAGAAGACACACGAGAGACAATTTTGTAACACAGAGCTTGTATTAAACCAATAAAACTGTACACTATGTACAAGACAGAGAGTCAAGGCTCCTCTGCATATGAGAGGTTCTATAGGAACCAATATATCGTTTACAATAGCAGATGTATCTCTCCACTTGTAAAAACGGGAGCCAAGAGAGGAATTTTCAGGCCTTCGGTCCGCACAGCGCCCTATCGGCCCTGCTTGTCGACGGACAGATGCGAGGCTCAAAATCAGCTACCTCTCTCCGTGCTTCCCCAAAAATCTCTGCGTCTCCTTTTCAGCCAGCTGGCCGGCGTGAGGGGGTTTGCAGAAGCCACCCCCGATCGTTTCTTGGAAACGGGAAGAATTCGCAAAGGGATGGGCTTTTGCTTGGGTGGCCTTTTTCCCCCGAGACGCCGTGTACACAATACTTATCTCCGATTATTACACCACTTTACGCATGGGGGCTGTGACATTGTCTCCATTACTCCACGAAATTTGTAATTATATAAGTATGTGATGCCCCATTCCTACACCTCAATATGTCATCTATCGGCGAACTGTTGACCTGGGCGGTCTCATAAACTCTAGGATAAGAGGCCATAAAGTTCTTGTAATGTGCGGTTCCTGACGTTATAGAACGCATAAATCCCAGAGTAGGTTCGAGGGCTTTTGAGATTTTTGACACTATAGTGACATTTAGCATCCCATAAACTTTGAACACTTCAAACGCCGGAGAAAGCCTTTGAATTCGCCGACAGTATAAAAGAAGACCCCCCAATAGTCCACGGGGAGAGATCTGTTTTTGAGTGTGAGAGAGACGCTCTCCTGGTCCAAGAGGCCTTCTGTAGGCCAGCGCTGTCGGTGAACCCGAAGCCGTCCTGACTATCTAACTGTATGAATTCTAACTCGCTTTACATACTTGCTTTAACTGTTGCCGTTGTAGTATGTTTAACGTATCGTGGTAAAGTAATTGAAACGAAAGGCTTGTCGTATTATTGACTACGGTACAGGGCGATCAGAGCTCCTCACACTTCACTAAAAGGAGTAATCCACCAGCCAGCAGGAAAAAATCACACCGGTGACAGCGTTAAAAGTGTTTTTGAAATGTTTTAGGCTCTTCGGTTGATGAATAGTCAAATTTTTCACATATAAAATATCGTGTTCTGTAATTATCCATGAAAACGGAGCCGTCATAGATTCGAATTTTCTAAAAGCGACCCGAAAAAAAATGTAAGCATCCGGACGATTCGACATCCCCTTGACGCCTAACGCACTTTCAATATATTCAATTCTCAGCAGAAAAGAACACTGATTTCCAATGCCAATGTCAGGTGTATTTATAGACTTAGAAAACGCCCCCTATCGGCCGGCCAGATAGAAATTTCCACTGGCTTCTAGAAATGTCTAGAAGGCTGGCGACCATTTGGCGCCCTGTCACCAAATTTGGCGAAATATTGCCAAATTTGGCGATATAAGTCACCAAATCCATCGCCAATTTGGCGATAACTCTTATATTTGGCGAGATTACCATAGACTTACCATCCTCTTGACTGTCTGGAAGTAGCCGAGACCCGGTGTACATAAATACCGGGTGCCCGCTTTTTCGCTTATCCGTCAGTACGGTAACGTCATAGATTGGAATATTCCGCGTTTTCTAAACGCGATTCGAAAACTCTAAACTCCACATTAGCCCCCCACGCTTTCGCGTAACAGCAAGAGAAAGATAACAGGTCGCGCCATATCAATCCCGCCAGCACTAAGGCCGGGCGCAAGTTGAGACGCAGCTTGGTGAGGTGAGGCGACGCTGGGTGAAACAGGGAAGCAGGATTCAATGAACTGCGCGCAGGGAGAGCGAAAGTTGGGAGGCAGTTCCGTCTCAGCTGCGTGCCAGTGAGGGTGTTTAACAAAATGTGCGCGATGGCAATGTATATACAATCATTACTAAGTTCGGAATCTGATTCCGATGAACTCGAAGACCAAGTAATTTTAACATTACTTCGTGAAAAGCTTCCAAAAAGCAATTATCTGAAGAAAAGAAAGACGTTTTTCGTTCACCTTTTGAATGTAAAGTAAGCACTGTTGTGAAAATTGTAAAAGCATCTTGCGTACTGCACAACTATTTGAGAAATTCTGCAGTAGTGCAAACTGGAGGTGATATCCCCGAACAGGATTTGCCACAGTTCCAATTACGTCCACTGCATCAAACCAATGCACGAAGTGGATCTCAAGCGTTTTGGATTCGTAAAAAGTTCACGGAGTACTTTAATTCACCCGGAGGTTCAGTTCCTTGGCAGAGAGATTGCGTGTTAAATGGAAAGTACTGAGAATGTATTGTAATTAGAATATAAAAAATTAATCTTTAAAGCATAATACATTTATAATTTTTAATAAATATAATACTTTTTAAGCTTATTTTTTAATGTTGTAACACCTTTTCTTTTCTCAATCATTTATATTTAAATTAAAGTTACTTTTCAAATTCTGGTTAGATACTAAGTTTATTTCGGAAAAATTTTAATACCTACCTCCGAACGGAAAAGCATGTTAAAGGGGAACGTAACTAATTGGTAGTTCCTCGTAAATAAAATCATTCCGACAAAATGACACACATCTGTATAGAAAATATACAAATATACCTACAAAGCAGTTTTGTTTTCGCCGAAAATCTGCTGTACATAAAATGTTATCTAAAACAAATGAAGGGTGCAGCGGAAATCGCCAATAGTCCAAAAAAAAAAATAAATTTACACGAAAATAAATTGAATACATTGTAAGTAAACTAATTCAAGAAACACTTTTGATTGAAAAAAACAACCGTTTTCCCATGTACCCTTCAAATAAATTTATCTTAATTAATTAAAAAATTATAAAAACTTACCACATTTTATTCCAATTTTTTGGGCTATTTCTTCCCAAAGCAGCAATTTTAATTTGACTTTTAAATAGTCAGCATGTGACGTGTCGTATAATATTTTTCTCCCTCGAACTGCCTCAATTAATTGTTCCTCCATCGTAGACTTCGATTTCAGCACAAATTTTCACTCGCAGGTCGTAGTCACTAGTGACAATCTGCGCACGACCACAAACCTCCGCAGCTCACGGGCGCTCTCAAGCTGTGTCACCGGACCCTGCGTTCCAACATCCGGTGTAGTATTCACTTCTTTGTTTCACAGAATCTCACGGTGAGTCACCCCACCCCACCTCACCCAGCTGCGTCTCAACTTGCGCTCGGCCTAAGTCCGGAGGACGAGCGCAATGACTAATTTGCCACCAAGTCGGAATTAAACAAAATTAAAAGTTAAACCTCACAAAAAGGGGATAGCAAAGGGAAAAATAAAAGAGGGAAGAA
This sequence comes from Dolomedes plantarius, assembly GCA_907164885.2. Taxonomy (NCBI): domain Eukaryota; kingdom Metazoa; phylum Arthropoda; class Arachnida; order Araneae; family Dolomedidae; genus Dolomedes; species Dolomedes plantarius. The sequence continues at coordinate 150,945,509 of OU015499.1, forward strand.
AGGCGTCCCCGCTGAACCGTCCGACTTTATTCTTTTCTCTCTCTCTTTTTTTTTACTATTTAATTTTTACTCATCTTTTATTTTTTTTAAACTGTAAAGATCAATAATTAAAATACAAATACATTCACATTTTCAGAGAATACACAGGTGATCCCGGACTATTAGAAATACATGACAATTCGGTTTGAATTGAGAAAAAACAATAACAAAAAATAACCACGGCTCAGAGAGAAAATGTTGAATTACATGAATTAAAAGTTACAAAGCACGAATTACAAATTGTTACAAGCTACAGTTTACAGATTACATTAAATTATATATTCCAAATTACAATAACAAATTTTACAAATAAGTCAACTGCATCGGTTGATTCCTAGCGCATGAGTAGTACATATAAGACGACACCACAGTCACTTACAGTTACAATATTAAGTGGAATAGTAATTTCATATAAATACTAACAATGCACTAATAATCAACACATTAACCATATATTAATTAAACAATACAATAAATACAACACAAAGTACTCAACGAACTACGTAGACCATAAACTAGAATTCAATACATTTTAACCATAATCCTAGACATTAGCCATTAATTGCTAAAACCCATAAAGCATTGCTGAAACGAAAAGAAAAACAAGCTTTTCGATTCAATTAAAGATTTTTTTTATTGTTACCACAACAATTATTTAAACATATTGTTTTTGATAAATTAGCGCACTTTAGCACTTTACAAGAATGGAATTCCTTAATTCACCATTCAGATACGAACCCGGAACCTCACAACCCGAACCACAGAAAGTCAAGACTTTAACCAGTGAAATTTAGAAAAGCACCCCAAATTTTTAATGCGTAAATTTTTGCTATGTAATAAAACAATAATTACCCAGACCATATATTTGGTATGCATGAAAATGAAAAAAAAAATAATAATAATAATTTTTCCTTTCCAAAATACACAGACAAAACAAACAATTTTAGGTACCAGTTGAATTAATATAAGCTAGCAACAAATCCTAGCTCAGAGATAGGAGCCAGCCGGCAGATAATGTAACTGTTGACATATAAACCACCACCGTGAATCCAGAGATTCAGAGTACCCGTGTTGAGCTCCAACCCAAGTCTACCAACCTCAAGCCAGCGGTAAGTAACTTTATTACCATTAAGTTAATTGAATTGTATAAAAACCTCAATATGTGTTAAAAGGTAACGCGTAGATTAGCTAGTACAAGGGAATAATCCAGTTATTAGCCACATAAGCTTGAAGCCCACACAAATATGGCGGCCTCCATACCAACTAAAAGTAAACAAAGTAAAAGTAGACAAAAGTAAGTAACCCGATATTGTTAATAACAATTTAAATAACACTAATAGTTTGCACATGTTTAAATTTATTCTTTCCCTATAACAACAAAACCGTAGAAGAGACTACCAAAACAAATTTCACTTTAACTCAACAGAGTAAAAAAAAAAAAAAAGTAATGCGAAAAGCAAGAAGTTAGTCGAGTATGAGGTCTAAGTACACTGGAAGCCTAAAGCAAGATGTCGACGTCCATTGCTTTCAAGAGCTATGCCCTAAAAAAGTTAAAACCCAACATAATTTTTTAATATTCATACTTCTTAGTATAAATGGTTACATTAAAAGTGAATACATAACCATTAATAAACATGGGAGGTTTAAACAACAATAACCAGGTACAATTAATGTTTTAATTTAACGCTAAATATATATATATATATATATATATATATATACACTGCTGGCCACTGTAAATGCAACACCCTGAAGGAAACATGCAAATAACATGAAATTTACAACATGCATTAGCGGAGGTGAGATATGCAAATGATTAGAATTTCAGCGCAGACGTACATCACGCGCGCCTGTGGCGCCACTTCAAAGCACTATTTAAGGCTTGGAGATTTCGACGATTTCAAGTTCGGCAATTGTGTTTTTCTTGTGGTTTTTTCAAAAAAACGATCAATTATGCCTCGTCGAAAACAGCGATCATCTTTTGATCAAGTATCCGAGTTCGACAGAGGAAGGATAGTGGCCTACCGAGATTGTGGATTATCTTTCAGGGAAATCGGTAGTCGTGTTGGACGAAACCAAACAACTGTAATGCGGATATGTGATCGTTGGATGCAGGAGGGTACGACGGACCGGCGTGTTCGATCGCATCCACCTCAGCGCACCACTTCACGTGATGACAGGCAAATTGTGCGCATGGCAGTAACGGATCGCTCAGTCACATCACGAACCATAGCACAGCACATGCAGTCTGTAACGCATCATCCAGTGTCTGCGCGTACCATTCGACGCCGTTTACAGCAGAGTGGTCTGTCCGCAAGACGTCCATTGCCTTGTCTACCCTTGACGCAGAACCACAGACGTCTCCGCCGCCAATGGTGCGATGACAGAAGGATGTGGACGCCAGAATGGAATGAAATTGTCTTTACTGACGAGTCATACTTCTGTCTGCAACACCACGATGGTCGCATTCGAGTCTGGAGACACCGTGAAGAGAAGATGCTGAACAGCTGCGTTATGCACCGCCACACTGGTCCTGCACCGTGTATTATGGTATGGGGCGGTATTGGATATCACTCTCGCACATCTCTAGTACGCATTGCCGGTATTATAAACAGCCAGCGCTACATCTCCGAGGTGTTGGAGCCAGTTGTCCTTCCTTACCTTCAGGGCTTGCCCACAGCCATATTTCAACAGGATAATGCGCGACCACACGTGGTACGCATTGTCCAACGGTTCTTCGTCAATCGCCAGATTGAATTGCTTCCCTGGCCGCCTCGCTCTCCGGATCTTTCGCCGAAAGAAAACATGTGGTCCATGGTTGCTCTACGATTGACCCAGATTCCATCCCCAGCTGCCACAGCAGATCAACTTTGGCAACGTGTGGAAGCTGCTTGGTCTGCTGTACCCCAAGAACTCATCCAAAGTCTCTTTGAATCAATGCCGAGGCGTCTGGCAGCGGTGATCTCCAACAATGGCGGCTACTCTGGCTACTGATTTTGGTAGGAACCACACTTCACAGAAGTCTATAAATTTAATCATTTGATACTTGGTCAACATGTTATCTACAAAATAAATTTTGCTGTGATATCTCTTGTCTTTCTTGGTGTTGCAATTTGCGTGGCCAGCAGTGTATATAGAAAAGGGCTTATTAACAGTTTATTATAAAAATTTCAGGTATGAATCAGTTAAATATTAGAAGCACATTCAGAAAGGAGCAAGAAAGCCCAAGTAAACAACCGAATTGTTATAAACAAATTATTCAAATAAATAATTAAGTAATTATTCACTCGATTAATTTACATTTTATTTAATTATTAATATTAATTACGAATTAATTTGAATTTATAAGATACATCCATTATATAACCCATATAAACATTGAGATTGACTACATAAATTATAAATTTTATATCTAGTAGTTATATATAGCAGCAATTATAAATTTTATAGTTTTTTTATTATTTCATTTTTTAATGTAAGCAAGTATTTAGAGAAATTAAGTGAGCATGTACAAAGAGAATAATTTAATTGTAAATTAAATAATTTTATCTTTCCCTCTTCCTTAGCACCTACGAAATTGTTTTTTGTTGTTCCTGCAATACGGTCCCAGCACATCCCAAGCTCCGACACTCAGCAACATATGCAACTTTACCGAGTCACTCCACTGGCCAACCGCCTGCAGAACGACTTTTTGCTACATCACAACACAGACTTTATTAAATGTTGCAAAAAGCAAACAGCAAAAAACATACATCGAAAAATAGTCTATGGCAATTGGACATGTTCGTCCATGAGCCTTTTAACGATTTTGTTTACTACTTTGCAAAAGTAGTAATCGTTATATAGTTTGTACTTTGTCCATTGACTTGCATTCCCTGGCAGGTCGGCCCGCAGGTCAGCAAAGTTTATGCAGTCGAATAGACATTGCTCGACTGTCTGGATCTCGCCACAACTGCATCTGTCCGACTTCCCGAAGAATTTGGCCTGATACTGGCCAAAGCTGCCGTGCCCAGTAATCACCTGGTTCCTCAGGAAGTCACATTGGACTCTATCCAAGCTGACCTTCTGGAATATCTCCTGCGTCCGCCTGCCTTTGGTGGACTCATTCCACCTTTCTTGCCAGATTTTTAAGGCATCTTTCATAAGAATGCCTTTAAGCTGGTTCTTGGTCAGCTTATAGTCATTAGTAATGGTGGGAAGCTGAGTCGCTCTTTTGGCGATCTCATCCACCTCTTCATTGTTGCTATTACCGGCATGGGCTTGACGCTATTCGAAAAAAAATAAAAAAAAGTGTCCGAATGATTGGCCATCCCTTTGCGTGTCTGGAAGCCACCGAGGCAGTTATACACAGACAGTTAGGCCCGTCGCAAATTCAACCCAAAGCACGCAGCGTGGGGGAATCTGTGAAACATAGTTTTGACCGATGCACATCAAAATTGAGCCCAGCCCAACCCACGCGTGGGAAGGTCTGTGATCGTCGCGCATATTTCGTGGGCGGTGGGTCAGATTTGGATAGACGATAGCAACGCCCCCTGGCTGGCAAAACATTCGGAGCATCGTGAACTTGCTCACAAAGCTGTTATTTACCATTATGTTATACAGATTTTTATTATTTGTCGTTTTTATAAACGAATTGTAGTAAATACAGAACACATTTTAGAATTTCGTGTAATCTTGCGATTTTATAATTATCGATACATACTTATGATAGCTTTATGGTTTCCAGAAATATTAATTTTCTAAATTTATAATTTGATTTGATCAAAGTTGTACGAATTTGAATTTTGATTTTATTTAATTGCATTGTTTATCTAGTATAAAAATAATTACAAGATAAAAAGAACTTTTTATATACCATGTTTTTAAATTTTCGGTTGAATCATATAAATTTGACAATTCTATGTATTAATAAATACTTTTTAAAAATTTTTTTGATGAATTATTACATCAACTTGAAGAAAATGAAGTTAGTTGGAAGTTAACTTGCGTTTAACTTTTCGTTCCCGTCCCGGCCGATAGATTTCTGCACCAGTCTACAAAACAAAATTAGCTGAAAATTAATTTAAATCTGCGTAGAGATGGCTAAAAGTATTAAAATAATGCATTGTCATCGTGTTCTGAGCTATTCTAAAAGTTTCAAATGTCTAGCTAGTCGGGAAGTTAGTTAGAAATCGATGGCAAAATTTGTACTGGACAAACACACACACACACACACAAACAAACAAAAAAGCGAGTTAATAAAAACATGGTTATAAGGATTTATACTAGATATCAAAGTTACATATTCTTTGAATAAATCTATGGTTTAATGCTTTTTAAATTATGTCAACATTAGTTTGTCTTGTACATTAAACTATTGTTCAGAAGTATGCATCAATAATTTAAAAATTATTGATACATGCATGTATGACTATTTAAACTCCCCTTGGATATTTCTGCCAGCTAAATATGCATTTCTTTTACTTCCCCCCCCCCCTCGTAACTATAGAATATAATAATATTAGTTCTTCATTCTCTGATTCCGATTCTAAATTCATGGATAGTTCAACCTCCGACGTCATCGTGCTAGGCTGGCGGGAATGCGTGTGCTGGGCTCAATTTGCAGTGCCTCGACCCAGCCCAGGCGCGTGGGAGGTGGGGCATGTGCGTGGGCTGTGCGTGCTTTGGGCTCAATTTGCGGCGGGCCTTAGGGCCTGTTCACATAGGAGTCCGTTGCGTTCATTAAGGAAAAGATGACGTTGAGACGAAAATAAACCAATCATAGGCGTTGTAACGTCCTCGGTGGAAAAAGAAGACACACGAGAGACAATTTTGTAACACAGAGCTTGTATTAAACCAATAAAACTGTACACTATGTACAAGACAGAGAGTCAAGGCTCCTCTGCATATGAGAGGTTCTATAGGAACCAATATATCGTTTACAATAGCAGATGTATCTCTCCACTTGTAAAAACGGGAGCCAAGAGAGGAATTTTCAGGCCTTCGGTCCGCACAGCGCCCTATCGGCCCTGCTTGTCGACGGACAGATGCGAGGCTCAAAATCTGCTACCTCTCTCCGTGCTTCCCCAAAAATCTCTGCGTCTCCTTTTCAGCCAGCTGGCCGGCGTGAGGGGGTTTGCAGAAGCCACCCCCGATCGTTTCTTGGAAACGGGAAGAATTCGCAAAGGGATGGGCTTTTGCTTGGGTGGCCTTTTTCCCCCGAGACGCCGTGTACACAATACTTATCTCCGATTATTACACCACTTTACGCATGGGGGCTGTGACATTGTCTCCATTACTCCACGAAATTTGTAATTATATAAGTATGTGATGCCCCATTCCTACACCTCAATATGTCATCTATCGGCGAACTGTTGACCTGGGCGGTCTCATAAACTCTAGGATAAGAGGCCATAAAGTTCTTGTAATGTGTCGTCCTGACGTTATAGAACGCATAAATCCCAGAGTAGTTCGAGGGCTTTTGAGATTTTTGACACTATAGTGACATTTAGCATCCCATAAACTTTGAACACTTCAAACGCCGGAGAAAGCCTTTGAATTCGCCGACAGTATAAAAGAAGACCCCCAATAGTCCACGGGGAGAGATCTGTTTTTGAGTGTGAGAGAGACGCTCTCCTGGTCCAAGAGGCCTTCTGTAGGCCAGCGCTGTCGGTGAACCCGAAGCCGTCCTGACTATCTAACTGTATGAATTCTAACTCGCTTTACATACTTGCTTTAACTGTTGCCGTTGTAGTATGTTTAACGTATCGTGGTAAAGTAATTGAAACGAAAGGCTTGTCGTATTATTGACTACGGTACAGGGCGATCAGAGCTCCTCACACTTCACTAAAAGGAGTAATCCACCAGCCAGCAGGAAAAAATCACACCGGTGACAGCGTTAAAAGTGTTTTTGAAATGTTTTAGGCTCTTCGGTTGATGAATAGTCAAATTTTTCACATATAAAATATCGTGTTCTGTAATTATCCATGAAAACGGAGCCGTCATAGATTCGAATTTTCTAAAAGCGACCCGAAAAAAAATGTAAGCATCCGGACGATTCGACATCCCCTTGACGCCTAACGCACTTTCAATATATTCAATTCTCAGCAGAAAAGAACACTGATTTCCAATGCCAATGTCAGGTGTATTTATAGACTTAGAAAACGCCCCCTATCGGCCGGCCAGATAGAAATTTCCACTGGCTTCTAGAAATGTCTAGAAGGCTGGCGACCATTTGGCGCCCTGTCACCAAATTTGGCGAAATATTGCCAAATTTGGCGATATAAGTCACCAAATCCATCGCCAATTTGGCGATAACTCTTATATTTGGCGAGATTACCATAGACTTACCATCCTCTTGACTGTCTGGAAGTAGCCGAGACCCGGTGTACATAAATACCGGGTGCCCGCTTTTTCGCTTATCCGTCAGTACGGTAACGTCATAGATTGGAATATTCCGCGTTTTCTAAACGCGATTCGAAAACTCTAAACTCCACATTAGCCCCCCACGCTTTCGCGTAACAGCAAGAGAAAGATAACAGGTCGCGCCATATCAATCCCGCCAGCACTAAGGCCGGGCGCAAGTTGAGACGCAGCTTGGTGAGGTGAGGCGACGCTGGGTGAAACAGGGAAGCAGGATTCAATGAACTGCGCGCAGGGAGAGCGAAAGTTGGGAGGCAGTTCCGTCTCAGCTGCGTGCCAGTGAGGGTGTTTAACAAAATGTGCGCGATGGCAATGTATATACAATCATTACTAAGTTCGGAATCTGATTCCGATGAACTCGAAGACCAAGTAATTTTAACATTACTTCGTGAAAAGCTTCCAAAAAGCAATTATCTGAAGAAAAGAAAGACGTTTTTCGTTCACCTTTTGAATGTAAAGTAAGCACTGTTGTGAAAATTGTAAAAGCATCTTGCGTACTGCACAACTATTTGAGAAATTCTGCAGTAGTGCAAACTGGAGGTGATATCCCCGAACAGGATTTGCCACAGTTCCAATTACGTCCACTGCATCAAACCAATGCACGAAGTGGATCTCAAGCGTTTTGGATTCGTAAAAAGTTCACGGAGTACTTTAATTCACCCGGAGGTTCAGTTCCTTGGCAGAGAGATTGCGTGTTAAATGGAAAGTACTGAGAATGTATTGTAATTAGAATATAAAAAATTAATCTTTAAAGCATAATACATTTATAATTTTTAATAAATATAATACTTTTTAAGCTTATTTTTTAATGTTGTAACACCTTTTCTTTTCTCAATCATTTATATTTAAATTAAAGTTACTTTTCAAATTCTGGTTAGATACTAAGTTTATTTCGGAAAAATTTTAATACCTACCTCCGAACGGAAAAGCATGTTAAAGGGGAACGTAACTAATTGGTAGTTCCTCGTAAATAAAATCATTCCGACAAAATGACACACATCTGTATAGAAAATATACAAATATACCTACAAAGCAGTTTTGTTTTCGCCGAAAATCTGCTGTACATAAAATGTTATCTAAAACAAATGAAGGGTGCAGCGGAAATCGCCAATAGTCCAAAAAAAAAAATAAATTTACACGAAAATAAATTGAATACATTGTAAGTAAACTAATTCAAGAAACACTTTTGATTGAAAAAAACAACCGTTTTCCCATGTACCCTTCAAATAAATTTATCTTAATTAATTAAAAAATTATAAAAACTTACCACATTTTATTCCAATTTTTTGGGCTATTTCTTCCCAAAGCAGCAATTTTAATTTGACTTTTAAATAGTCAGCATGTGACGTGTCGTATAATATTTTTCTCCCTCGAACTGCCTCAATTAATTGTTCCTCCATCGTAGACTTCGATTTCAGCACAAATTTTCACTCGCAGGTCGTAGTCACTAGTGACAATCTGCGCACGACCACAAACCTCCGCAGCTCACGGGCGCTCTCAAGCTGTGTCACCGGACCCTGCGTTCCAACATCCGGTGTAGTATTCACTTCTTTGTTTCACAGAATCTCACGGTGAGTCACCCCACCCCACCTCACCCAGCTGCGTCTCAACTTGCGCTCGGCCTAAGTCCGGAGGACGAGCGCAATGACTAATTTGCCACCAAGTCGGAATTAAACAAAATTAAAAGTTAAACCTCACAAAAAGGGGATAGCAAAGGGAAAAATAAAAGAGGGAAGAAAGGCGTCCCCGCTGAACCGTCCGACTTTTTTTTTTCTCTCTCTCTTTTTTTTTATTATTTTATTTTTATTTATTTTTTATTTTTTTTAAACTGTAAAGATCAATAATTAAAATACAAATACATTCACATTTTCAGAGAATACACAGGTGATCCCGGACTATTAGAAATACATGACAATTCGGTTTGAATTGAGAAAAAACAATAACAAAAAATAACCACGGCTCAGAGAGAAAATGTTGAATTACATGAATTAAAAGTTACAAAGCACGAATTACAAATTGTTACAAGCTACAGTTTACAGATTACATTAAATTATATATTCCAAATTACAATAACAAATTTTACAAATAAGTCAACTGCATCGGTTGATTCCTAGCGCATGAGTAGTACATATAAGACGACACCACAGTCACTTACAGTTACAATATTAAGTGGAATAGTAATTTCATATAAATACTAACAATGCACTAATAATCAACACATTAACCATATATTAATTAAACAATACAATAAATACAACACAAAGTACTCAACGAACTACGTAGACCATAAACTAGAATTCAATACATTTTAACCATAATCCTAGACATTAGCCATTAATTGCTAAAACCCATAAAGCATTGCTGAAACGAAAAGAAAAACAAGCTTTTCGATTCAATTAAAGATTTTTTTTATTGTTACCACAACAATTATTTAAACATATTGTTTTTGATAAATTAGCGCACTTTAGCACTTTACAAGAATGGAATTCCTTAATTCACCATTCAGATACGAACCCGGAACCTCACAACCCGAACCACAGAAAGTCAAGACTTTAACCAGTGAAATTTAGAAAAGCACCCCAAATTTTTAATGCGTAAATTTTTGCTATGTAATAAAACAATAATTACCCAGACCATATATTTGGTATGCATGAAAATGAAAAAAAAAATAATAATAATAATTTTTCCTTTCCAAAATACACAGACAAAACAAACAATTTTAGGTACCAGTTGAATTAATATAAGCTAGCAACAAATCCTAGCTCAGAGATAGGAGCCAGCCGGCAGATAATGTAACTGTTGACATATAAACCACCACCGTGAATCCAGAGATTCAGAGTACCCGTGTTGAGCTCCAACCCAAGTCTACCAACCTCAAGCCAGCGGTAAGTAACTTTATTACCATTAAGTTAATTGAATTGTATAAAAACCTCAATATGTGTTAAAAGGTAACGCGTAGATTAGCTAGTACAAGGGAATAATCCAGTTATTAGCCACATAAGCTTGAAGCCCACACAAATATGGCGGCCTCCATACCAACTAAAAGTAAACAAAGTAAAAGTAGACAAAAGTAAGTAACCCGATATTGTTAATAACAATTTAAATAACACTAATAGTTTGCACATGTTTAAATTTATTCTTTCCCTATAACAACAAAACCGTAGAAGAGACTACCAAAACAAATTTCACTTTAACTCAACAGAGTAAAAAAAAAAAAAAAGTAATGCGAAAAGCAAGAAGTTAGTCGAGTATGAGGTCTAAGTACACTGGAAGCCTAAAGCAAGATGTCGACGTCCATTGCTTTCAAGAGCTATGCCCTAAAAAAGTTAAAACCCAACATAATTTTTTAATATTCATACTTCTTAGTATAAATGGTTACATTAAAAGTGAATACATAACCATTAATAAACATGGGAGGTTTAAACAACAATAACCAGGTACAATTAATGTTTTAATTTAACGCTAAATATATATATATATATATATATATATATACACTGCTGGCCACTGTAAATGCAACACCCTGAAGGAAACATGCAAATAACATGAAATTTACAACATGCATTAGCGGAGGTGAGATATGCAAATGATTAGAATTTCAGCGCAGACGTACATCACGCGCGCCTGTGGCGCCACTTCAAAGCACTATTTAAGGCTTGGAGATTTCGACGATTTCAAGTTCGGCAATTGTGTTTTTCTTGTGGTTTTTTCAAAAAAACGATCAATTATGCCTCGTCGAAAACAGCGATCATCTTTTGATCAAGTATCCGAGTTCGACAGAGGAAGGATAGTGGCCTACCGAGATTGTGGATTATCTTTCAGGGAAATCGGTAGTCGTGTTGGACGAAACCAAACAACTGTAATGCGGATATGTGATCGTTGGATGCAGGAGGGTACGACGGACCGGCGTGTTCGATCGCATCCACCTCAGCGCACCACTTCACGTGATGACAGGCAAATTGTGCGCATGGCAGTAACGGATCGCTCAGTCACATCACGAACCATAGCACAGCACATGCAGTCTGTAACGCATCATCCAGTGTCTGCGCGTACCATTCGACGCCGTTTACAGCAGAGTGGTCTGTCCGCAAGACGTCCATTGCCTTGTCTACCCTTGACGCAGAACCACAGACGTCTCCGCCGCCAATGGTGCGATGACAGAAGGATGTGGACGCCAGAATGGAATGAAATTGTCTTTACTGACGAGTCATACTTCTGTCTGCAACACCACGATGGTCGCATTCGAGTCTGGAGACACCGTGAAGAGAAGATGCTGAACAGCTGCGTTATGCACCGCCACACTGGTCATGCACCGGGTATTATGGTATGGGGCGGTATTGGATATCACTCTCGCACATCTCTAGTACGCATTGCCGGTATTATAAACAGCCAGCGCTACATCTCCGAGGTGTTGGAGCCAGTTGTCCTTCCTTACCTTCAGGGCTTGCCCACAGCCATATTTCAACAGGATAATGCGCGACCACACGTGGTACGCATTGTCCAACGGTTCTTCGTCAATCGCCAGATTGAATTGTTTCCCTGGCCGCCTCGCTCTCCGGATCTTTCGCCGATAGAAAACATGTGGTCCATGGTTGCTCTACGATTGACCCAGGTTCCATCCCCAGCTGCCACAGCAGATCAACTTTGGCAACGTGTGGAAGCTGCTTGGTCTGCTGTACCGCAAGAACTCATCCAAAGTCTCTTTGAACCAATGCCGAGGCGTGTGGCAGCGGTGATCTCCAACAATGGCGGCTACTCTGGCTACTGATTTTGGCAGGAACCACACTTCACAGAAGTCTATAAATTTAATCATATGATACTTGGTCAACATGTTATCTACAAAATAAATTTTGCTGTGATATCTCTTGTCTTTCTTGGTGTTGCAATTTGCGTGGCCAGCAGTGTATATAGAAAAGGGCTTATTAACAGTTTATTATAAAAATTTCAGGTATGAATCAGTTAAATATTAGAAGCACATTCAGAAAGGAGCAAGAAAGCCCAAGTAAACAACCGAATTGTTATAAACAAATTATTCAAATAAATAATTAAGTAATTATTCACTCGATTAATTTACATTTTATTTAATTATTAATATTAATTACGAATTAATTTGAATTCATAAGATACATCCATTATATAACCCATATAAACATTGAGATTGACTACATAAATTATAAATTTTATATCTAGTAGTTATATATAGCAGCAATTATAAATTTTATAGTTTTTTTTATTATTTCATTTTTTAATGTAAGCAAGTATTTAGAGAAATTAAGTGAGCATGTACAAAGAGAATAATTTAATTGTAAATTAAATAATTTTATCTTTCCCTCTTCCTTAGCACCTACGAAATTGTTTTTTGTTGTTCCTGCAATACGGTCCCAAGTCTTCACCGCCATCACAAACTTCATATGTTGACACCACCGGGAATCGAACTCACATCCACACCTGTTCCAAACGCTATTCGAAAAGCGTAAGCTTATCGTCGTCCCACCTAGAAGGCATCCAACTCAGATTTTATGAAGACCGGCAGCCGCGAGGGAGCACATCCCAAGCTCCGACACTCAGCTACATATGCAACTTTACCGAGTCACTCCACTGGCCAACCGCCTGCAGAACGACTTTTCGCTACATCACAACACAGACTTTATTAAATGTTGCAAAAAGCAAACAGCAAAAAACATACATCGAAAAATAGTCTATGGCAATTGGACATGTTCGTCCATGAGCCTTTTAACGATTTTGTTTACTACTTTGCAAAAGTAGTAATCGTTATATAGTTTGTACTTTGTCCATTGACTTGCATTCCCTGGCAGGTCGGCCCGCAGGTCAGCAAAGTTTATGCAGTCGAATAGACAGTGCTCGACTGTCTGGATCTCGCCACAACTGCATCTGTCCGACTTCCCGAAGAATTTGGCCTGATACTGGCCAAAGCTGCCGTGCCCAGTAATCACCTGGTTCCTCAGGAAGTCACATTGGACTCTATCCAAGCTGACCTTCTGGAATATCTCCTGCGTCCGCCTGCCTTTGGTGGACTCATTCCACCTTTCTTGCCAGATTTTTAAGGCATCTTTCATAAGAATGCCTTTAAGCTGGTTCTTGGTCAGCTTATAGTCATTAGTAATGGTGGGAAGCTGAGTCGCTCTTTTGGCGATCTCATCCACCTCTTCATTGTTGCTATTACCGGCATGGGCTTGACGCTATTCGAAAAAAAATAAAAAAAAGTGTCCGAATGATTGGCCATCCCTTTGCGTGTCTGGAAGCCACCGAGGCAGTTATACACAGACAGTTAGGCCCGTCGCAAATTCAACCCAAAGCACGCAGCGTGGGGGAATCTGTGAAACATAGTTTTGACCGATGCACATCAAAATTGAGCCCAGCCCAACCCACGCGTGGGAAGGTCTGTGATCGTCGCGCATATTTCGTGGGCGGTGGGTCAGATTTGGATAGACGATAGCAACGCCCCCTGGCTGGCAAAACATTCGGAGCATCGTGAACTTGCTCACAAAGCTGTTATTTACCATTATGTTATACAGATTTTTATTATTTGTCGTTTTTATAAACGAATTGTAGTAAATACAGAACACATTTTAGAATTTCGTGTAATCTTGCGATTTTATAATTATCGATACATACTTATGATAGCTTTATGGTTTCCAGAAATATTAATTTTCTAAATTTATAATTTGATTTGATCAAAGTTGTACGAATTTGAATTTTGATTTTATTTAATTGCATTGTTTATCTAGTATAAAAATAATTACAAGATAAAAAGAACTTTTTATATACCATGTTTTTAAATTTTCGGTTGAATCATATAAATTTGACAATTCTATGTATTAATAAATACTTTTTAAAAATTTTTTTGATGAATTATTACATCAACTTGAAGAAAATGAAGTTAGTTGGAAGTTAACTTGCGTTTAACTTTTCGTTCCCGTCCCGGCCGATAGATTTCTGCACCAGTCTACAAAACAAAATTAACTGAAAATTAATTTAAATCTGCGTAGAGATGGCTAAAAGTATTAAAATAATGCATTGTCATCGTGTTCTGAGCTATTCTAAAAGTTTCAAATGTCTAGCTAGTCGGGAAGTTAGTTAGAAATCGATGGCAAAATTTGTACTGGACAAACACACACACACACACAAACAAACAAAAAAGCGAGTTAATAAAAACATGGTTATAAGGATTTATACTAGATATCAAAGTTACATATTCTTTGAATAAATCTATGGTTTAATGCTTTTTAAATTATGTCAACATTAGTTTGTCTTGTACATTAAACTATTGTTCAGAAGTATGCATCAATAATTTAAAAATTATTGATACATGCATGTATGACTATTTAAACTCCCCTTGGATATTTCTGCCAGCTAAATATGCATTTCTTTTACTTCCCCCCCCCCTCGTAACTATAGAATATAATAATATTAGTTCTTCATTCTCTGATTCCGATTCTAAATTCATGAATAGTTCAACCTCCGACGTCATCGTGCTAGGCTGGCGGGAATGCGTGTGCTGGGCTCAATTTGCAGTGCCTCGACCCAGCCCAGGCGCGTGGGAGGTGGGGCATGTGCGTGGGCTGTGCGTGCTTTGGGCTCAATTTGCGGCGGGCCTTAGGGCCTGTTCACATAGGAGTCCGTTGCGTTCATTAAGGAAAAGATGACGTTGAGACGAAAATAAACCAATCATAGGCGTTGTAACGTCCTCGGTGGAAAAAGAAGACACACGAGAGACAATTTTGTAACACAGAGCTTGTATTAAACCAATAAAACTGTACACTATGTACAAGACAGAGAGTCAAGGCTCCTCTGCATATGAGAGGTTCTATAGGAACCAATATATCGTTTACAATAGCAGATGTATCTCTCCACTTGTAAAAACGGGAGCCAAGAGAGGAATTTTCAGGCCTTCGGTCCGCACAGCGCCCTATCGGCCCTGCTTGTCGACGGACAGATGCGAGGCTCAAAATCAGCTACCTCTCTCCGTGCTTCCCCAAAAATCTCTGCGTCTCCTTTTCAGCCAGCTGGCCGGCGTGAGGGGGTTTGCAGAAGCCACCCCCGATCGTTTCTTGGAAACGGGAAGAATTCGCAAAGGGATGGGCTTTTGCTTGGGTGGCCTTTTTCCCCCGAGACGCCGTGTACACAATACTTATCTCCGATTATTACACCACTTTACGCATGGGGGCTGTGACATTGTCTCCATTACTCCACGAAATTTGTAATTATATAAGTATGTGATGCCCCATTCCTACACCTCAATATGTCATCTATCGGCGAACTGTTGACCTGGGCGGTCTCATAAACTCTAGGATAAGAGGCCATAAAGTTCTTGTAATGTGCGGTTCTGACGTTATAGAACGCATAAATCCCAGAGTGGTTCGAGGGCTTTTGAGATTTTTGACACTATAGTGACATTTAGCATCCCATAAACTTTGAACACTTCAAACGCCGGAGAAAGCCTTTGAATTCGCCGACAGTATAAAAGAAGACCCCCCCAATAGTCCACGGGGAGAGATCTGTTTTTGAGTGTGAGAGAGACGCTCTCCTGGTCCAAGAGGCCTTCTGTAGGCCAGCGCTGTCGGTGAACCCGAAGCCGTCCTGACTATCTAACTGTATGAATTCTAACTCGCTTTACATACTTGCTTTAACTGTTGTAGTTGTAGTATGTTTAACGTATCGTGGTAAAGTAATTGAAACGAAAGGCTTGTCGTATTATTGACTACGGTACAGGGCGATCAGAGCTCCTCACACTTCACTAAAAGGAGTAATCCACCACCCAGCAGGAAAAAATCACACCGGTGACAGCGTTAAAAGTGTTTTTGAAATGTTTTAGGCTCTTCGGTTGATGAATAGTCAAATTTTTCACATATAAAATATCGTGTTCTGTAATTATCCATGAAAACGGAGCCGTCATAGATTCGAATTTTCTAAAAGCGACCCGAAAAAAAATGTAAGCATCCGGACGATTCGACATCCCCTTGACGCCTAACGCACTTTCAATATATTCAATTCTCAGCAGAAAAGAACACTGATTTCCAATGCCAATGTCAGGTGTATTTATAGACTTCCAAAACGCCCCCTATCGGCCGGCCAGATAGAAATTTCCACTGGCTTCTAGAAATGTCTAGAAGGCTGGCGACCATTTGGCGCCCTGTCACCAAATTTGGCGAAATATTGCCAAATTTGGCGATATAAGTCACCAAATCCATCGCCAATTTGGCGAGATTACCATAGACTTACCATCCCCTTGACTGTCTGGAAGTAGCCGAGACCCGGTGTACATAAATACCGGGTGCCCGCTTTTTCGCTTATCCGTCAGTACGGTAACGTAATAGATTGGAATATTCCGCGTTTTCTAAACGCGATTCGAAAACTCTAAACTCCACATTAGCCCCCCACGCTTTCGCGTAACAGCAAGAGAAAGATAACAGGTCGCGCCATATCAATCCCGCCAGCACTAAGGCCGGGCGCAAGTTGAGACGCAGCTTGGTGAGGTGAGGCGACGCTGGGTGAAACAGGGAAGCAGGATTCAATGAACTGCGCGCAGGGAGAGCGAAAGTTGGGAGGCAGTTCCGTCTCAGCTGCGTGCCAGTGAGGGTGTTTAACAAAATGTGCGCGATGGCAATGTATATACAATCATTACTAAGTTCGGAATCTGATTCCGATGAACTCGAAGACCAAGTAATTTTAACATTACTTCGTGAAAAGCTTCCAAAAAGCAATTATCTGAAGAAAAGAAAGACGTTTTTCGTTCACCTTTTGAATGTAAAGTAAGCACTGTTGTGAAAATTGTAAAAGCATCTTGCGTACTGCACAACTATTTGAGAAATTCTGCAGTAGTGCAAACTGGAGGTGATATCCCCGAACAGGATTTGCCACAGTTCCAATTACGTCCACTGCATCAAACCAATGCACGAAGTGGATCTCAAGCGTTTTGGATTCGTAAAAAGTTCACGGAGTACTTTAATTCACCCGGAGGTTCAGTTCCTTGGCAGAGAGATTGCGTGTTAAATGGAAAGTACTGAGAATGTATTGTAATTAGAATATAAAAAATTAATCTTTAAAGCATAATACATTTATAATTTTTAATAAATATAATACTTTTTAAGCTTATTTTTTAATGTTGTAACACCTTTTCTTTTCTCAATCATTTATATTTAAATTAAAGTTACTTTTCAAATTCTGGTTAGATACTAAGTTTATTTCGGAAAAATTTTAATACCTACCTCCGAACGGAAAAGCATGTTAAAGGGGAACGTAACTAATTGGTAGTTCCTCGTAAATAAAATCATTCCGACAAAATGACACACATCTGTATAGAAAATATACAAATATACCTACAAAGCAGTTTTGTTTTCGCCGAAAATCTGCTGTACATAAAATGTTATCTAAAACAAATGAAGGGTGCAGCGGAAATCGCCAATAGTCCAAAAAAAAAAATAAATTTACACGAAAATAAATTGAATACATTGTAAGTAAACTAATTCAAGAAACACTTTTGATTGAAAAAAACAACCGTTTTCCCATGTACCCTTCAAATAAATTTATCTTAATTAATTAAAAAATTATAAAAACTTACCACATTTTATTCCAATTTTTTGGGCTATTTCTTCCCAAAGCAGCAATTTTAATTTGACTTTTAAATAGTCAGCATGTGACGTGTCGTATAATATTTTTCTCCCTCGAACTGCCTCAATTAATTGTTCCTCCATCGTAGACTTCGATTTCAGCACAAATTTTCACTCGCAGGTCGTAGTCACTAGTGACAATCTGCGCACGACCACAAACCTCCGCAGCTCACGGGCGCTCTCAAGCTGTGTCACCGGACCCTGCGTTCCAACATCCGGTGTAGTATTCACTTCTTTGTTTCACAGAATCTCACGGTGAGTCACCCCACCCCACCTCACCCAGCTGCGTCTCAACTTGCGCTCGGCCTAAGTCCGGAGGACGAGCGCAATGACTAATTTGCCACCAAGTCGGAATTAAACAAAATTAAAAGTTAAACCTCACAAAAAGGGGATAGCAAAGGGAAAAATAAAAGAGGGAAGAAAGGCGTCCCCGCTGAACCGTCCGACTTTTTTTTTTCTCTCTCTCTTTTTTTTTATTATTTTATTTTTATTTATTTTTTATTTTTTTTAAACTGTAAAGATCAATAATTAAAATACAAATACATTCACATTTTCAGAGAATACACAGGTGATCCCGGACTATTAGAAATACATGACAATTCGGTTTGAATTGAGAAAAAACAATAACAAAAAATAACCACGGCTCAGAGAGAAAATGTTGAATTACATGAATTAAAAGTTACAAAGCACGAATTACAAATTGTTACAAGCTACAGTTTACAGATTACATTAAATTATATATTCCAAATTACAATAACAAATTTTACAAATAAGTCAACTGCATCGGTTGATTCCTAGCGCATGAGTAGTACATATAAGACGACACCACAGTCACTTACAGTTACAATATTAAGTGGAATAGTAATTTCATATAAATACTAACAATGCACTAATAATCAACACATTAACCATATATTAATTAAACAATACAATAAATACAACACAAAGTACTCAACGAACTACGTAGACCATAAACTAGAATTCAATACATTTTAACCATAATCCTAGACATTAGCCATTAATTGCTAAAACCCATAAAGCATTGCTGAAACGAAAAGAAAAACAAGCTTTTCGATTCAATTAAAGATTTTTTTTATTGTTACCACAACAATTATTTAAACATATTGTTTTTGATAAATTAGCGCACTTTAGCACTTTACAAGAATGGAATTCCTTAATTCACCATTCAGATACGAACCCGGAACCTCACAACCCGAACCACAGAAAGTCAAGACTTTAACCAGTGAAATTTAGAAAAGCACCCCAAATTTTTAATGCGTAAATTTTTGCTATGTAATAAAACAATAATTACCCAGACCATATATTTGGTATGCATGAAAATGAAAAAAAAAATAATAATAATAATTTTTCCTTTCCAAAATACACAGACAAAACAAACAATTTTAGGTACCAGTTGAATTAATATAAGCTAGCAACAAATCCTAGCTCAGAGATAGGAGCCAGCCGGCAGATAATGTAACTGTTGACATATAAACCACCACCGTGAATCCAGAGATTCAGAGTACCCGTGTTGAGCTCCAACCCAAGTCTACCAACCTCAAGCCAGCGGTAAGTAACTTTATTACCATTAAGTTAATTGAATTGTATAAAAACCTCAATATGTGTTAAAAGGTAACGCGTAGATTAGCTAGTACAAGGGAATAATCCAGTTATTAGCCACATAAGCTTGAAGCCCACACAAATATGGCGGCCTCCATACCAACTAAAAGTAAACAAAGTAAAAGTAGACAAAAGTAAGTAACCCGATATTGTTAATAACAATTTAAATAACACTAATAGTTTGCACATGTTTAAATTTATTCTTTCCCTATAACAACAAAACCGTAGAAGAGACTACCAAAACAAATTTCACTTTAACTCAACAGAGTAAAAAAAAAAAAAAAGTAATGCGAAAAGCAAGAAGTTAGTCGAGTATGAGGTCTAAGTACACTGGAAGCCTAAAGCAAGATGTCGACGTCCATTGCTTTCAAGAGCTATGCCCTAAAAAAGTTAAAACCCAACATAATTTTTTAATATTCATACTTCTTAGTATAAATGGTTACATTAAAAGTGAATACATAACCATTAATAAACATGGGAGGTTTAAACAACAATAACCAGGTACAATTAATGTTTTAATTTAACGCTAAATATATATATATATATATATATATATATATATACACTGCTGGCCACTGTAAATGCAACACCCTGAAGGAAACATGCAAATAACATGAAATTTACAACATGCATTAGCGGAGGTGAGATATGCAAATGATTAGAATTTCAGCGCAGACGTACATCACGCGCGCCTGTGGCGCCACTTCAAAGCACTATTTAAGGCTTGGAGATTTCGACGATTTCAAGTTCGGCAATTGTGTTTTTCTTGTGGTTTTTTCAAAAAAACGATCAATTATGCCTCGTCGAAAACAGCGATCATCTTTTGATCAAGTATCCGAGTTCGACAGAGGAAGGATAGTGGCCTACCGAGATTGTGGATTATCTTTCAGGGAAATCGGTAGTCGTGTTGGACGAAACCAAACAACTGTAATGCGGATATGTGATCGTTGGATGCAGGAGGGTACGACGGACCGGCGTGTTCGATCGCATCCACCTCAGCGCACCACTTCACGTGATGACAGGCAAATTGTGCGCATGGCAGTAACGGATCGCTCAGTCACATCACGAACCATAGCACAGCACATGCAGTCTGTAACGCATCATCCAGTGTCTGCGCGTACCATTCGACGCCGTTTACAGCAGAGTGGTCTGTCCGCAAGACGTCCATTGCCTTGTCTACCCTTGACGCAGAACCACAGACGTCTCCGCCGCCAATGGTGCGATGACAGAAGGATGTGGACGCCAGAATGGAATGAAATTGTCTTTACTGACGAGTCATACTTCTGTCTGCAACACCACGATGGTCGCATTCGAGTCTGGAGACACCGTCACGTGTCGACGCTCGGTCACGTGTGCCTTCAGTCTCGGTCACGCCTACCGTTCTAGCCGATTCCGAATTAGGGCCTGTTCGCATAGGAGTCCGTTGCGTTGCGTTAAGGAAAAGATGACGTTGAGACGAAAATAAACCAATCATAGGCGTCAAAAATTTCATTGCTAATCGTTTGGAAGCCTATGATTGGTTTATTTTCGTCTCAACGTCATCTTTTCCTTAACGCAACGCAATGCAACGGACTTCTATGTGAACAGGCCCTTTTGCTCGGCCCAGTGTGCCTTCAGAAACCCGAAAGTTTACCGTTCGAGCCGATTCCGATTGACGTCATGTCAGCGTATGACGTCATAACCGCCGAACACCTTATTAATCTGCTTCCTTCAGCCTTTTTTTAATCATAGACAGTTACGCTCGGCCAAATGCGCCTTCAGAATCCCAAAAATTCACCATTCGATTCGGTTCCGAACGTTTCGACGTGTGACGTCATAACCGCTGAACACTCTATGGAAGTCTTTATTTTCGATTTTTTAATTCATAGACAGTTACGCTCGGTCACGTGTGCCTTCAGTCTCGGTCACGCCTACCGTTCTAGCCGATTCCGAATTAGGGCCTGTTCGCATAGGAGTCCGTTGCGTTGCGTTAAGAAAAAGATGACGTTGAGACGAAAATAAACCAATCATAGGCGTTAAAAATTTCATTGCTAATCGTTTGGAAGCCTATGATTGGTTTATTTTAGTCTCAACGTCGTATTTTCCTTAACGCAACGCAACGGACTCCTATGTGAACAGGCCCTTAGTCGTGAAAGCGGTGGAGTCATGTGTGACTTTTAACTCCCCCGGGTGAACGGACGCTTGACGTCGTCCGCCAGCTTCGCGAAGCCGGCGATGTCGGCGTGTGACGTCATAACCACCGAACACCTTGTTGAACTGCTTCCTCCAGCTTTTTTTATTGATTGGCAGTTATGCTGGGCCACGTGTGCCTTTTAGAAACCCGAAAATTCCCTGTTACAGCAGATTCCGAATGACGTCGTATCGATATGTGACTTTTCTTCTTTCGGCATATGTGTATAGGGCATGTACATACATACATATATGCACACATACATACAGAGTTGCAGAGACTGTGAAACAAAATGGATGCTCGTGAGTCAGCCTGGATATCTAGAAGCTCTAATATTGCCACACTCTCTATTCTGGTTTTGCCTAATATCTAGAAGCAAACCTTCTTTCTCATATTAAACTGTTCCCCCTATAGCCAATTAAAATAGCTTTAATTAAATAGCAATTCACTGCTTAGGGCTGCTAAGATTGTATTAATAGGCGACTTATAACTTTCCGAAAAAAAAAAGAATTCTTCATGAGCCTTTCACCGCAGAGCGATAGAATTGACTTATATATATAAATAACTAACAAAGGGCGTACCCTATATATATAAAAACAACAACCTCGGGCTGAAATGGATATCACCATGCCGGGAACAAAAATTTGTGAAATATTGTTTCCGAAGCTCTCCCACCCCCAAATTTATTGAGCTATCGTCTGCTGGTGGAGAGGACATGGCAATAAATCCCTCGCTATCGTTTGCAGTCGCCCGATAACTCTCTATCGATGGAGAGAGAAAAAAAAAGGTCGTTTAAAGTCGCGGGTTTTATGCGAGCATGACGTAACTTCCACCATCCTCAAGAGAAAAGCTGAGGGTGGAGGAAGGGTAAACGTTCATGTTCTCTCCATTTTGCTTTAAATATACATTAACAAAATCAAGGGTAAACCAGTATATACATACATACATACATACATACATACACACACACACACATATATATATATATATATACTAGCTGAAAACCCGCGCTTCGCTACGGAGTACATTGAAATTAAATACAACGGTCAATGTATGCAATTAATTCCAAAAAAAAATAATAAATATATATATATATATATATATATATATTTATAATAAATATGACGATCAATGTATATAATTGATGTAAAAAAAACATATTTATAAAAAAAATCGTAAGGGATATTTTTATTTAGACAAAATAAAGTCCAATCGTCTGCCGCATTAGCAAGAAAAAAATATTTTTTTGTCTTTTTTTTTTTGGCACGTGACAATAAATTTATTTAAAGTACCAGAAAAAGAAATCACGTGATCGGCATTTAATAAATTAAATTCTAAAAATTAATCTTTAAAAATTCACCAAAAATCAGGAAATGGAGTTAAAAATTCGAAAAAAATTTCATTTTGAAGGAATTTTTATGATCTTTCTCGTGATATAAATTTTATAACCCTCAATGTATTATTTTTAATGCAAACGTAAAAAAAGTTTAAAAAACAGCTTAAAAATTTAATTTTAAAAAATCTAAGAAGAATTTTTAAAAAATCTTTCTTAGTGCACCCCTACACTATTAGAAGAATCGCCATGCAAAATTTCAGCCCTTTAGGTCCAGCGGTTTGGTCTGTGCGTTGTATGTCAGTCAGTCAGTGAATGAATGAATGAATGAATGAATGAATGAGTCAGTTACGGAACTGTTTTATATATATATATATATATATATATATATATATATATATATATATATATACAGTGGAATCTAGATGGATCGTTTTCGGATTCATCGTTTTTTAGTATGTGTCGTTCATTTTATCCAGTCCCAACAATCATATTGCTTTGGTATGTTTCCGCATGTATCGTTTACGCGCATTTATCGTTCATTCCAATCGGTCCCTTGAAAAACGATAGATTGAGATTCCACTGTATATATATATATATATATATATACATATACACTGCTGGCCACTGTAATTGCAACACCTTGAAGGAAACATGCAAATAACATGAAATTTACAACATGCATTAGCGGAGGTGAGATATGCAAATGATTAGAATTTCAACGCAGACGCACATCACGAGCGCCTGTGGCGCCACTTCAAAGCGCTATTTAAAGCTTGGAGATTTCGACGATTTCAAGTTCGGCAATCGTGTTTTGGTTTTTTCAAAAAAACGATCAATTATGCCTCGTCGAAAACAGCGATCATCTTTTGATCAAGTATCCGAGTTCGACAGAGGAAGAATAGTGGCCTACCGAGATTGTGGATTATCTTTCAGGGAAATAGGTAGTCGTGTTGGACGAAACCAAACAACTGTAATGCGGATATGTGATCGTTGGATGCAGTAGGGTACGACGGACCGGTGTGTTCGATCGCATCCACCTCAGCGCACCACTTCACGTGATGACAGGCAAATTGTGCGCATGGCAGTGACGGATCGCTCAGTCACATCACGAACCATAGCACATCACATGCAGTCTGTAACGCATCATCCTGTGTCTGCGCGTACCATTCGACGCCGTTTACAGCAGAGTGGTCTGTCCGCAAGACGTCCATTGCTTTGTCTACCCTTGACGCAGAACCACAGACGTCTCCGCCGCCAATGGTGCGATGACAGAAGGATGTGGACGGCAGAATGGAATGAAATTGTCTTTACTGACGAGTCACGCTTCTGTCTGCAACACCACGATGGTCGCATTCGAGTCTGGAGACACTGTGAAGAGAGGATGCTGAACAGTTGCGTTATGCACCGCCACACTGGTCCTGCACCGGGTATTATGGTATGGGGCGGTATTGGATATCACTCTCGCACACCTCTAGTACGCATTGCCGGTACTTTAAACAGCCAGCGCTACATCTCCGAGGTGTTGGAGCCAGTTGTCCTTCCTTATCTTCAGGGCTTGCCCACAGCCATATTTCAACAGGATAATGCGCGACCACACGTGGCACGCATTGTCCAACGGTTCTTCGTCAATCGCCAGATTAAATTGCTTCCCTGGCCGCCTCGCTCTCCGGATCTTTCGCCGATAGAAAACATGTGGTCCATGGTTCCTCTACGATTGACCCAGATTCCATCCCCAGCTGCCACAGCGGATCAACTTTGGCAACGTGTGGAAGCTGCTTGGTCTGCTGTACCCCAAGAACTCATCCAAAGTCTCTTTGAATCAATGCCGAGGCGTGTGGCAGCGGTGATCTCCAACAATGGCGGCTACTCTGGCTACTGATTTTGGCAGGAACCACACTTCACAGAAGTCTATAAATTTAATCATTTGATACTTAGTCAACATGTTATCTACAAAATAAATTTTGTTGTGATATCTGTCTTTCTTGGTATTGCAATTTGGGTGGCCAGCAGTGTATATATATATATATATATATATATATATATATATATATATATATATATATATATATATATATATATATATATATATATATATATATATATATATTCCTTGAAGACTTTTTTTTTCAAGACTTTGTTATTAATTAGGACATATTAGATGACAGATATATATATATATATATATATATATATATATATATATATATATATATACAGTGGAATCTCGTCGATCGTTTTCGGATTCATCGTTTTTCCGCATGTGTCGTTCATTTTATCCAGTCCCAACAATCATATTGCTTTGGTATGTTTCCGCATCTATCGTTTACCCGCATTTATCGTTCATTTCAATCGGTCCCTTGAAAAACGATAGATCGAGATTCCACTGTATATATATATATATATATATACAGGGTTCCCACCTATGTCCATTACACCCCCCCCCCTTAACTTATAAACGGTGACAGCTTAGGCCATAAAGTTGGTGTCTAGGTATAGTAAAAAGGCTATGCGCTACTCGATGAGAAAAGTTACAACGCCATCTATCGGCAAATTTTGGAATGAGCGTTTTTATCTCGAAAACGGTACGAGATACGGGAGCAAAGTCAGTTACAAAGTTATTCAGCATCCTCGATTTAGTAAGAAAAGACACCTTGCGCACATTAATACTCAAAACAAAATGTAAAAAATGAACATTTGTTTGGTTGTGATTTTCAACACTATGGCGTAGTGAAACGCGGGCGGAGCTCTAAAACAGAGCTTCGCAACCTTTTATCTTCCACGGCACAACAACGTTTATTCGATAATTCCGCGGCAGACCACAAAAAAAAGCTTGCAAATACATAAATTACAATAAATACGTATATGTTTTTACTAGCTGAAAACCCGCGCTTCGCTACGGAGTACATTCAAATTAAATACAACCGTCAGTGTATGCAATTGATGCCAAATATATATATATATATATATATATATATATTTATAGTAAATATGACGATCAATGTATACAATTGATGTAGAAAAAATATATATTTATAAATAAATCGTAAGGGATATTTTTAAAGACAAAATAATGTCCAATCGTCTGCCGCATTCGCAAGAAATTTTTTTTTTGTCTATTTAGTTGTTACGCACGTGACGATAATTTTATTTAAAGTACCAGAAAAAGAAATCACGTGATCGGCATTTAATAAATTAAATTCTAAAAATGAATCTTTAAAAATTCACCAAAAATCAGAAAATGGAGGTAAAGATTCGAAAAAGTTGTCATTTTAAAGGAATTTTTATGATCTTTCTCGTGATATAAATTTTATAACCCTCAATGTATTATTTTAAATGCAAACGTAATACAAGTTTAAAAAACAGCTTAAAAATTTAATTTAAAAAAATCTAAGAAGAATTTTTGAAAAATCTTTCTTAGTGCACCCCTACACCATTAGAAGAATCGCCATGCAAAATTTCAGCCCTTTAGGTCCAGCGGTTTGGTCTGTGCGTTGTATGTCAGTCAGTCAGTCAGTGAATGAATGATTCAGTTACGGAACTGTTTTATATATATACAGTGGCTCCCAAAAGTGTTCGTACACATACGAATTTCAATGAAATAGGGGTCTATCCATTAATTAAAATGAATATTTCAGAATGGGTATTTAATAATAAGATCTATAATCTATTCTTAACAAAACTACATGAAATATTTTGAAAACATAGTAAAACTTTATTTTTAAGAAACTAGTAATCAAAAAGTAACAAAAACTTTATCTCCCAAAAGTCATCGTACACTCAAATATTTTCGGATAAATTCATAATTAAAATTATCGTCTGGCGCTTTTTTTATTTTTGAATTGTAGGGGCATTTAAAATATTGTTTGGCTTTAATTTTTGCTTGCCTACTCCGTAATATTCTATTTATTATTTAAAAATGGCTCGTAGTCGTAAAGAAACAACAAACAGCATTCGAAAATTGATTATTTTTCATCATAGTAGTGGTAAATCAGTTCGGAATATTGCTAAATTACTTAATTTATCCCATTCTACTGTGCACTATGTGAAAAACGCTTTAAAGAAGAAAATTGGATCGAAAACAAGGTAAGAAAAGGCCGTCCGGCAAAGTTAACAAAACGTGATAAGAGATTTATAATTAGAAAATTTGTGAAAAATTCACGTTTGAGTGCTGTAAAAGTTTCTGCAGAATTCAATGAAACATTTTCTACTTCAATTTCACCTGAAATTTTTTGACGAGTTCTCAGAACAGCTGGATTACATGGGCGTTCTGCCCATAGAAATTTTTTTGTGAGTGAGAAAAACAGAAAGTTTAGGCTTCCCTTCGCACTATCAATGATAAATAAGCCCCAAACCTATTGGAATAATGTCTTATTTGCCGATGAACATTTTTGGTGCTGATGGGCGTATAATTGTATGGAGAAGAAAAAATGAGGAACTTAATCCCAAGAACTTAGTAGGAACAGCTAAGCATGCCGTCGGAGGTATCCTTGTGTGGGGGTGCATGTCAGCATCAGGACTAGAAAATTTGGTATTTATTGATGGCATAATGAATTATGCTGTTTTTATAAATATTTTAAGAGGCAATTTAAAATTATCAGCTCAAAATTTGGGTATTGGAAACAACTTTGTTTTTTATCAAGATAACGATCCTAAGCACACGGCTCTCAACGTTCGCATCTGGTGTCTCTATAATTGTCCACAAGTTTTGAAAACACCACCTCAATCGCCAGATTTAAACCCAATAGAACATATTTGGAGAGAACTGGAGGTTCGAGTACGAAAACACGACATTCACAGGAAAAGCGAACTAAAAACAATTTTGATGGAAGAATGGAGGAACATTGATGCAAAAATTACAAAAGAACTAAAGCAATCTATTCCCAGACGTTTAAAAGCTGTTGTGGATGCTAAAGGATATTCTACTAAATATTAATTTAATGAAAAATTAGAATATTTACAATATGTAGAGATTTTTTACAAGTGTAGGATGACTTTTGTGAGATAAAGTTTTTGTTACTTTTGGATTATTGGTTTCTTAAAAATAAAGTTTTACTATGTTTTCAAAATATTTCATGTAGTTTTGTTAAGAATAGATTATAGATCTTATTATTAAATACCCATTCTGAAATATTCCTTTTAATCAATGGATAGACCCCTATTTCATTGAAAATCGTAACTGTACGAACACTTTTGGGAGCCACTGTAGATTAGATAAAAAAAACGCAATAAAACAGCTCTATGTATCAAGATAATTATAATCCTTTAAGTTTTATATAAATCATTTTGAATTGTACACCAACACCAGAACAAAAATATAAAGTTATAGTTCACAAGTAAAAAAAATTTACTCTAAATTTTTATATTAAAATTTGTTTTTTGGTCTTTACTTAAGCCTAATAAATCAGAGTTAATTTAAACATAACAAATTTATTAATGAGATATTTGAGCTAGTTTCGATGAACATATGAACGTTTTATATTTGGCTCTATATTAGAAAGAGCTACTCGAAGTTCGTTGTCAAGACCCTTTAAACATGATCGTTTGTCATTTTTAATTAGAACCAGTGTCGAAAAACTTTGTTCGCATAAGTATGTCGTAGAAAAAGGGAGCAAAATTGCAATGGCATTGTCAGAAATTTGTGGATATCTGTGGACTGAAATCCAGAAATATGACGCTCGAGCATACATACAATGTATGGTAACAACATGTTTTTGTTTTGTGTATAATTTCGACCCAGAGAAATGACATATAAGAAAAAAGTTAGAGGAATATTTTACTTAGAAAAATTTCTAACTAATGCGGTGGTTAATTTTTTTTTATTATTATAATCGATAAAATCACCGCGGCACAGTCAAGATCACCTCGCGGCACACTAGTGTGCCACGGCACGGCGGTTGCGGAGCACTGATATACAGTCCGACAACAGTACGAAGAACCACGGTTGGCATAGTGCCAAGACGATTCTATTCACGCTGTAGGTAAGGCTGCTGACGAAGGAGGGGGAAAAGTCTCGTATTCTCTCGACATTCTTTAGAATCGGTTACTAACTGCGCTTGCTTGCTTTTTCCTCGTCTGTTATTTTGATTATTATATTAAAATTAATGGATCCTTTACCCAACACAACTGCTCGGAATAAGCCGTTCCGTAGTGATTGTAAACGTATAATACACAATGTAATTAAATTGTGTGATAAAGAAGCACGAGAAGGAAATGTCATTGTTCCACTTTCGCAATCCCTAAAGAGAGCTAGTGAAATGACCGGGATATCAATGTCCAGTGTAAAAAGAATACGCAGAGAAGCAAAGGGTGAAGAAACTCCAAAATTTGAATCTCCGAGGAAACGTCAGAAAAAAAGAACCACCGAAAACGTAGCTTTAGATAATTTTGATTGTGATGTAATCCGAAAATATCCACTCCTATAAAACTCCTATTTTTTAAAATAGATTTGCTTTTTTCTTTTTATTATTTTGAAATTATTATTCACATATTCGATCAAAAATAGTTTTAAAAAATAACTTTAAAATTGCGGACGAAAAGCAGTCTGAAATACATTCCGTATTTCACAAACAAACACATCCGAAAATATGACGTTTTCCCCTATTTTCTAAGTAGACTAGCTTTTCACGCGCATGCGTAACAGCTTCCAGGGAGCTTGCTTCCGTGGTCGGACAGTAATAGACCAGTGGCGCGCAAACTTGTTCGTCCGCGAACCAATTTCTTTAAATAAAAAATATCTCGACCCCAATGAAAACTTTTTGGTAGTAGCAATTTAAAAAAAAAAATTAGGAAAATGTTAACTGTTCCAGTCTGATCGTCTCCGGACATTTCCTTTTTCGATTATATTAACTTTTTTTTAAAATTTTTAATCATAAACATTCCCAATGTAATTCTACTGACAGCTGCTGTAGTGAATTGTAGCGCAAGATTTCTATAAATAGATTACTTCCTATCCGCGCTATGCAATGCGCATGCGCCTGTATAGCGCGCATGCGCATTGATTTTCAACACATCGGATTCCGGCGTTAAGGAGACAGTGGACCTTCAAACGTAACTTTTTTTGTTTTGAATGGATTTGCTTGAAATTTTAATATGTGATTAGTACCTTCGATATGTAAAAGTCGTTAAAATTTAAAGATGAAATATTAATAATTTATGAATTATGAATTATTAATTATATCAAAAATTGGCCTCATTAAAAATGTCCCATGCGCATTTCTTTTGCATATAATACGGCAATTTTTATTTACAGGATACCTTATAGAACTAACAATGAAACTTATTGCTTATTTTAAGCATTCATTAAAAATATAAAGAGAAAAAATAGTAATAGTGAAAATACCCTTTTTATGACGCAAAATACTTATAAATGATCTTTTCGAGTACGAAATTTAGAAGTTCTGAGCTACGAAGCATAATTATTTTCAATAAGATTTATTTGATATACAGTTAAGTATATAAAACTTAAATTTCAAAGCAATACTATAATTAGAAATGCGCCCGGAGCAGTTTGAATATTCGTATGACATGAAAATTTTTATTTTGAGAAAAACACATTTAAAGTTATTGCTATTAGTAACCATATAATATCTAAATTAAATACAAAGGCCTATAACTAGGAAAGTAATCACAGAAATTAAAAATTCTTTTTACAACACATTCCTACTCGTCCGTAGTTTCACAATTCAATAAAATAAAAAAAATCGAATTTTTGGACAAATTTCACAATTTTGAAAGTCCATGGTTCCGATCTAACACGATAGGAAAATTGCGGGAACCCTCGTGTAACACTGCAACCTGTAACACGGTTTCGCTCTAACACGATAAAAAAAATTGCGAAAACCTTTTTGTACAACACTGTACTTCTACAGCACTAGATAACATGACTTTTGTTTAACACATTTAAAAAATAAAATACCATATAAGTAATGACGGGAAGGAATAATGAACTGTAGTGGCTTTACATGAAAATGTATAAACAAATTATAATTTATTCATTTATAATTCTATTCCGATGTCATAGAGCAGAGGCGGCCTGCGTGATCTTCTTGTGCGGCCTTCATAAAAGCTAGAATTTGTATTAATTAATATTTAATTTTATAGATTACTGTTATGTCTTATGACTTTTACTTTTATTTTTAAGAATTAACTATTACCTAATTAATTGAAGTTGTTAGTACATTGCTTAATCTTAACACCCTCTTCATGATGGACTCTCACCAAAAAACACACATACACAAATAACAAGGATAGCGGTTTAGAGGCAAAAGATATTATTTATTAAAAGCCTTCCGGCCAACTTATTATTACAAATTCGTACGACTTAGTTTCTCTAATTAATTTTTTTTACATTACCCGAAAGAATAGTACTGCTATAACAAATCTTCTTCCTATAGCAGTTT
Organism: Dolomedes plantarius; assembly: GCA_907164885.2. NCBI lineage: Eukaryota > Metazoa > Arthropoda > Arachnida > Araneae > Dolomedidae > Dolomedes > Dolomedes plantarius. The sequence goes on from OU015499.1 coordinate 150,977,105, forward strand.
ACAAAGTTAGAGCTTTAGTGCAATTTTAATTAATCCCTGTCGACATAATTACAATAATACACAAAACAAAACATTTCTACACTTTATAATTCCAATTTTCATTTCGTGAGGTGGCTGGTGGATGTGCGCCTAACTTAATGACCTAAGGTCTTAATTAATAATGAGCTCCAATTATGAAAAGATTAAAAAACTTAACCAACAAAGAAAAAATCTTAACGTTACCTTCAGTCGACTGATGAGAATAAAAAAAAATCTGAAAATAAAAAGATAGCATAGGAGAGAGTGGAGAGTAAAAAAAAATAGGAAGGAAATAAGTAAGTCCGGACTTGAAGAGTATCTTCTACTGCATGACAGCGTCTCACCCTCTCCAAGCTCTCGGGTAGTGGAACGGAAGATTCATCTCGGCAAAGAACGGGATGCAAGTCGGAGGATGCTCACGGCAGGCGGGCTGGAGTAGCATGTGTTGCCTTGGAGTCAAACTGTGGCCGAGGACGAACCCCTTTCTGCCCTGTGTTTATCCGCCCCCGCAGGAGAAGACAAGTAAGGAGTTCCAACTGGCACCGCATTTTTAGACTTTGTACAAACGGCCCAGCACCACAGACTTTGCATATTTCGATTTGCCGCTTGCCATATTTTTTTCTTGGCATTAAAAAAAAACTTGGGCTTTGAAACCTACAAAGGAGTACCTTTTTTAGTTGACCCGTGACAGAGCGGCCGGACGTCGACTCTCCTTGTAACCTTCCGCGTCGCCTCTCCCCTCTGAGTCGGGCATCTGCTAAAGTCATCAACATTCCGTTCTCGCTGGGCATGGGGATTTCCAAAATGGTTGAAAGCTAAGGTATCGGATTTCCCGATGAGACATAGCAAGGGTTAAGAGAGAGGAAAAAAATAGGTTTTGGAAAATCTAACCTTACGGCCAGACAAAAGGGTAATTTAATCAACTACTTTTTAATTAACACCGCAGTCCACCAGCGAAATTCCCCTCAGCCACCATCAACCACCTTTTAATATTTTTACCTCTATTTGAACACAGTTTTACTTTTTTTTTTTTTTTTGCATAAATAACTTATTTAAATTACATAACATACATACATACAATAAGTTAAAACTACTTATTTACACATGCATATTAACTCAAATATTTGAACACAACTAAATATCTGTGCACATCAAACATACAGGGGAGCACATCTAATTATTTGTGTCTAACATTACAACAATTTGCAAATAAATGGAATTAAATGAAGAACGGCATGAATGTATGTACGCAGGCTTCGCGTTACGAAGCTTTATCCAAATATTCAATTACTTTCAAGCAAGAAACAAATTCAAATATCACACTAGCTTAAATTTTCCATCGGATTTTAAAATTATTTTAGGAATGTCAGTTATTTATAATTTAATACTATTATTTTTCTATTGTATTTCTTTATAACTAGAAGGTAACCCTTCATTTTGACGTCATAATACTAATAATGACGTCATAATGGAAAAATTATATGAAAGTTAAAAAATATCCCGAATTATCTAACAATATTGCATTTAATCCACACCTTGTAAAAGCAAACCCTTTCATTATTTTTTATTTATTTAGTTTTTCATGCGCTTGGAGTAGTAGACTACCATCCAACCCGTCATTTTGACGTCATAATACTAATAATGACGTCATAATGGAAAAAGTATATGAAAGTTAAAAAATATGCCGAATTATCTAACAGTATTGCATTTAATTCACACCTTGTAAAAACAAACGCTTCCATTACTTTTTATTTATTTAGTTTTTCATGCGATTGGAGTAGTAGACTGCCATCCAGTTTTTTACAGCTCACTACGCGATATGAATACTTGAGCTACTTGATTCATTCACATTCAAGTTTGTTTACTCTCAGAATTCATCGCAAAAGTAAACAGATTTTTAAAAACTGTTAAATATGCAGCTAAAAGCATCCAATTTTTTTTAGTTCTGAAAGTTTTATAGAAAAATAGGCGGAACAAACGTGATTTGATGGAGAAGATATTAGTTTTTAGGTAAGAAAGAATTCTGATCCACATCTGAAATTGAAATTAAGCCTAACCGGCCGTTTGTTCACTGACGGATTCAATTGAAAGATGAGTACAGCCCGGAAGTGTTATACAGAGACAACGGCTATCATATATATAATGTTAAAATTATTTAAAAATACTTTATTATTTTTATTTGAAGTGGTATTCAAATATGTAGTTGTTTATTACGATTTAAATATATATATATATATATATATATATATATATATATATATATATATATATATATATATATATGTGTGTGTGTGTGTGTGTGTGTGTGCTTGTGCTTACATAAATAAAAATACCAACAGTGAAATATAAAATATCAGAGTGGTATCTATGAATCTAATAATTTTATAAAAAAATAATAATTAATGATTAATGTTATAACAAGTTTTTTCCCTTATGTGAATACAAAAATATTTTATATTGTAACTCTTTATGCCAAATAATAAATAAATAAAGACTTAATATTTTTTTCGTATTTTTCTGTATAATGCACCAAATTGTTAAAACTATACCTAACTAAAATAATTTCATGAAAGTCGCATTTATAGGTACATCAACTTCTGCGGCCTCCTTTATTACTACCTAATTTACATGTAGCCTCTAATGGTAAAAAAAAGGTTCCCCACCTCTGTCGTAGAGGAAAGCGTCATGCACATTTTACACGTGTGTCGTAATACCCCCACGTGGACGAATGCCGCGTCGTTCGAATTCGTGCCGATGACGTCGGCAGATGCACTTTTGATTTTGTTTAGATTAGTGTACATTTTGATCTCTTTATGAGAAGCTTTGATTTGATCCGGTGATGCCGAAGTAGTGTAAACAATTTGTAAAAATGTACACTAAACTTGTAGATAGAAAATACCGCGTGGCAGGACTAGTGATGCGACATCGATAACAAAACATCGATGTTTTGAAACATCGATATTCAATATTAAAACATCGATGCTAATGAAACATCGACCAAAAACCATCGATGTGTTTAAACATCGATGTTTTAGAACATCCATGTTTTAAAACTGGTTTAGTAATCTCTAACATTAATGTTACTTCCGTTAGTCGTGGGGGGAGGGGGTGATTTAATTTTACTCTCTGATTGGGCAGGCACAAATGACAAAAACTTGGTTGCCTTGGGCTACATTGATGACTCAAAATTCTCGTTGTAAATACCGCCATGTTTTGCCTTCAAATGTCCAGATAAATTCGTGGTATTGCCAGAAGATTTCGAGGGACTTAAGGCAAATGTTGCATTTCGCCAATTTGTCAGAGGTTGTGCAAAAATATTTCCAAACGGTACTTTTGGGAGGCAACTTACTAATAATATTAACGTCAACTTATATAAAACCAGCACAAAACAAAGACTTAATGGATGCACTCGTGTATATACTATTTGTAAAATAAAACCAAATGGAAGGTTCTGGAGTGTCAGGAACATTCCAAGCGCTCTGATTGGTTCATTGGTTGTTAATTGCCATTTGTCTGTTTGCTAAGGAATCGTTCCCCCCTTTTGTATTCGTGCTTTTCAGAATTCAGACTTACATTTACTGAGTGTGAAAATTATGCTACGTGGTAAATTTTTTTAATTGCGGTACTTTTTCATTTAAAAAAAATCGAGACAACGTAAAACATCGAACACAAAACATCGATGTTAAAAAAACATCGGCTTCAATAAATCGATGTTTAAAACATCGATATTTTTATCAAAACATCGACATCGATGTCGCATCCCTAGGCAGGACTTAGTTCTTTCGATTCGTCTACCCTTCCGCTGAAAAAAGCCGAGAATTCAAAAGGGAGCTGCGAAATTGTCTATCTCCATACCGTGAAATCCCCAATGACCTTGTAAGAACCAGCACACAAACCAAAATTAGAGATTTTTTAAAAAGAGGATAGAAGGTGCAAAATATCTAAATGAAGAAAAAGGTTCTGAAAGTGAAGGTGATATCGTTCAACCGAAAAAAGGTCCTCGTTTGATTGTACTGAGGAGCGATGAGGGAGAAATTTTTCTAAATTAAGGTCGCATTAAATGAAAATAATATATTTTTTGTTTCTTTTCGTTTTGTTTTATACGTACATCTATATTTTTAATAAAAATTAAGTTGCTTATATGAAATTTAAAAAAATAATGTTTGTTTTTCATAAGTTTTTGGAACGTGACCCCCTTTTTTGTACTGGCCCTAGGTCTCATATAACGCGGTTTCACACAACACGGCAGTTTCTAGGAACCTATCTACCGTGTTATAGGAGGGTTATCTGTAAATTAATGATAAGTAATAACGATATAACTTATCGATAAATAACGATAAGTTATAGTTGATAAGTATTATTCGTATAACGATAAGAAGTCCTACGTTATACCTACGCTATACCTACGTTATACCTACGTTATACCTACGTAGTTACGTTAATACGTTAATACGTAATTACGGTATACCGTAATTAGTATTTACGTTATTACGTTATCTACGTTATCTACGTAATCTTACGTTATCTACGTTATCTTACGTTATCTACATTATCTTACGTTATCTACGTTATCTTACGTTATCTACGTTATCTTACGTTATCTACGTTATCTTACGTTATCTACGTAATTACGTTATATCTACGTTATTTACCTACGGTAATTTCGTTAGAAGAGATTACCTAATTATTATTATTTTTTTTTTTTGGCTACCCATTTTCAAAAACGCAACCTCACACAGGTAGGCAGAAATGACTGTAAGCAGTGGAAGTATATAGCTCTGCAAGACTATTTAGCACTTCATTTAACAATGTCTATAGATATAAAACAGTTCCATAACTGACTGACTGACTGACATACAACGTACAGACCAAACCGCTGGACCTAAAGGGCTGAAATGTTGCATGGCGATTCTTCTTATAGTGCAGGGGTGCAGTAAGAAAGATTTTGGAAAAATTCTTCTTAGATTTTTTAAAATTAAAATTTTAAGCTGTTTTAGTAACTTTTTTTTAAAGTTTGCGTTTAAAATAATAATGTGAGGGTTATAAAATTTATATCGCGAGAAAGATCATAAAAATTCCTTTAAAATGACATCTTTTTTGAATCTTTACCTCCATTTTCTGATTTTTGGTAAATTTTTAAAGATTCATTTTAGAATTTAATTTGTTAAATGCTGACCACGTGATTTCTTTTTCTGGTACTTTAAATAAATTTATCGTCACGTGCATAACAACGAAATAGACAAAAAAAATATTTTTTTTATTGATAATGCGGCAGACGATTGGACATTATCCAAAAAAATATTAAAATACAGTAAAAGATATGTTCCTCAAACTGTACTATATTAACTGTACTATATTCTTTAGTACGTCTTATTAGATTTAATTTGAATATTTTCTCCTACATTATTTTGTCTATAAAAATATCCCTTACGATTTATTTATAAATATATATAAATATTTTTTTTACATCAATTGTACACTTTGATCGATATACATTGATTCAGATATTTATTTATTTTTAACTATCTGAATACCCGTGCTTCGCTACGGAGTACATTCAAATTAAATACAACGGTCAATGTGCAAACGGTCAATGCAAAAATATATACATATCTATTTATAATAAATACAACTGTCAATGTATGCAATTAATGCCAAAAAAATACAAAAAAAATATTTATAAAAAAATCGTAACGAAAATTTTATAAACAAAATAATGTAGAAGAAAATATTCAAATTAAATACAACGGTAAATGGTATGCAATTAATTTGTACGTTTAATGTCCATAAAAACATACTCATTTGAATTAAATTCTTAAAAAACTTCCATCTCAATGAGTCTAGTGGTTAAATTTTATCTTTTACCGTATTTCAATATTTTTTTTTGTTAATTTATTTCGTTGTTATGCACGTGACGGAAAATTAATTTAAAGTATCTCTCTATTCTAAAAAAAGTAACTGGCGCCGCGCCGCCGCTGTCAAAAGCTTGTCACGCTATCTCCTCCGAAACCGCTGGGGGTATGGGGTCGAGACCAATACCAATAGATGCAGAAAAATACGGGGAAGAAAGTAAGACATGTCTCATCTTCGTCGGACTTTAAGTTTTTTTTTATTTTATGTTTTGTGGGAAAATATTCACTTTTTCATGTTCAGATTACGATAACTCGCCAAAAAAAGGATCGTAATTTTTTTTTTTTTTACAATTTATTTTATTAAGTTTATTTAAGTTTTAATTAAGTTTTTAATTATTTAAGTTTATTTAAGTTTTATTAAGTTTATTTAAGTTTATTTAAGTTTTTATTTAAGTTTTTTTATTTTATGTTTTGTGGAAAAATATTGACTTTTTCATGATCAGATTACGATAACTCGCCAAAAATTAATCGTAGAATTTTGATCTTTTTACAGTCTAAGACTACAGACATTTCTCCTTCAAGCAAGACCTCATTTGCTTAAAAATAATTTAAAACAGACTACTATTTTCATCAAAATATTAAACCCACTTTTTCGAGAAATATCGTCACATATGTGGATGTAATATCGATGCTCCTCGAGTTTTTATCTTACAAAGAAAATATTTACATCATCTGGAAGATGAAAGCTATCTCATTCATATAAACCTCCTTTCAAGTCTCTATCTTAAAATTTCGATTTTTAATTGAATTTTAAAGAACGATACTTTAACACGAATTTCTTCAAACGCGATAGGGAGATCCGAAATTCTCCCCTTGGCTTGTAAACAAATGAATGACCCAATCGTTGTAAAATTCGAATGGGAATCGATTCGCTTTGGGATGACTGCGTCTGCGTACCATTTTCAAAGTCGTAAGACCATCGCATTCCAACAAACTCAATATACCTTGACCTTGACCCTAACAGAGGAGCGAGCCTAGGGGCGAAGCCCCTAGTCACAAAAAAAGAAAAGAAACCACGTGATCGGCATTTAATAAATTAAATTCTAAAAATGAATCTTAAAAAATTCACCAAAAATCAGAAAACGGGGGTAAAGATTCGAAAAAGATTTCATTTTAAAGGAATTTTTAGGATCTTTCTCGTGATATAAATTTTATAACCCTCAGATTAATATTTTAATTGCAAACTGTAAAGAATGTTACAAAAACAGCTTAAAAATTTAATTTAAAAAAATCTAACAGGAATTTTTCAAAAATCTTTCTTAGTGCACCCCTATCCTATAAGAAGAATCGCCATGCAAAATATCAGCCCTTTAGGTCCAGCGATTTGGCCTGTGCGTCTGTCAGTCAGTAACAGAAGTGTTTTATATATGAGGCGGTGAAAGGCAAAGTGGTGTAAGTCACATTTTCAACCGTTTTCATTTGAGGGCAAAAATGTAACCTCCATGTTCAATTTAGAGTGGAATTGTAATTAGTTATTATTTGCAATGTTATAATAATTGTTATGAATTATAATTTGTTCAATTTATGGTGGAATTGTAATTAGTTATTATTTGCAATGTCATAATAATTGTTATGAATTATAATTTGTTCAATTTATGGTGGAATTGTAATTAGTTATTATTTGCAATGTCATAATAATTGTTATGAATTATAATTTGTTCAATTTATGGTGGAATTGTAATTAGTTATTATTTGCAATGTTATAATAATTGTTATGAATTATAATTTGTTCAATTTATGGTGGAATTGTAATTAGTTATTATTTGCAATGTTATAATAATTGTTATGAATTATAATTTGTTCAATTTATGGTGGAATTGTAATTAGTTATTATTTGCAATGTCATAATAATTGTTATGAATTATAATTTGTTCAATTTATGGTGGAATTGTAATTAGTTATTATTTGCAATGTCATAATAATTGTTATGAATTATAATTTGTTCAATTTATGGTGGAATTGTAATTAGTTATTATTTGCAATGTCATAATAATTGTTATGAATTATAATTTGTTCAATTTATGGTGGAATTGTAATTAGTTATTATTTGCAATGTCATAATAATTGTTATGAATTATAATTTGTTCAATTTATGGTGGAATTGTAATTAGTTATTATTTGCAATGTCATAATAATTGTTATGAATTATAATTTGTTCAATTTATGGTGGAATTGTAATTAGTTATTATTTGCAATGTCATAATAATTGTTATGAATTATAATTTGTTCAATTTATGGTGGAATTGTAATTAGTTATTATTTGCAATGTCATAATAATTGTTATGAATTATAATTTGTTCAATTTATGGTGGAATTGTAATTAGTTATTATTTGCAATGTCATAATAATTGTTATGAATTATAATTTGTTCAATTTATGGTGGAATTGTAATTAGTTATTATTTGCAATGTCATAATAATTGTTATGAATTATAATTTGTTCAATTTATGGTGGAATTGTAATTAGTTATTATTTGCAATGTTATAATAATTGTTATGAATTATAATTTGTTCAATTTATGGTGGAATTGTAATTAGTTATTATTTGCAATGTTATAATAATTGTTATGAATTATAATTTGTTCAATTTATGGTGGAATTGTAATTAGTTATTATTTGCAATGTCATAATAATTGTTATGAATTATAATTTGTTCAATTTATGGTGGAATTGTAATTAGTTATTATTTGCAATGTCATAATAATTGTTATGAATTATAATTTGTTCAATTTATGGTGGAATTGTAATTAGTTATTATTTGCAATGTCATAATAATTGTTATGAATTATAATTTGTTCAATTTATGGTGGAATTGTAATTAGTTATTATTTGCAATGTCATAATAATTGTTATGAATTATAATTTGTTCAATTTATGGTGGAATTGTAATTAGTTATTATTTGCAATGTCATAATAATTGTTATGAATTATAATTTGTTCAATTTATGGTGGAATTGTAATTAGTTATTATTTGCAATGTCATAATAATTGTTATGAATTATAATTTGTTCAATTTATGGTGGAATTGTAATTAGTTATTATTTGCAATGTCATAATAATTGTTATGAATTATAATTTGTTCAATTTATGGTGGAATTGTAATTAGTTATTATTTGCAATGTCATAATAATTGTTATGAATTATAATTTGTTCAATTTATGGTGGAATTGTAATTAGTTATTATTTGCAATGTCATAATAATTGTTATGAATTATAATTTGTTCAATTTATGGTGGAATTGTAATTAGTTATTATTTGCAATGTTATAATAATTGTTATGAATTATAATTTGTTCAATTTATGGTGGAATTTTTTTGTAGTTTTTGAGGTAAAACTCTTTTGACTTACACCACTTGACTTATTGACTTACACCACTTTGCCTTTTCACCGCCTCATATATTGATAATAATTGGTACAGTACCCGAACAGTGAATAGTCACGCTGTATTTTGCTTTCCCTTGCGTAATCTTGTAGTGGCTAGCACGGAGTTCGGAGTAATATTTGAGACACTGTATCCGTAACCGCACTCGGGAGAGAATTGTTTACGAGAGTTTTCTTTTGCATCGGCTATTGGGCGTGGAATTTCGGGATCCATCGGTAGACGCAAACGGATGGCCTTGAGCGAACTCATTTCGCTGCTGATAGAGATTGGTGGCATTTCCGTAAGGCTAGCGTACCGGAGAGGAACTGTGGCACGTTGAGCAGGGATTGTGTCAAGACCTGAGGCGTAAATGGCGCAGATTTCGGAACTATTGACAAGCAATTGTCTGGTTTGGGATACCGAGAGACCATATTCGGACGTCGAACGAAAAAGTTCCAATTTCTCGTTACTGGGTTGCGAATGGTATTTTCAATTGTCTTGTGAATATCATCAAATATATTCTATTTACCTGAATAAAATTACTGCCAAGAAACTACTGGAAACGGACTTCAAGGTTACAACCTTTGTTTACGGCCAAAATATCAGTAATTGCCTTTACAAAATTCATACTTGGAAACAAGGAGACCAGGTAATCTGGCAGTATTCACATGACACCGTTAAGAAGACAATTCATTTTGATAACCACTGCGGAAAATGGAGAGTAATCTTCTTTATCGACGCCCCATTTACGCTACAACACCCCAGGATTGAAACGGGTAAGTGCAGATTGTATCAAAATATTTTTTAACCAATGTCCTCTAAAGCAGTGCTCCGCAACCTTTTCATCTTCCACGGAACAACAACATTTTTTTCGATAATTCCGCGGCACACCACAAGAAAAAGCTTGCGAATATTTAATAGCTCTATGTATCAAGATAATTATAATCATTTAAGGGGACAGTGGACCTTCAAACCTAACTTTTTGTTCCAAAAACACGCGTTCTGCTTGGGCGACAAAAAATTAAAAAAAATAAAATCGACTATTTAAATAAATATATGTATTTTATATTTATTCAAATGAATTATTTGCAATATACTGACTTTTTTTAGCGGGGGGTAACACATAATAAATTTCTCATTATTTATCAGCTTTTATTTTTTGTACTTGTGTGTTTTTGTGCTTTATTGTGGTCGTACAGTTTAAAAATTCATATTTTTGGGACTTTTCGGACTTTTTCGTTCCAAAAATACGCGTTCGGCTTGAGCGACAAAAAATTAAAAACAACCATAAAATAAAATCGACTGCCCTTATTTAACTTCATTTTTTTCATTTTCTGTATAAATTTTCAATGAAAGTTCTGCATGTTGTCATTTATATTATTTCACTGCATTGGAACCGCCATCTTGGTTCCGTCTCCCATCGCCAAATTGGCGACGGGAGACGGAACCAAGATGGCGGTTCCAATGCAATGAAATACAAGGGGCACCGTATATTGGGAATTAACCAATTTAAAGATGAAATATCAATAATTCGTGAATTATGAATTATTAATTATATCAAAAATTGGCCTAATTAAAAATGTTCTATGCGCATTTCTTTGGCATATAATATGGTAATTTTTATTTGCAGGATACCTTATAGAACTAACAATGAAACTTATTTCTTATTTTAATCGTTCATCAAAAACATAAACAGAAAAACATAATAATAGTGAAAGCACCCGTTTTGTCACGCAAAATACCTATAAATCATCTTTTCAAGTACAAAATTTAAAAATTCTGAGCTACGAAGCATAATTGTTTTCAATAAGATTTATTCGATATACAGTTAAGTATATAAAACTTAAATTTCAAAGCAATACGATAGTTAGAAATGCGCCTGGAGCAGTTTGAATATTCGTGTGACGTGAAAATTTTTATTTTGAGAAAAACACATTTAAAGTTATTGCTATTAGTAACCACATAATATCTAAGTTAAATACACATGCCTATAACTAAGAAAGTAATCCACAGAAATTAAAAATTCTTTTTGCAACGCATTCCTACTCGTCCGTAATTTCCCAATTCAATAAAATTAAAAAAAAAAATCGAATTTTTGGACAAATTTCACAATTTTGAAAGTCCACTGTCCCCTTAAGTTTTATATAAATCATTTTGAACTGTACACGAACACAAGATAAAAAATTTAAAATTATAGTTTACAAGTAAAAAAAAATTTCTCTTTAAATTTTTATATAAAAAGTTGTTTTTTAGTATTTACTTAAGCCTAATAAATTAATAAGTTAATTTAAACATAACTAATTTATTAATGAGATATTTGAGATTGTTTTGATAAATGTGCGTTTTATATCTGCACGTTTTATATTTGGCTCTACAGTTCATGGTCAAGGTCCTTTAAATATGATCGTTTGTCATTTTCAATTAGCACCAGTGTCGAAAAACTTTGTTCGCATAAGTATGTCGTAGAAAATGGGATCAAAATTTCAATGGCCTTGTCAGAAATTTGTGGATATTCTTTCTTAAATGAAATCCAGAAATATGACGCTCGAGCATACATACGATGTATGGCTAACAACATGTTTTTGTTTTGTGTATAATTTCGACCCAGAAAAATTGCATATTAACAAAAAGTTAGAGGAATATTTTACTTGGAAAAATTTCTATTTAATGCGGTGGTTAATTTTTTTATTATGAGCACTACTCTAAATTATGCGCAATTATTCCCGAAGAAAAAACGCGGCTATTACGGGGGTAGCTAATTCAAATCATGCATGCACACTTGGCAAAGCACGGTCTCGAATTACCTCCCAGTAATTCCTTCTTGAAACAGACCATCTGATTTTTTTTTTGATAAATTTTCAAAACATAAGACTTTTGTGACTAATTTGAAAAAAAAAAAAAAAACACTCTGGAATCGGGAATTCTGGCAATGGGATCTTCGTGCACAATCGCTAATCGACTACTCTAATTGTGGTTACCAAGTTCTTATACTTCATCTTATTCGCTCTACCTCAATGTTAACCTATGGAGAAAATTTGGCCAAGGATTGCAAACTTGGATTGGAAGATTTTTTAAAGAAAAATTGTACTCCGTAATAGGGAAAGAAATTTGACTGCTCTGGGCATTTTTTTTTAAAATGCAATTAACATATCAAAATAGAAATGATTCTGAGAAAAACCTGGTAGTGGAACTTCAAAAATTTAAAATTATGCATTCATAATTATGAAAACCTCATTACAAAAGGTGAATAATTATATTTCAGAATCCCAGATTAAATTTATTATTGTAAACCATTTATTATAATTCATTTATGTTTCTATTGCTTCTATTATTTGACTGCACTGGGCATTTTTTTTAAATGCAATTAATATATCAAAATAGAAATGATTCGGAGAAAAACCTGGTAGTGGAACTTCAAAAATTGAAAATTATGCATTCATAATTATGAAAACCTCATTACAAAAGGTGAATAATTATATTTCAGAATCCCAGATTAAATTTATTATTGTAAACCATTTATTATAATTCATTTATGTTTCTATTGCTTCTATTATTTGACTGCTCGGGGCATTTTTTTAAAATGCAATTAATATATCAAAATAGAAATGATTCGGAGAAAAACCTGGTAGTGGAACTTCAAAAATTGAAAATTATGCATTCATAATTATGAAAACCTCATTACAAAAGGTGAATAATTATATTTCAGAAACCCAGATTAAATTTATTATTGTAAACCATTTATTATAATTCATTTATGTTTCTATTGCTTCTATTATTTGACTGCTCTGGGCATTTTTTTAAAATGCAATTAATATATCAAAATAGAAATGATTCGGAGAAAAACCTGGTAGTGGAACTTCAAAAATTGAAAATTATGCATTCATAATTATGAAAACCTCATTACAAAAGGTGAATAATTATATTTCAGAATCCCAGATTAAATTTATTATTGTAAACCATTTATTATAATTCATTTATGTTTCTATTGCTTCTATTATTTGACTGCTCGGGGCATTTTTTTAAAATGCAATTAATATATCAAAATAGAAATGATTCGGAGAAAAACCTGGTAGTGGAACTTCAAAAATTTAAAATTATGCATTCATAATTATGAAAACCTCATTACAAAAGGTGAATAATTATATTTCAGAATCCCAGATTAAATTTATTATTGTAAACCATTTATTATAATTCATTTATGTTTCTATTGCTTCTATTATTTGACTGCTCTGGGCATTTTTTTAAAATGCAATTAATATATCAAAATAGAAATGATTCGGAGAAAAACCTGGTAGTGGAACTTCAAAAATTGAAAATTATGCATTCATAATTATGAAAACCTCATTACAAAAGGTGAATAATTATATTTCAGAATCCCAGATTAAATTTATTATTGTAAACCATTTATTATAATTCATTTATGTTTCTATTGCTTCTATTATTTGACTGCTCGGGGCATTTTTTTAAAATGCAATTAATATATCAAAATAGAAATGATTCGGAGAAAAACCTGGTAGTGGAACTTCAAAAATTGAAAATTATGCATTCATAATTATGAAAACCTCATTACAAAAGGTGAATAATTATATTTCAGAAACCCAGATTAAATTTATTATTGTAAACCATTTATTATAATTCATTTATGTTTCTATTGCTTCTATTATTTGACTGCTCTGGGCATTTTTTTTAAAATGCAATTAATATATCAAAATAGAAATGATTCGGAGAAAAACCTGGTAGTGGAACTTCAAAAATTGAAAATTATGCATTCATAATTATGAAAACCTCATTACAAAAGGTGAATAATTATATTTCAGAAACCCAGATTAAATTTATTATTGTAAACCATTTATTATAATTCATTTATGTTTCTATTGCTTCTATTATTTTGTTGTTTAGAGGCATTTTTCAGAAGTTTTAATATTTTGACTCACCTGTTCTGAGAAATATAATTTCAATAGCATTTTGAATTAATAAGTTATCGGTCTGAGAAACGTAATTTAACAGTTAGTTATACAGTGATTTCCGCTTATAAGAATCACGTTTGTTATTACTGTTTTTGATTCTTATAAGCGGTTGATTCTTATAGCCGAAATTTAGGCTTTTGGTCAGGCACACACACATCTATATATACATATATTAGATAATTTACCATAAAATATGCTTTAATTTACGTTAATTATCTTTTATTAAAATTATTTGTTATAATTTTAAAAATACAACTTAATTTCTTGACCTATAAGTAGATAAACATGATTATAATTGACACATGATTATATTTGTTACAACATACCTGCTTAACAGTTTAACATTTCAACAACAGGAAGGGTGGAAGAAAAAGTTTTCTATGGTAGTTTCACGTAATGAAGTTTTCAGGAGGCTGTTTATACCTCTTTCAATACCAACAGTCTCAGACGAAGATTCACCTTCTAGATTACGTTTCACGGTTTGATAACGTGCTGAATCTACTAATGTCACGTTCGCCTAAGTGATAGTGGACACTTTGCCGAAGATTTATGTGTTTCAGGGTCCAGGAAGCCGCAACCAGGATGTTGGAGGTGGGGAAAAAGAGTCCCTATCTTTGTTTGTCAGTGGAGAAAAGTGAAATCGGACAGGGACGGGTAGAGATGCCCCTGCGTCAAGCTAATAGGACAGTGTTGTGCTAAAGCGTTTAAGGAGAAATTATTATGTTATGTCTAACAAAGAAAGGGATGCATTTTACGACTGTATTCCATCCCATCTTATCACTCTTTCTTTAAAAAAAAATAAAGAATGAACTTCATGCCTTTTGAGGGTTTAAGTGGCTTTTTTGGAAAAATGAAAGGAAAGCGAAGGGTGTAAGCTGATTCTTAAAACCGGTGGATTGATTCTTTAAAGCGAAAATTTTAGAATGGAAATAATACATTTGTGTTTGTTTTTGCGAAATTGATTCTTATAAACAGTTGATTCTTATAACCACTGATCACTATAAGCGGTGGTTACTGTATATACGTAAATGAAGTTTGTAAAAAGTGCGAAAATTACAAAACTCAACTTTGTAAAATTAAATATTCTAAAAATTAATAACTTCAAAGAAGGAATTTTGAAATGCATTTTTTTAAAAATCCCTGTCTGTAAGCCTACGTCTTTCCATGAATTTCGTGTGTTTCATATTGGAAAAGGTGCTTTCGACCATATATGCTGCCGAACATGGAACAAGTGAATGAAGTATTTCGTATTTTATGTAACAATATCTTTTTAAATTGCTTTGGTGTCGTGGGCCGGTTAAAAAGTCCTTGTGGGCCGCAAGTTGGCCATTCCTGATGAAGAGTAATAATTTGAACCATTCTCTTCAATTAAATATCGTTCAATAAATTAAACTAAAACACATAGAAACGAATGTTTTTGACGTAAAAATCGGCGTGGGAATTAAAACCAATTTTCAGTCTGGTGGGGAAAAACAATCATACCTGATGTGTTTTAATTTCACTCAGAAAAAAAAATTAATAGCTTTAAATCAGAATTGAAAATTTTCTAACTAACGTAAGAGATGCAATGTATTTTAATAAGGTATTAAAAATAGATTTCATCTCCTTCAAATATAACATAAATTCCACTCTGTTTAGTTCGGAAAAAGAGGCAATTTCGTTCTATTACGATGAGTAAAAAAAAATTGTATGAGACTTATAATTTTTAGTTCAGTCGGAGTAAATTAAACCGTGACAGTAATTTTAAGTAAAATGTAAAATTTAACACTAAGAATATAGAAGTGAAAAAAAAACATTTTTTAAAAATGCGTCAATTCAGATAAAATGTTATAATAAAAGTTAATAAATCGATCATTAGCCAGTTATTTGATTTTAGTACGATTAGTAAAAGAAGGAAAATTCGAAATCTAAATATAAGAATATAAAAGGTGAATAAAAAAATTATGTGATGATGTGTTTTTTCTGCTAATATTACAAAAATTTAGAAATTTATCATTAATTAGCTGAATACCCGTGCTTCGCTACGGAGTACATTCAAATTAAATACAACTGTCAATGTATGCAGTTAATTCCAAAAAACAGAACAAAAAATGTATTTATAAAAAATCGTAACGGATATTTATAGACAAAATAATGTAGAAGAAATATTCAAATTAAATACAACGGTCAATGTATGCAATTAATTTGTATGTTTAATATCCATAAAATATACTCATTTGAAATAAATTCTTAAAAAACTTCCATCTCAATTAGTTTAGTGGTTAAATTTTATCTTTTTACCTTATTTCAATATTTTTTTTGTCAATTTATTTCGTTGTTACGCACGTGACGCAAAATTAATTTAAAGTAACACAAGAAGAAAAGAAACGACGTGATCGGCATTTAATAAATTAAATTCTAAAAAATTAATCTTTAAAAATTCACCCCAAACTCAAAAATTGGAGGTAAAGATTCTAAAAAGATTTCATTTTAAAGGAAATTTTATGGTCTTTCTCGTGATATAAATTTTATAACCCTTAGATTATTATATTAAACGCAAACTTTAAAGAATGTTACAAAAACAGCTTAAAAATGAAATTAAAAAAAACTAAGAATTTTTCCAAAATCTTTCTTAGTGTGCACCCCTACACCATAAGAAGAATCGCCATGCAAAATGTCAGCCCTTTAGGTCCAGCGGTTTGGTCTGTGCGTTATATGTCAGTCAGTCTGTCAGTCACGGAACTGTTTTATACAAGGTCTGACAATAAAGTTCGGTGAATAGTCCTGTAACATTAACGTAGATGAAATATTAACGAAAGGTACCTTACTGTCCTTCGAAATAGTCACCTCCCATAACTATGCACCGCTGACATCTGCTATACATGTTCTGGAAACTTTGCAAGAAGTCTTCTTTTGGGATGGAGTTCAAAAGCCTCGTCACGTTTCGTTGGATGTCAGGAATATCGTCAAATCTCTTTCCTTTCAAAGCGAGTTTGAGTTGTGGGAATAGGAAGAAGTTTGGAGGATTGAGATCTGGCGAGTATGGTGGATGTTCAATTTGCACCACCCCCTTTTTTGCCAGAAACTGTTTGACGATATTGGCTGTGTGAGGGCGAGCATTGTCGTGAACAAAAAACCATGAACCTTGTTGTGCGTACTGGGGTCGTACCCTGCGTAGACGTTTCATGAAACGGGTCAAAATTTCAATGTACCCTTCAGCATTCATCGTCGTTCCCTCAGGTAGAAATTCCTTGTGGATAATGCCTAGACTAATGCCTTGTGATCGTCATCCAAGTGATGTGGCACAAGACGGCAACACGTTTTTCTCATCCCTAAATTCTGGGTAACGATTTGCCGCACAGAACAAACGCACTGAACAAGCACTTTGTAAAACAAGTCTTACACGGAACACAAACGACGCTCAACTGAACAACCTTGGGGGCAGATGGTCAACACCTGCCGCTACGCAGGTGCAGCGCTTTGTTTCGCCAGTGTTGTCAGATCGGCCGTTCTGACTTCATTCACCGTACTTTACTGTCAGAGGTTGTATATATAGACTTGTTTCCATTACCTTATGTGAAAAATGATATGAGCCCAATAATTTTTAGTTCAGTCAGATAAAAGTAAATGCTGAAAGTAACAATGAGATAAATTTAAAATCCAATTATCAAAACATAAAATTAATTAAAATTAAAATATAATGCGTCTGTTCAGAAAATATGTAACGAAAGTTTAGAAATTTAACATCAATCAGCCAGTAATTCGATTCTATTAAGAACAAATGTGAATTAATGTAATCACTACGAAATTGTATCGTGAGTCAGGAAAGTAGTATGAAATGTCGCTTAAAACAACAAAGTTCCCTCTGACTGGGAAGAATTCATAAGTTTTTTTGTAACAAAAAAAAAAAAATAAATAAATAAATTTAAAAAAAAATCAGTCAGATATTATAAAACACCCAACGTGGTCCACTTGTACCGAAACTAGAATGATTCTTTTAAAATAGAATTTTAATAATTGGAAACAAACGCAAAATTTCGAGGTTCTATTTTCAAAGATAATCACCCTGTTAAGGGTTGATTTATACAGGCACGTAAAGGGAACGTAACGGGAACGAGCCGAGCCCGAGCGCCGGATGCATGTGTTTATACAGAGACGGGAGTAGAAAGTGGCGGGAACGTGTTTCATTAGTTGCGAAAGATTTGTAACGTCATGGCGGGGTTTCATTTTTCAGTTAAAGATTTAGCCATTATCACACTTTTGTTAGAGGAGGAGAACCAGGGCCGTGCTTAGGGGTGGACAAACTGGGTAACCGCCCAGGGCCACCATTTTTATTTCTCGTAGCAACACTTTTCTAAATGTTACGGGTTTTTAAAGAAATCCCTCATTTTTCGCGGTTTCTATAATTCAACTTATAAAAATATATATGTTTAAATTTTTTCTAAAGAATCGCAGAAAGAATCCTAATTGACAAACTACTCTTTTGGGTTCGAAAAATTTCTCGGTTAAAAAAAAAAGATTTATCTTCAATTCAGTTAAAGTAAACCCTCGATTATCAATTTTATTTCAATATCAGTTTCTACTATCTGTCAGTCACTACATACAGTCATTTGAAGAATTATAAACCGTTTCGTCGGACTTTGTTCGTTCTCACGGAATAGTTATAAACTGAGAAAAACTTGAACATATCCTTGTGAACGATTATTTGTCAATCAAATGGTTAAATTGACCAAAATTTATCCGTTATATTTCCGTGATTTTTCATTCTCAACAATTTGCAATTGATCCTGGCTTGTTATACCAACTTCAATAAATATTATTTTTCTTTTTTTTTTATCGTGAATAACAATATCAGGCCTATTAGCTGATTGTTTTGTAGATGTTGCAACTGTTGTATCCACTCTTACTTCAACGTCTATATTTGCATTAATTTCTTGTATTGAGTGATTTCTTAAACGTTTACTTCTTTTTAAACCATATTTATTGCAGACTCTCAAAATAATAACAATAAATAAAGAAAAACATACGTAATTAGAAATTCAATGCAACGGAGAGAGATTATAAATAGTACAGTAATATAACTTTAATTTTGCAATTACATACAATATTGTTATGAGACAATTTTGCATGATAAATCAATATTATGTAAAAATAGATCTTATAATACTTACTATTTATTTATAAATTCCTACTTAAGTTGTATTATAATTAAATTCAGCTAAATTACGTCCTAGAAAGCCATGGATTTACGAAATATAGATTTTTTGTGTTCATACGATAGATTAATGAAGAAGCTAAAATAAAACTGACGGATTTTACACTGTACTGATATTTTGTTTAAAAAAAGTTCATTAAAGAAGGAAATGTAAAATAAACTTTCTATTCGATTTGGGGGACCCCCTCTGATGTGGAGGTCCTGCCTTAGTCAGGCTCTGATTATATCTTGAATAGCCACTTTTTACTTTCTGCCATGAACGAGAGACCGCCGAGCAGTGAACGACTTCCTGCTTCGAATCGTTGGCTCCGATTCTCGGCCGGGAATCTCGGCCAATAATTTGAAGTGGCACTCTATTTGAATTTTATACAAACACAGTTTATACATGAAACAATGTTTATTGAATTCGTTGCACATATAGAATTTGCTTTTACAGCAATAAGCATACGTACTACTTGTACGGAATATATAAATACAGCTTTCAAGAACAATATATTTTCAATACTCACAACCCAGCAGAGAGTCAAAACCAGCAGTACTGCCACGTAAACTTTGGGCCTGCTAAACACTAGCGCAGGATAACACCTTTTCAACCTTAACAACTTTTTTTTATTAATGACGCTGCATGGTATTTATACTAAGCGCGTATGCCGAAATTAGCATATCTAAAGCAGCTTCTTTAATTCATTCACTCAAAAGTTCGATTCTTGTGAATCGAATCTTGTGTATACCTTACAAATTTCAGTTTTTAAAATATAATTTTTTAAAAAATGTTTATAAAATTTTAAGCGGTATTTAATATAGTTATACTTTTATGAATATACATACAAAATTTCATATCTGTAAGTGAAAAAATATCGGAAATCGCTTTGTAATGTCCAATATCCCCTTAGGACAGAATATGCGAGGTGTAAAAGAAAGAACTTTGTTGTTTTATAATTGTTTACAGAGCCACGTAGAATAATATCCCAGTGTTTTGACAGCAGGAGGTGCAAAATGTGTGGAAAAAAAAAAGGCGCAATTCATCGATTCTGAGAGATGATAGCATAACAACATGAATCTTTCTAATGCGCCATGAATCAAATTGAAAGCATTGGCGTCCACAAACGGACTTGGCTGACTCATCAGTCGTGGCCTCGAATTCGAGCAGTTGTTTACATTCAGGCTCTCAAAGACGATACTTTATTATCAACGGCTGTAATTTTCATTCGATGTTCTGACGATTCCCAGAGCCATTGCTTTATGCCAGATCGCACTATTCTGACATCAACATGAACGCTGCTGAGTCATTAGAGCACCGAATGGGTCTCGATTATGCCATGCTGACTAGGAGTTATGGTTTCGAAATGAGGCCGAAAGAAACAAATTGAGCAACTGATAGCGCCGGAAGGTTATAAATTTAACCCTTCAGCGGGCGGTGCCCGTGTATGAAGTGCGACATTTTCGTAATTTTGAATGGTTTGTTTTTACAAGTAAGGTTTGAATGTTCTAAAACAGGGGTTCCCAAACTTATCCAAGTCGTGGCACCCGTAAGAGAATTAGAATTTTTTCACGGCACCCTCGTCATATAATATCTATCTGTGGTATACTATTATTATCTATATATATAAAACAGTTCCGTAACTGACTCATTCATTCATTCATTCATTCACTGACTGACTGACATACAACGCACAGACCAAACCGCTGGACCTAAAGGGCTGAAATTTTGCATGGCGATTCTTCTTATAGTGTAGGGGTGCACTAAGAGAGATTTTTGAAAAATTCTTCTTAGATTTTTTTAAATTAAATTTTTAGGTTTTTTTTAAACTTTGTTTAAGTTTGCATTTAAAATAATAATTTGAGGGTTATAAAATTTATATCACGAGAAAGATCATACAAATTCCTTTAAAATGAAATCTTTTTCGAATCTTTACCTTCATTTCCTGATTTTTGGTGAATTTTTAAAGATTAATTTTTAGAATTTAATTTATTAAATGCTGATCACGTGACTTCTTTTTCTGGTACTTTAAATAAATTTATCGTCACATGCATAAAAACTAAATAGACAAAAAATAATTTTTTTTTCTTGCTAATGCGGCAGACGATTGGACATTATCCAAAAAAATATTAAAATACAGTAAAAGAAATGTTCTAGAAACTGTACTATATTAACTGTACTATATTCTTTAGTATTCTTTATATTAGATTTAATTTGAATATCTTCTTCTACATTATTTTGTCTATAAAAATATCCCTTACGATTTTTTTATAAATATATATATATTTTACATCAATTATATACATTGATCGTCGTATTTATTATATATATATTGGCATTAATTGCATACATTCACCGATGTTTTTACTTTGAATGTACTCCGTAGCGAAGTGCGGGTTTTCAGCTAGTATAGTATATTATGCATGATATGTATATATTTCATATTTGTACGACTGTGAAGAAGAAATTAGAGAAGTGGTAAGAACATTAATAAATTAATAGGACTTGTGTTTAGAAATCCCGCAAGTACTTTAAGGGGACAGTGGACTTCCAAAATTGTGAAATTTGTCCAAAAATTCGATATTTTTATTTTATTGAATTGTGAAACTACGGACGAGTAGGAATGTGTTGTAAAAAGAATTTTTAATTTCTGCGATTACTTTCCTAGTTATAGGCAATTGTATTTAATTTAGATATTATGTGGTTACTAATAGCAATAATTTTAAATGTGTTTTTCTCAAAATAAAAATTTTCGTGTCATACGAATATTCAAACTGCTCCGGGCGCATTTCTAATTATCGTATTGCTTTGAAATTTAAGTTTTATATACTTAACACTATATCAAATAAATCATATTGAAAATAATTTTGCTCCGTAGCTCAGAATTTCTAAATTTTGTACTCGAAAAGATTATTTATAGGTATTTTGCGTCATAAAAAGGGTGTTTGCACTATTATTAATTTTTTCTCTTTATATTTTTAATGAATGCTTAAAATAAGCAATAAGTTTCATTGTTAGTTCTATAAGGTATCCTGTAAATAAAAATTACCATAGTATATGCAAAAGAAATGCGCATGGAACATTTTTAATGAGGCCAATTTTTGATATAATTAATAATTCATAATTCATAAATTATTAATATTTCATCGTTAAATTTTAACCATTTTAACATATCTATAGTACTAATCACATATTTAAATTTCAAGCAAATCCATTGAAAACAAAAAAAGTTAGGTTTGAAGGTCCACTGTCCCCTTAATTGTAATTAATAGGAAAACATATTGATAAAATTAATAACAAAATTTCCTTCCAAATGCTCTTGGTATATATGTGTTTAGTTTTAGTGTGACGGGTGAGCCTGCTGCTCACTGCACAATTGTTCGAATCGCGGAATAAAGCTTCATACAGCTACTGTCATTTCTTTTTTGACATTAATTTTCGAACGATATTTGCTCTTTATAACAGCAACTGCCTAAAACCCAACTTCGCACAGATATGAAGTTGCAAAGGGAATGAGAACCCTTATAGCTTTTGAACTTAGAATGGGATACTCATTTTTTATAGATATCCAAAACTCCGTCAAACCGAAACAAGCGAATTTCGCCTTCAGGCTTTTGTCACTCGATAGCTCAATTAGATTTTCTTCCTCTTGTGAAGTTAATTCTTTTGGAGCTTCAACATGGAACGGATCTTGGATCCACGCAAACTTCTCGGTTTGGTCTTCTGCGAAGTACTTTGCGAACCAGTCGGTTCGTTGTGATAGGTGCTCTGCGAAAACTGTCAGCATGCTATGTGAAACCATTTCTCCACTGCAGACCATGTACTTCTGCAATGCAGAGGTCTTTTGGAGTTATATCGGAAATATAGTTATACAGAGGCTGTTCACACATTTTTTAGACGATGTATATTGTATTCACAAAACTAAATTACATAAAATTCTTGTGTTTTAAATGTTCTGTTTGGCATCCCTTATTCTGAACTATCTTTCGACACCGCAATTTCCAGGATAATAATGCCTTTTGAAGTGTCAGAAGAGGTATTCTATCCCATTCCTCCTGAACAGCTTTCCAGAGTCCTGTAAGGGTTTTGGGACGACGTTTGGATAATGCAGATTTTAAAAGTCCGAAAGCACAAAAATCCATAGGTGATACATCGGGAGATTTAGTAGGGATGTCAGTGAAGGGTATGGCCTTGATACCAGTTTTTTGTTCCATTTCTTTTAGGAAATTTACAGTGTATTTTGATGTGTGACTGCTAGCTTTGTCCTGATGGAGTCTCACAGATTGATGGCACTGTGGGTAAAGCGATGGTATTTCATTCAGAAAAATTGGCGATAAAATATGTTCCTGATAGTATTTGAAGTTAATCTTGACATTTTTTTCCACTCTCTTTATTTTGAACTTGCCATTATAAGAAAAACCAGCAACAATCATGAATCCCTTAGAAAAACTTTCTTTCGATTCTTTGAACCATGTACTGAAATTATTTTCTCCCCTTTTATGATAATAAATGGCTCATTTTTTGTTGCAATCATTTAAATACACCCATGATTCAGCTATTGTGACAATTGTTTTCCATTTTTCTTTGGATAAGTGTTTCTCATATAGAATTCTACAGAGTGTCCTGCGTTCAGCGATATGATTTGGAAGAAGACGATGTACATTTTTTTCACAAAACCATGAATCTCACATCGATTTTGGATAACGGAGTATGCATATTTCTCTTCGGAAAGAGCATAAATGTAGCCTTCGAACCACTGCTTTGTTAGAAACGCATCTTTGAATAAAAACAAAACTTTCAAGCCGCTGACGATAATTTTGACTTTTAAAAACATAGTACAATTGCAATTATTTCTTTTGCAGCAAACGATTTTTTTATTACCGCTTACCAAAATCGTCTAAAAAATGTGCGAACAGCCTCTGTAGGGTGCCGCGGCACACACTTTGGGAACCCCTATTCTAAACAGTTTCTATTGATAGCTACACCCTTTCTAATGCAGGTCCGATTTTCTGACCCTTGTATTCCTTTCCATTCATTATTAGTCGCGATTTAACAGTGGTAAACCAGCGATTATACTGGATTGCAATACGACAAAATTATGAGTTGACGTAGAAGATCCAATGTGCAGCTATGACACGGTTTTCCGCATATCACGAAGATGGACAATTTCGTTGTTTTTGGGGGTTTTTGGACATAATAGGAATCCATTCGAAAGTTGTCCTTAAATGCATTAAATCGGACTGTTTCGAAATAAGGCGATTGTATCTGCATTTTTTGGCCTTTAATTATAGGTAGATCTCAATATTGTCAACATTTTATATCTTGTCATAAAACGCAGAATTATTATTTTCAATTTAAAAAAAAAATCATTACAAAAGGAATAATGAAGTTTGAAAGAGACGTTGCACTTTGTGCCACGCGCGCCTGCTGGGGTTCCCAAAAATTGGCGCGCCCGCTGAAGGGTTAAAGCGATTGTACCACTCATACACTTGTGTTCTTGATAACGATGCATACCTATATACTCTTCGAATCATCGCTAAAGTTTCGGTAGCGGATTTACCTAATTTGTAATTGGGTAAATCCGCTAAAATTTAATGTTACAACGTAGTAAATTTTTTTATACAATGCCTTCTCAGTAAATGAAAATTACTAAGGCGTTTTGATATGCAAACGACTAAAAAACCAGTTTAAACTGGCTTTAACAAGAGTCGAGATGTCACTCTTTCTAGCCAGGCGATAAGTTGTAAAAAAATACTATTTATTCTGTTGTTATAAAAAAAAATTATTTAAAAAAAGTTACAAATGGAGGTTAATATGAAATAGTCGGGTAATATGGAATAGGCGATTTAAACCATTGAAAAACTAATTAGACTTCATAAAACATAGTTATTTTTAACTCTAAAAACCATATTTTTAAGATTATGTGTAAGTCATTTCTGCTTCTAGTCCATTTACTAAAGTCACAGGTTTAATCTTCTTGCTCTGCTCCGGTACAGTCAAGGTGAGCCCGCAGAGAACAGCCGAAGCATTGAATCCAAAGATCCCCTCATTGATCTTCGGAGAATTTTCCGTTACAGAAGATACATTCAGCGTCTTTGTTTTCCGGTTCTTTGGTTGATGGCATGAAGTCCATTACAGATGATACATCAGAATGGAAAGATTCATCGCTGCTAACACTGGAGTCATCTGTAGTAGGTTTAGGTCTAGAAGGTCGGTCTAGGTTTAATTTCTTAACAGGGGGTTACTATAGAAGATCCAGTTTTCCTGCCTCTAAGGGGATTATGGAATACCTAGTATTCCATAATACCCGACACGCCATCATGGAAAATGAACCTTTAAATTTATGGACAAAACATTGTCAGCTATAAAACGACCACATTATAACAAACTACAATTCTTTTAGTTTACATTATGCTTAACATCAATGTTCAAGTCACATATGTGCTAGTAGGTTAAAATGTTTGAAAACGTACCTGCAAAAACTCTCAGAAAATCACAAAACACATTTTGTTCTGTAGCAAGTGGTACGACAACAACAAGCGGTCAACTCTCAGTGCACTGCATCATGGGAGTCTTTCTTGAGTAGTTCATGGTATTCCCTTGTCATAGCAGCACCAAACAGAGTTGAAACCTCTGTATTCCATAATACCCTCCTCTCTTCTATATACACTGAAGTGCCACTGAATTAGGGATACCTACCTAGTAACGAGTTGGGCCTCCTCTGGCCTTGATAACGGCTGCCACACGACGAGGCATAGATTCAACAAGTTTCTGGAAACGTTCCACGAGAATGGATTACCAAATATTGGCTAAAGCTGTCCATAATTCAGTAAGGTTCTTTGGTGCTGTGTGATGGCCTTTCACGCCTTGTTCCAAAACATCCCAAAGATGCTCAATAGGATTTAAGTCTGGGCGGTCTAGGTGGCCAATTCATGAAGTCAGAGGAATGCTCATCCAACCAGCCAGTAGCCAATCCGGACTTGTGAGAGGTACAGTTGTCTTGCTGGAAAACTCCATTACCGTGCGGATAACAGAACAGCATAAACGGATGGAGGTTATCACCCAGCAACTCTACGTACCGAATTGCATTGAGGGAGGTTGGTACACGCACCAAAGATCCCAAACTGTGCCATGAAAAAACACCCCCGACCATGGTTGAGCCACCATGCCCTTGTACAGTTCCAGCCAGGCATGCAGGATCCATGGCTTCATGAGCCTGTCGCGATATTCTCAGCCTCCCGTCGGCGTTAAGTAGTCGGAATCGAGACTCATCACTCCATGCTACTCGTTTCCAGTCCTCTACACTCCCGTCTCTGTGCTCTCTTGCCCAGGCAAGACGTGCAGCCCGATGGCGAGTATAGAGCAATGGTACTCTCGTAGGTCGACGGCTCCCGAAACCCATACGGTGAAGCGAGCGTTGCACAGTCCGTTTACTGACTGCACGACTGGCACCGTCATTAAACTGGGTGGTAATTTGAGCTAATGTTTGGCTTCGCTGGCTACGTACAATACGCCTGAGCCGTCTTTCACCACGCACTGTCAAGTCTAATTGTCCTTTGCAGTTTGCCCGATCGCTAGTTTTTTTCCACCATCCATGTATTCTTGGTATACTCTTGACACTGTCGACCTTGAAAATCCTAGCTGTCTGACGATTTCCGAAATTGAATGGCCCATGCGTCGCGACCTACGATTTGTCCGCGATCGAAGGCGTCTAAATCAGGCAGTTTACCCACACTGGCAA
Source organism: Dolomedes plantarius (assembly GCA_907164885.2). Lineage (NCBI taxonomy): Eukaryota > Metazoa > Arthropoda > Arachnida > Araneae > Dolomedidae > Dolomedes > Dolomedes plantarius. The sequence goes on from OU015499.1 coordinate 151,004,277, forward strand.
TTCCAACAACTAATTCAGAACAACCACAGTACGCGTTATATATTCAGTTACCACAGCGCCCTCACCACAGCGCATACGTGATGCGCAGTGCTACACAATTTACATAGGCTTTGCTATCCCTAATTCAGTGGCACTTCAGTGTAAATGAGCTATAAGTATTGAAAAAACTTTTATCTATTTCATATACGAACTGATGATGATGCGGCTGCAAATAATATTTCCCCATTTATTCTCGTTTCAAACACGTATCGTTTTACTTTAGACACGCAATTTTCGGACCAGAAGTGTGCTTTAATCACTCGTATATAGTACTATTATCACCTCATTGCTGCCGAACCCCAATATAAGAAACCATTGTAAAGTAATACAATATGAAATGAATTTCTAATTTTGCCAACGGATAATCACCCTTTCTCCTCTTCTTTTGCAGCCCACAACCCGCCAGGAATTGCCACGGCCTCTGAGCTAACCTCTGTCGCGGATTCCGGCAACTTCCCCAGAGCCTCTACGTCTGTAGACAAATGTGCCCAAGTATCAACCTTGGATATTTCTCCCGATCTGGAGAGTCTGTCTGATGACTATTGCCAACTATTGGAAGATAAAAGCTTTGCTGACGTGCAGTTGAGGTGCGGAGGCCGCAGCATTCGCGCCCACAGGTCCATCCTAGCCTCGCGATCCGATGTCTTCGCCACCATGTTGCAAACCAAAATGGCTTTCGGCGAGACGTGCACCGTTGACGTGAAAGACATGGACGCCGAGGTCCTCGACTTGTTACTTAAGTACGTGTACTCGGGGAGAATTCCGGAAATCTCTGAGGACACCGCCTCCAGCCTGTACGCTGCCGGTGACAAGTACTCCATCCACGCCCTGAAAAACACGTGCTCTGATCGGATGGTGGCAGGACTCACCGAGAAGAACTGCCTGGGTTTCTTAACACTAGCCGACATCCACGGCGACGAAGGTTTCAAGGATAAAGTGGTGAGTTTCGCGGCAGAAAATCTGGAAGCTCTGGAAAAACAAGCGTGGTCCGAATTTATGGAGAATCACCCCTTAATGGCCCTCAGCGTGCTTTCGAGGCGCTTCGAGTCAACGCCATCCTACGACGCTAACACCACGACAAAATCCAGGCGTTAGGTTATCATTGAAATTAGTTGGCACAAGGCAAGTCTCGTATTTTCAAGCTCACAGAGAATAGAATAGGTGTGAAGTCTCTGAATTTTATAACGTCTACTGGACCACCAGATAGCCTTTAAATCATTAACTCTTCATAGTTTGTGAAGATTTGAAGTTACTCTCAATCGTTCTCATATATGAAGGGTATTTTAATTAAGTAATTTCAGTGTCTGTCAGATGCAATGAAATAGATAGACTCCGGGCCTATTCATTTTTATTATCTCAGGCTTGAAGCCTGTTTATTTCATTACGTCAGTCAAACCTCAACTAGCTTTGACACACCCATTACCCATTGGTTTATGACGATTTGAAGCTAATATCGATATTTCTCTGAAATGGGGGATAATTAAATTTTAAATTTCGAGACTCGATTAACTATTCCCTACTAATTTTTTTTTTTGAAGCCACGTGCCTGAACTTCAAGTAGAGTGTTTTTGGTGACTATTTTGGTTATTTTTTACGTTTTTCTAAAACATTCAAACATTTCCCTATACTTTTTATCTCGCCTTCAAGGTTGCATCGTGCCATTTTTCTACGTATATTACAGTTTTGCCGTGAATAAGCCATTCCTCTTTCAGATGATAGCAACAGAATTTGAAATGAACCACCCTGGGTTGTCAACCGGTGGGTTGCGACCCCGAAGAGGTTACCAAAGCGTTTTCACCGTTGTTATTAAAAAGATGTAATTGTGCTTATTTACTTGAATTTCATTTTACTATAGTGTTTCTCTGTGAAAATAGATTTTTGATAAAAATAAAATTTTCTTTTTTAAATCTTTGTAAATAATCTTTCTTGGTGAAAAAAAAAATCTATGGATTTTTGATAAATAAATCTAATACAGATTTTTGATAAATTTTGAAAAATGACTTAAACAGTGTCTAAATCGTAAATGATTAACAATTAATATTCGACTGCTTACTATGGGTTTTTTTAATGAAATAATGAGTTAAAACTACACTGAAGTGCCACTGAATTACGGATACCTACCTAGTAAAGAGTTGGGCCTCCTCTGGCCTTGATAACGGCTGCCACGCGACGAGGCATAGATTCAACAAGTTTCTGGAAACGTTCCACGGGAATGACTTGCCAAATATTGGTTAAAGCTGTCCATAATTCAGTAAGGTTCTTTGGTGCTGCGTGATGGCCTTTCACGCCTTGTTCCAAAACGTCCCAAAGATGCTCAATAGGATTTAAGTCTGGGCTTCTAGGTGGCCAATTCATGACAGAGAAGTCAGAGGAATGCTCATCCAACCAGCCAGTAGCCAACCGGGACTTGTGAGAGGTACAGTTGTCTTTCTGGAAAACTCCATTACCGTGCGGATAACAGAACAGCATAAACGGATGGGAGTGATCACCCAGCAACTCTACGTACCGAATTGCATTGAGGGAGGTTGGTACACGCACTAAAGATCCCAAACTGTGCCACGAAAAAACACCCCAGACCATGATTGAGCCACCATGCCCTTGTACAGTTCCAGCCAGGCATGCAGGATCCATGGCTTCATGAGCCTGACGCCATATTCTCAGCCTCCCGTCGGCGTTAAGTAGTCGGAATCGAGACTCATCACTCCATGCTACTCGTTTCCAGTCCTCTACACTCCAGTCTCTGTGCTCTCTTGCCCAGGCAAGACGTGCAGCCCGATGGCGAGTATAGAGCAATGGTACTCTCGTAGGTCGACGGCTCCCGAAACGCATACGGTGAATCGAGAGTTGCACAGTCCGTTTACTGGCTGTACGACTGGCACCGTCATTAAACTGGGTGGTAATTTGAGCTAATGTTTGGCTTCGCTGGCTACGTATAATACGCCTGAGCCGTCTCTCACTACGCACTGTCAAGGCTAACTGTCCTTTGCAGTTTGCCCGATCGCTAGTTTTTTTTCCACCATCCATGTATTCTTGGTATACTCTTGACACTGTCGACCTTGAAAATCCTAGCTGTCTGACTATTTCGGAAATTGAATGGCCCATGCGTCGCGCACCTACGATTTTTCCGCGATCGAAGGCGTCTAAATCAGGCAGTTTACCCATACTGTCAATTCCAACAACTAATTCAGAACAACCACAGTATGCGCTATATATGCAGTTACCACAGCGCCTACATGATGCGCAGCGCTACACAATTTGCATAGGCTTTGCTATCCCTAATTCAGTGGCACTTCAGTGTATTTTCTGAACATTCTACAATAGGGGGGATGTATTTGCCCTGCTTAAAGTGTTTCTTTATGCAAGTTTCAAAATTGAATGGGGGAGGGGCGTTCGAAAACGGTTAAGAAATAGTTGATTAACCCTTCAGCGTGCGAGCCCGTGTACAAAGTGCAACATTTTCGTAATTTTGAATGGTTTGTTTTTACATGTAAGGTTTGAATGTTGTAAGCAGTTTCTATTGATAGCTAAACCCTTTCTAATGCAGGTCTGATTTTATGACCCTTGTATTCCTTTCCATTCATTATTAGTCGTGATTATCTCTTTCCCAGGTATTTCTAACTCGAAATTCGGAGGGTATATGCGGTTTTTTGCATTTCATGGTAGCCATAATCGTCGAACCATTTCTCCTTAATTCTTGAACAGCTTCTATTGAACAGAACCAATTATCACTGGTTATACTACGATTCGTTTGTTAGGGCATCTAGTTAGTCGAACGAGCGATTGATCGGGTTCGGATTTTTAATTTTTGCTCTTATTAATCTAATTTTTACCTATAGAAGGCTAGCGTTACAAACCACCCTTCCGAACTGGAGATAAGATGTTGACTGAAGCATATGTAGACTCGCAGTACCCAAGGTCGAAGGTTGGGGAGCCCAGTGTTGAATAAAGAAACCATAGCTGTCTGAGAGACAGATGTGCCCAACGAAGGGTTGAGAATACTTTTTGACGCTAATATTAGCATTCATGATCGTCATGGTGCTACCGATAAAAAGAAACTAGGAACAAAATACTTTACTAATACAAATTTATTATCTCTTACCTATGCTTCTGGAACTGTTACGTAGTCTGCTTTAGCAGTGGCTTGAAAAGCTTGGGGACATATAGGGATGCGACATCGATGTCGATGTTTTCAAAACATCAAAAACATCGATGTTCTAAACATCGATTTATTGAAGCCGATGTTTTTTTAACATCGATGTTTTACTTTGTCTCGATGTTTTTTTTAAATGAAAAAGTACCATAATAAAAAAATTACCACGTAGCATAATTTTCACACTCAGTAAATGTAAGTTTGAATTCTGAAAAGGACGAATATAAAAGAGGGAACGATTCCTTAGCAAACAGACAAATGGCAATTAACCAATGAACCAATCAGAGCACTTAGAATGTTCCTGACACTCCAGAACCTTCCATGGGGTTTTATTTTATAAATAGTATATACACGAGAGCAGACATTTAAGTTTTTTGTTTTGTTCTGGTTTTATATAAGTTGACGTTAATATTATTAGCAAGATGCCTCCCAGAAGTACCGTTTGGAAATATTTTTGCAAAACCTCTGACAAATTGGCGAAATGCAATATTTGCCTTAAGTTCTTCAAAACTTCTGGCAATACCACGAATTTATCTGGACATTTGAAGGCAAAACATGGCGATATTTACAACGAGAATTTTGAGTCATCAATCTAGCCCAAGGCAAAAGCAACCAAGTTTTTGTCATTTGTGTCAGCCCAATCGGAGAGTAAAATTAAATCACCCCTCCCCCCCCCCCCCACACGACTATCCGAAGTAACATTAATGTTAAAGGTTACTAAACCAGCTTTAAAAAAGGGATGTTCTATAACATCGATGTTTAAAAACATCGATGGTTTTTGGGCGATGTTTTATTAGCATCGATGTTTTAATATTGAATATCGATGTTTCAAAACATCGATGTATTGTTATCGATGTCGCATCCCTAGGGACATATTCCCTTCACGCACATTCCAGCTAGACAATCATCAGTGGTTCTGGTGTTTTTCAAAAACTTTCTCTGGCCGTGCAAGTGCTGGGATCGCCCCCTCGCGGTCTGAACGATATATTGTTTGTTTATTTGGGGATGGTTCCCTTTACACTTTTATAAACTTTTCCTGAATAAAATTGAACATGTTTTAAAGGTTGTGAATAGTTCGTTCTCGTACGTAGCAAGGATTACCACTGATCAAAATCCGAGTTTGCAACATGCTGCATAGATCCCGTGTCTCCCATTAGTAATGCGACATCGACAACAAAACATCGATGTTTCGAAACAGCGATATTCAGTATTAAAACATCGATGCTAATAAAACCGCCCCAAAACCATCGATGTTTTTAAACATCGATGTGTATGAACTTTCATTTTTTTAAAAACTGGTTTAGTAACCGCCCCAAAACCATCGATGTTTTTAAACATCGATGTGTATGAACTTTCATTTTTTTAAAACTGGTTTAGTAACCGCCCCAAAACCATCGATGTTTTTAAACATCGATGTGTATGAACTTTCATTTTTTTAAAACTGGTTTAGTAACCGCCCCAAAACCATCGATGTTTTTAAACATCGATGTGTATGAACTTTCATTTTTTTAAAACTGGTTTAGTAATGTTTCTTCGGTTAGTTATGGGGGGGGGGGGGGGGGGGTAATTTTACTCTCAGGTTGGGGTGACACAAATGACAAAAACTTGGCCGCTACAGTCAGCGCATATCGCGGAATTTCCATTACACATTTTATAACTTTTACCAGAAAATTGAGGAAGAAATTATTGCAATTCATTAACAAATCTTTTATTTTAAAATTAAATAATACAAAACAAAATTACATACATTCACACCAATTTGAAGTACCGATGCAAAACCGACGCATGGGGGAAAACTGAACAAGCTTATTTTTTCTTTACTGTAAATAACAATTATTGGGGCATATAATTATTCCTTGGTTATTCATTGCCATTTGTCTCTAATCGTTCCGCCTTTTGTATTCGTCCTTTTCAGAATTCAGACTTGTATTTACTGAGTGGGAAAATTATGCTACGTGGTTAATATTTTTTTAATTTATGATACATTTTCATTAAAAAAAAAAAAAAAAAAACATCGAGACAACGTAAAACATCGAGCACAAAACATCGATGTTAAAAAAAATCGGCTTCAATAAATCGATGTTTAAAACATCGATGTTTTTATCAAAACATCGATGTTTTGAAAAAAACATGATGGCAGGTTTAATTCTATATCTCGCAAACACAATTAAAAGTAATAATTACAAGATAAAAAGAACGTATATATACCATGTTTTTAATTTTTCTGTTGAATCATATAAACTTGACAATTCTATGTATTAATAAATACTTAAAAAAAATTTTTTTTTGACGAATTGTCCCATCCACTTGAAAGAAAATGAAGTGAATTGGAAGTTAACTTGCGTTTAACTTTTCGTTCCCGTCCCGGCCGTTAGATGGCTGCACCAGTCTACTAAACAAAATTAACTGGAAATGGATTCAATCCTGCCTAAAGATGGCTAAAAATATTAAAATAATGCATTGTCGTCGTGTTCCGAGCTACTCTAAAAGTTTCAAATGTCTAGCTAGTGCGGAAGTTAATTAAAAATCGATTGCAAGATTTGTACTAGACAAACACACACACAAACAAAAAAGAAAGCGAGTTAACAAAAACATGTAAAAAATGGCAGAGAGTGAAGGAGATGTATTTCTCGGAATAAACAAAAGAACGTGTTTATGCGGCCTCGTGCTGAGTAAGTATCTAAAGCCAGATTTAAACATGTTAACTGAGCATGCGCAGAAACAAATTAATGTGTTTAAGAGGCCTCGTGCTTAGTGAGTATGTAAAGCCAGATTTAAACGTGTCACTGAGCATGCGCAGAAGGCAATTTTTTTAACTGTAAATTATCACTAATTAATAGAAGTTGCGGATACAAAAACCAAATGAGACACATCTATAGGTTAAAATCTTTCATTGAAGATCGAAATGAAGTAAATTGATGCAGTAGTTTTCTCTCACGGACTGTGCAAAGAATTGTCTTAGCAACTTAACCGTATAGTGCAAGGTCCGCTGATGCCCTAATATTCAAATCACCAAGCCAAGTGATACGCAAGAAGTATAACCATGTTTGTTTTCAACCAACTCCTCTAAAGAAAACTTATATATATATATATATATATATATATATATATACAGTGGAATCTCGATCGATCGTTTTCGGATCCATCGTTTTTCCGTATGTGTTGTTCATTTTATCCAGTCCCAACGATCCTATTGCTTTGTTATGTTTCCTCATCGATCGTTTTCCCGGATTTATCGTTCATTTCAATCGGTCCCTTGAAAAACGATAGATCGAGATTCCACTGTATATATACATATACAGTGATTTCCGCTGATAAGAATCACGTTTGATATCACTGTTTTTGATTCTTATAAGCGGTTGATTCTCATAGCCGAAATTTAGGTTTTTGGACAGGCACACACACACATATATATACATATATTAGATAATTTACCATAAAATACTCTTTAATTTACGTTAATTATCTTTTATTAAAATTATTTTTTATAATTTTAAAAATACAACTTCATTTCTAGACTTATAAGTAGATACACATGATTATTGTAAGAGAAGAAAAAAATCCAATATCTGTTACAACATACTGCTTAGCAGTTTTAACATTTCAACCACAGGAAGGGAGCAAGAAAAAGTTTTCTATAGTAGTTTGACATAATGAAGTTTTCAGGAGGCTGTTTATACCTCTTTCACTACCAATAGTCTCAGACGAAGATTCACCTTCTAGCTTACGTTTCACGGTTTGATAATGAGCTGAATCTACTAATGTCACGTTTGCCTAAGTGATAGGGGACACTTCGCCGAAGATTTATATATTACAGGATCCAGGAAGCCGCAACCAGGATGTGGGGGGTAGAAAAAAAGAGATCAGACCCGGACGTTCAAAGATGACCCCGGGTCAAGCTAATAGGACAGTGTTGTGCTAAAAAGTTTAAGGGAAAGTATTATTTTATGTCTTAACAAAAAAAGGAATGCATTTTACGACTGTATTCCATCCCATCCTATCAGTCTTTCTTTAACAAAATAAATAAATAACTTCGTACCTTTTGAGGCTTTAAGTGGCTTTTTTTAAAAAATGAAAGAAAAGCGAAGAGTGTAAGCTGATTCTTAAAACCGGCGGATTGATTCTTTAAAGTGAAAACTTTAACATGGAAATAATACGTTTGTTTTTGTTTTTGCGATATTGATTCTTATAAACGGTTGATTCTTATAACCACTGATCACTATAAGCGGTGGTTACTGTATATATATATATATATATATATATATATATATATATATATATATATATATATATATATATATATATATATTTGTAATACACTGTATTTTCAGGAAAATTAAAAAATAAAATAATTGCTCAGAAATAGAAAACATTTATGGTTGCATGATCTTAACAAAGCATGCTTTTGATAGCTACATTTTGCCAGAGTACTTGGAGTTCTGCCCTGGTCCATGACTGGTAATTTGGTGTCTGCCCTGGCAGAACTCTCTATCTTCAAGGATGATATAGTTGAGCAGACTGCAATCTCTAGGTTTGCAAGTGGCCACTTGAAGTGCCTAAAGTTTGATCGGCAAAACAAAACCTTTCCCACTTGTTAAAAGTGTACTAATGAGCAGGCTACTCCTGTTCAAATCCTAACTTGCTTAAATTTATCTAAGGAGGACTTAATAACCGATCCTCACCTACTAATGGACCTATGACGATATATGGAGTCGTTGGCCTAGTCTAGCGCCGCTAGACCAGGAGAGATTAGCAAAGAACAGCGTGCATTCAATGCATGGATAGAAATTCTGTGTAGTTCTTCACGGGGAAAAAAATCGGAAAGGTTGTGGGTTTAAGAGAAACGTTTTGACGAAGAAATACGTACAGGTGACCCTCCTATAACACGGTACTGTCCGACCACGGAAGCAAGGTCCCTGGAAGCTGTTACGCATGCGCGAGAAAAGCTGGTCTACTTAGAAAATAGGGGAAAACGTCATATTTTCGGATGTGTTTGTTTATGAAATACGGAATGTATTTCAGACTGCTTTTTGTCCGCAATTTTAAAGTTATTTTTTAAAACTTTATTTTTGATCGAATATGTGAATAATAATTTCAAAATAATAAAAAGAAAGAAGCAAATCTATTTAAAAAATAGGAGTTTTATAGGAGTGGATATTTTCGGATTACATCACAATCAAAATTATCTAAAGCTACGTTTTCGGTGGTTCTTTTTTTCTGACGTTTCCTCGGAGATTCAAATTTTGGAGTTTCTTCACCTTTTGCTTCTCTGCGTATTCTTTTTACACTGGACATTGATATCCCGGTCATTTCACTAGCTCTCTTTAGGGATTGCGAAAGTGGAACAATAACATTTCCTTCTAGTACTTCTTTATCACTCAATTTAATTACATTGTGTATTATACGTTTACAATCACTACGGAACGGCTTATTCCGAGCAGTTGTGTTGGGTAAAGGATCCAGTAATTTTAATATAATCTTCAAAATAACAGACGTGGAAAAAGCAAGCAAGCGCAGTTAGTAACCGATTCTAAAGACTGTCGAGAGAATACGAGACTTTTCCCCTTCCTTCCTCAGCAGCCTTACCTACAGCGTGAATAGAATCGTCTTGGCACTATGCCAACCGTGGTTCTTCGTACTGTGGTCGGACAGTAGATAGGTTCCTAGAAAATGCCGTGTTGTGTGAAACCGTGTTATATGAGACCCAGAGACAGTACAAAAAAGAGGGTTACGTTCCGAAAACTTATTAAAAACAATTTTTTTAAAATTCCATATTAGCAAGTTAATTTTTATTAAAAATATAAATGTACATGTAACACAAAACGAAAAGGAACAAAACATATTATTTTAATTTAACGTGACATTAATTTAATAAATTTCTTCCTCATCACTGCCCAGTACAATTAAACGAGAACGTGTTTTCGGTTGAACGATGACACCTTCACTTTCAGAACCGTTTTCTACATTTAGATTTCTTGCACCTTCTAACCTTTTTAAAAAAATCTGTAATTTTGGTTTGTTTGCTGGTCCTTACAAGGTCATTGTAGATTTCACGGCATAGAGATAGACAATTTTGCAGCTCCCTTTCGAATTTTCGACTTCTTTCGGCGGAAGGGTCTGCATTCAAGAAAAACGATTCAAGATTTTCAGCCAAGCTTAGGCCTTCTTGCAATTTTATAGAGTTACTAGCGGCCCGTCCCGACTTTGTCCGGGTTGAACAAAATATTATACCAATAAATTTCCAGTTGATAGCCAATAAATTGTAAATCTTTTTTTACCTTAAAAATAACCTTAATAATACCTTAAATTAATATTACCTTAGTTAATAATTAAAGTTAATTTTTTAAAAGAAAAACGCGTGCCGGAGATCGGCTAGGTTCGAACCACTATCGTCAGAACAGAAGCCCACCGCGATAGCACCACGCTAAGGATCGTTGAAGACTTCGGCCCAAAAAGCGGTAGAGGAGCCATTGTTACCCTCCATTGTTACCTCTCCATTGTTACCCCAGTAGCGGTAACAATGGAGATTGTTAGGATTAAGCCCCTAACTTTATTTCTAGTGATCAGATATACATAATATATAGCCTATGTCCATCTGGAATAATGTACCTTTCAAACAGTGAAAGAATTTTTCAAATAGGCGCAGTGGTTCTGGAGATTACCCTCCACGTACAAAATCGCTCTCTCTTTATATATAAGTACTAGCTGAAAACCCGCGCTTCGCTACGGAGTACATTCAAATTAAATACCACGGTCAACGTATGCAATTTATGCCAAAAAAAAAATATATATATTTATAATAAATGCGATGATCAATGTATACAATTGATGTAAAATATATATCTATCTATATATATATATATTTATAAAAAAATCGTAAGGGATATGCATTTTTTTTTGATAATATCCAATCGTCTGCTGCATTAGAAAGAGAAAAAAATATTTTTTTTGTGTATTTAGTTGTTACGCACGTGACGATAAATTTATTGAAAGTACCAGAAAAAGAAATCACGTGATCAGCATTTAATGAATTAAATTCTAAAAATTAATCTTTAAAAATTCACGAAAAATCAGGAAATGGAGGTAAAAATTCGAAAAAAATTTCATTTTGAAGGATCTTTTATGATCTTTCTCGTGATATAAATTTTATAACCCTCAATGTATTATTTTAAATGCAAGCGTAAAAAAAGTTTAAAAAACAGCTTAAAAATTTAATTTAAAAAAATCTAAGAATTTTTGAAAAATCTTTCTTAATGCACCCCTACACTATTAGAAGAATCGCCATGCAAAATTTCAGCCCTTTAGGTCCAGCGGTTTGGTCTGTGCGTTGTATGTCAGTCAGTCAGTCAGTCAGTGAATGAATGAGTCAGTTACGGAACTGTTTTATATATATAGATAGATATAGATTAAACGTTTGTCACTTGGAGAAACGTTTAATTGACAAAACGTTTACAATATAGACGTTTACAATATAAACGTTTACAATTGACAAATGTTTATAGATACACATTGGTATCTAAAAATTAGAGTAAGAGATGAAATAAAAATACAAAAATAAAAAAAGGATTTTAAGTAAAGAATGTTTTTTTAATTATTTTAAGCACCTAAAATAATATTCAAATTAATATTACGTTACTTAATAATTGTGTGCACGTCCGCCATCTTGGATTTTTTTGCGCCAACTTGGCGATTTTACCGTGTTTTGAGGAGTGGAAAAATTCTCGCCAATGTGTTTTAAGCGGTGTTTTCAAAACGCTGGACTTTGAATTTTTTTTAGCTATTTTAATAAATACCACCTGTTTAAATTATGAAACTTGGAAAAATTTTTGAAAAATCATTTAAACGTTGGACTGAGATTTTTTTTGTCATTTTTAATTAAAAACTACCTTTTCAAATTATAATCCATATGAAAATTTGGTCAAATGAATTTTACTTACAGATAAAATTTCAATGCCATCTATTCAGTTTGCCCTAACTCTTTGACTAATAGCAATGAATCACCAAAATATTATGCCAATATATTGTTAATTAGAAAAAAATACAGCATTTTCGTACCACCTAAATAACTTGCAATTTAAAAATTATCTAAAATTCAGCTTTGAAAAATGTAAAATAATTATGAACCCATAAATTTATGGTGAGTAACCAGATCCTCTCTTTTTTTTCTTTTTTTTTTGTTGTTAGGGCATTGTGGTAATGAAATTTTACTTCAGATTTGACCTTAACCAAATATTTGGTGCATACAATAAAATCGGGACAAGGATTATTTGACCATTTATCCTGCTGTGTTGGAAATAAGAAAAAAAAACCCTTTTCCTAAACCAATAACTTAACCTTAACTAACTTTTTAACTTAGGTTCCTGGGGAGAGAGAAGTTGAACTTCAGTTATTTAAATTTATTTGTAATCCACTACAACTTGGAATTATAAAATATTTTAAAATATATTGTATTTAAAATGTATACTGTATTTTACATTTTACGAAAAAATGATGGCAGATAATTTTTACTTCAAATAAATGAAATGGTGTATCATTATAGTATACTAATTGACAATCGATAAACAAAATTAAAAGCAACTTAAATTTAATAAGTTAACGAAAAACTGATAATGGATTCAAAAATTTTCAACAAAAAGACTCTTAGTTTTAAAAATAATTTACTCTTTTGAGTCTAGTCAATTTGACTCAGATTTCCAGGTCAAGGCCAAGATCTGACCTAAAATTATTATACTGTAATTAAAAGATTACATCAGAAATAACTGTTTGATCTTAAAATTAGAGAATTTGACATTGGGTTATTTTTACCAGAACGCAATAATTATCGCCATGCGAAATGCGCCAACCCCTGGCGGAAAAATCCAAGATGGCGGCCTTGCACACAAATCTAGAGTATCCCCCCTAACTTTATTTCTACTGATCAGATATACATAATATATAGCCTATGTCCATCTGGAATAATGTACCTTTCAAACAGTGAAAGAATTTTTCAAATACGTGCAGTGGTTCCGGAGATTACCCTCCACGTACAAAATCTGCTCTCTCTTTATATATTAGTATAGATATATAAATGAATAAATTATAATTTGTTTATACATTTTCATGTAAAGCCACTATAGTTCATTGTTCGTTCCCGTCATTATTTTAAGGTAATTTAGTTTCTAAATGTGTTAAACAAAAATCATGATTTCTAGTGCTGTAGAAGTACAGTGTTGTACAAAGTATTTTGCAATTTTTTTATCGTGTTAGAGCGAAACTGTGTTACAGGTTGCAGTGTTATACGAGGGTTCCCGCAATTTATCCTATCTTGTTAGAGCGAAAACGTGTTGTAAGATGCCGTGCTGTAGGAGGGCTTCCCTGTGCTTCCCTGGGTCTGGTTCAGGAGATACACGAGTTTCGTGTGTGCCAAAAAGTACAAAATTTAATTCGCTTACCGCACAGAAACTGTAAGAGCTACTTTAGTGTTTTAGGTACCGTAGGATAGCCGGATGTCGCTTCCTAACTGTCTTGCCTACTGCACCGAGGTTCGTTTTATGGCATAGGAACGGTGAGGTATGCAGATTGAGTCGTCTCTAAACAACACAAGCAAAAATCTTTATTTACAATGACACATAAAATTAAGGAATAACTAGCCAGAGGTGGACGAGCCTACAAGCATCTTACCAGACCTCTAATCACACGCTCTCGACTCTAATAATAGAACATTTCACCAGAATTGGAGGAGCCTACAGCATCTCCCCATATACATTATTTACATACTTATACAGTTAATATGTTTCCTTATTCATAGTCGCAGTTTCTACAGGTAGAGAAACTGCAGGGGGAATGAACTATTGCATTATTTATTATTATAATTACTTTCATATTATCATTGTAGCGTACTGGAAAGATATGTTCTTATTTATTCCCGGGACCTCACAAGCGCTTGGAAAACACAGCTGCGTGTTTTTCAAGGAATGTGTTGTTCGGTTCCACCAGTTCGGAACACGTGGGGGGGGATTAAACACCGTTTCCCTCACAGGAGGCAGCCACTAAAGCTGTCATCTTAACGTCCTGCAATGTAGAAAGGTTCGGCGTCTAAAAAGAACTGTCAGCCGATAATCTGGCGGCTCCTCCACCCCTTCTGAAGATTTCCAGACATTGAGGGAGACGCTTCATAGATCCCGCACAGTGTAGACGTGTTTTTGATAGGATCCTGTGTTTTCGGGCCGAAATGGGCCCTGGAGCGTGTATTTGTGAATCTGCACGTAAAATTGAGTGAATTGTGTCGAAAGTGTTTATTGTTTAATTCTTTTTGTAAATAAATCTACTTGTTATGTTTTGTTTTAAAAATTTGGTCTTCGGTTGTTAATTAGAGCTCTGTTTTTCTTTGGTATGGATCAATAGTAGTGAAAATTGTAAACAAATGCCTCAGAGAGTAATCAGCCTTGTCGTGATGCCACATCATAATATCATAATTATATTTTTTGTTATTATTACATACAATTTTACATATTTATACAATCATTTTGTTTCTTTATTCTTAGTTGCAGTTCCGAGAGTCGTAGAAACTGCAGGTGGATTGAAATTTTTTTTTAAATGCGGAGGCACTTGTCGCGAAGACATTCGTCTATAATTCACCGCAGTTTTGCTGGCCACTTTATTATGGGGGCGCCATATAGGCGGACCAACATTGCCCCCTATGAAGGGACGACACAAACGGAGGCATTTTAGTGGCGCTTCGCCAGGATTCGATCCGAGCACCATCAGCACCGAAAACCAGCGCGCTGTACCACAAGGCTGCCACGGCCCTCGGTGGAATGAACTATTGCATACATTATTTATTATTATAATCATTTTCATATTCCCATAATAGTTACCATGTTCTGTGTATGCCTCTGTCAAGTAACGCTTCCGGACTGACCGCATCACAAATATATTAGCCTATATTTATCTCGCGTGCAAAAATACAATAATAAACAGAAATTAAAAACACCAAAATCGTTTGTTTAACAAATTTGTAGGTTAAGTTAATTGTGAAGGCGATTCTTCAGTACAGTTGTATGTTGATGGATATCTGTGATGTAGAAAATTATCGGCTATTGAAGCTTATGGGATGAAAACAGTCTCCTCAGCAAAGGGAAAATGAAGGGACGGATACAGTCTAAGTGGAAGTCCGGAAGATAACTAGAAGATTATCGGCTATTGAAGCCTTTGGGATGAAATAGTCTCCTCAACAAAGGGAAAATGAAGGGACGGATACAGTCTAAGTGGAAGTCCGGAAGATAACTAGAAGATTATCGGCTATTGAAGCCTTTGGGATGAAAACAGTCTCCTCAGCAAAGGGAAAATGAAGGGACGGATACAGTCTAAGTGGAAGTCCGGAAGATAACTAGAAGATTATCGGCTATTGAAGCTTATGGGATGAAAAGCAAAGGGAAAATGAAGGGACGGATACAGTCTAAGTGGAAGTCCGGAAGATAACTAGAAGATTATCGGCTATTGAAGCCTTTGGGATGAAAACAGTCTCCTCAGCAAAGGGAAAATGAAGGGACGGATACAGTCTAAGTGGAAGTCCGGAAGATAACTAGAAGATTATCGGCTATTGAAGCCTTTGGGATGAAATAGTCTCCTCAACAAAGGGAAAATGAAGGGACGGATACAGTCTAAGTGGAAGTCCGGAAGATAACTAGAAGATTATCGGCTATTGAAGCCTTTGGGATGAAAACAGTCTCCTCAGCAAAGGGAAAATGAAGGGACGGATACAGTCTAAGTGGAAGTCCGGAAGATAACTAGAAGATTATCGGCTATTGAAGCCTTTGGGATGAAAACAGTCTCCTCAGCAAAGGGAAAATGAAGGGACGGATACAGTCTAAGTGGAAGTCCGGAAGATAACTAGAAGATTATCGGCTATTGAAGCCTTTGGGATGAAAACAGTCTCCTCAGCAAAGGGAAAATGAAGGGACGGATACAGTCTCAGTGGAAGTCCGGAAGATAACTAGAAGATTATCGGCTATTGAAGCCTTTGGGATGAAAACAGTCTCCTCAGCAAAGGGAAAATGAAGGGACGGATACAGTCTAAGTGGAAGTCCGGAAGATAACTAGAAGATTATCGGCTATTGAAGCCTTTGGGATGAAAACAGTCTCCTCAGCAAAGGGAAAATGAAGGGACGGATACAGTCTAAGTGGAAGTCCGGAAGATAACTAGAAGATTATCGGCTATTGAAGCCTTTGGGATGAAAACAGTCTCCTCAACAAAGGGAAAATGAAGGGACGGATACAGTCTAAGTGGAAGTCCGGAAGATAACTAGAAGATTATCGGCTATTGAAGCCTTTGGGATGAAAACAGTCTCCTCAGCAAAGGGAAAATGAAGGTACGGATACAGTCTAAGTGGAAGTCCGGAAGATAACTAGAAGATTATCGGCTATTGAAGCCTTTGGGATGAAAACAGTCTCCTCAGCAAAGGGAAAATGAAGGGACGGATACAGTCTAAGTGGAAGTCCGGAAGATAACTAGAAGATTATCGGCTATTGAAGCCTTTGGGATGAAAACAGTCTCCTCAGCAAAGGGAAAATGAAGGGACGGATACAGTCTAAGTGGAAGTCCGGAAGATAACTAGAAGATTATCGGCTATTGAAGCCTTTGGGATGAAAACAGTCTCCTCAGCAAAGGGAAAATGAAGGGACGGATACAGTCTAAGTGGAAGTCCGGAAGATAACTAGAAGATTATCGGCTATTGAAGCCTTTGGGATGAAAACAGTCTCCTCAACAAAGGGAAAATGAAGGGACGGATACAGTCTAAGTGGAAGTCCGGAAGATAACTAGAAGATTATCGGCTATTGAAGCCTTTGGGATGAAAACAGTCTCCTCAACAAAGGGAAAATGAAGGGACGGATACAGTCTAAGTGGAAGTCCGGAAGATAACTAGAAGATTATCGGCTATTGAAGCCTTTGGGATGAAAACAGTCTCCTCAGCAAAGGGAAAATGAAGGGACGGATACAGTCTAAGTGGAAGTCCGGAAGATAACTAGAAGATTATCGGCTATTGAAGCCTTTGGGATGAAATAGTCTCCTCAACAAAGGGAAAATGAAGGGACGGATACAGTCTAAGTGGAAGTCCGGAAGATAACTAGAAGATTATCGGCTATTGAAGCTTATGGGATGAAAACAGTCTCCTCAACAAAGGGAAAATGAAGGGACGGATACAGTCTAAGTGGAAGTCCGGAAGATAACTAGAAGATTATCGGCTATTGAAGCCTTTGGGATGAAAACAGTCTCCTCAACAAAGGGAAAATGAAGGGACGGATACAGTCTAAGTGGAAGTCCGGAAGATAACTAGAAGATTATCGGCTATTGAAGCCTTTGGGATGAAAATAGTCTCCTCAGCAAAGGGAAAATGAAGGGACGGATACAGTCTAAGTGGAAGTCCGGAAGATAACTAGAAGATTATCGGCTATAGAAGCCTTTGGGATGAAAACAGTCTCCTCAGCAAAGGGAAAATGAAGGGACGGATACAGTCTAAGTGGAAGTCCGGAAGATAACTAGAAGATTATCGGCTATTGAAGCCTTTGGGATGAAATAGTCTCCTCAACAAAGGGAAAATGAAGGGACGGATACAGTCTAAGTGGAAGTCCGGAAGATAACTAGAAGATTATCGGCTATTGAAGCTTATGGGATGAAAACAGTCTCCTCAGCAAAGGGAAAATGAAGGGACGGATACAGTCTAAGTGGAAGTCCGGAAGATAACTAGAAGATTATCGGCTATTGAAGCCTTTGGGATGAAAACAGTCTCCTCAACAAAGGGAAAATGAAGGGACGGATACAGTCTAAGCAAGTCTTAATGATATCAGTACTGTTGAACGTTGATGAGGTTATCAAATCCAAGTTGTAGGATCCTTGAAGTGTCGTCCCATGAGATCAGGAGATGTACAATGCTACAGATTAATTTCTTTAAGGGACGAGAGACTGCGGCTCTTCAAACGTTCTACCAACGGTAGCAGGAGTCCCCTAGTTCGGGTGGCTGGAGAGAGATGTCGATTACCGGATCGTATAACACTGGCTGTCCGCTACAAACACCAGGTATTCACTGTCAACGTTGGCATGAAAAATAGAATCTGCTAAGCAAGTAATCTTCCAAGGCATTTAAAATTTTAAAAAATGTTTATTTTCTGTGCGTAATCTTGGGTAACATGAAACGATCTTTACAAGGCTGCAGCGAATAACAAAAATGACCGCATTGGTCTAAAGACTGAAGATTATCTCCAGTATTTAACATATAAAAAAATAGCCCCCCGATGCAGAATTGGCAGAGCCAAAACTGATGGGGGTGCTTAAACCTCAATATATAAGAAACAACCTTCTCACTCAAAAAAAAAAAAAAAAATGGCTCTCTGCTATTTCTTATCATCACTGGACAGGCCTGCAAAAACGCGGAAAAACGAGGGTTACCATAGCGAGAATAGCGCCAATTAAAAATTCTACGGACCACGTGCACGGCGTATGCAATATTACCGTAGCAACACCGCGAGCGCTTAATGGCCAACAAAAGAAATCCGGCCCTGCCGAAACCTCGCCAAGAGGAGAGCACTGAGCGCGCCGCCGAAATGGAGGACCGTGAATGGTTTAGCGAAAATACAACGAAATTCGCGCCTCTGCATGATTGGACGAACGAGGGGAGAAAGAACACCTCGGAGAGTGCTTTCACGCCAATCTGACGCCAAGTTCACTCGTGGGAAAACTTCCTCTCGGAAAAAGGAATAGAAGAGAACATACATGTATTTCTAACTTAAAACTGATTTTATGGTCCAATTTAGTGAGCAAACTTAACACGGCATGAGTGGACAAAAGCTAGTTGGATGTTCAGATGACACACCCTGCAATTACCAGCCATAAAAAGTGCATTTTAATGAAACTTAACAAGGGAATCCTGAGACTAACACCTGGCTAAGCAAATTATGGTTGAAGCTTTAACGGTATAAGAGAAATGGGCAACGGCTAACTTTTCAAGAACACACACGTCGAGGGAACGGTATAGAAACTACATTATTTTATTTTAAGGGACAGCTATTTAGAATTAGAGATTTTAATTTAATTTAACGTGCGAGATGAGCCCAACCAAATTAATTATTTCTGGAACGAATTCCTCGTTACATTAATTGTTATTTAATGCACGTGTATACAGCTTTAAAATTCATGAAATAAAAAATAAAAAAAATTCTGAAACGCGATTGCAGCGCTGCCTAAATCGGCTGCAAAAATTTTTTGCACGTGAGTAATTTGTATGACTTTTTAATCTAATTTTCTTTAGTTTATATATTTTATTTGTGCTCTATATATTTATACATAGCATATTTATAGCATATTAGTTAGATTGTGCAAGTCGGATTGAAAAATCAGCGGTAAGCATGCTTTTTTTCCAAGAAGACGTTTTTTTTAAATTATAAACTCGGATTTTTACGACATTTTTAATTATAACATCGGATAGAAAAACAGCTAATATTCTGTAAAAATTTCTAATATTTTAACAAGATTATGAACCTTTTTTTATTATTGGAACTGTTCAATTATTTACCGTCAAGTTTTGACGGGTACTATCTAGTCATTATAATATCATTATTATATATTTTTGTTATTATTACATACATAATTTACATGCTTATACAGTTACTAGCTGAAAACCCGCGCTTCGCTACGGAGTACATTCAAATTAAATACAACAGTCATTGAATGCAATTGATGCCAAAAAATATATCTATATATATATATTTATAGTAAATATGACGATCAATGTATACAATTGATGTAGAAAAAAAAATATATATATTTATAAAAAAATCGTAAGGGATATTTTTATAGACAAAATAATGTCCAATCGTCTGCCGCATTAGCAAGAAAAAAAATTTTTTTTTGTATATTTAGTTGTTACGCACGTGACGATAAATTTATTGAAAGTACCAGAAAAAGAAATCACGTGATCGGCATTTAATAAATTAAATTCTAAAAAGGAATCTTTAAAAATTCACCAAAAATCAGAAAATGGAGGTAAAGATTCGAAAAAGATGTCATTTTAAAGGAATTTTTATGATCTTTCTCGTGATATAAATTTTATAACTCTCAAATTATTATTTTAAATGCAAACTTGAAAAAAAATACTAAAACAGCTTAAAAATTTAATTTAAAAAAATCTAAGAAGAATTTTTCAAAAATCTTTCTTAGTGCACCCCTACACCATAAGAAGAATCGCCATGCAAAATTTCAGCCCTTTAGGTCCAGCGGTTTGGTCTGTGCGTTGTATGTCAGTCAGTGAATGAATCAGTTACGGAACTGTTTTATATATATAGATTATGTTTCGTTATTCTTTGTTACAGTTTCTACAGGTGTAGGTGGAATGAATTCTTGGAGTAATGGGCTGTGAGAGAAGTATGAGATGTGGCGAGTGCATCACAAAAATCATTCTTATACAGAATCCACCCAAAGAGTGGATTCTTCTTCGGATGTTTATAGTTGTAGCCCAAACTTATCTCCCATGAAGTTTAAAACCCTTTCGTGGGCCTTTGGAAGATGACTTCCCACCTACACGACCTTAGGAAATACACCTGCGGGAAGCGCAAAACCCACTATAATACACTGAAGTGCCACTGAATTAGGGATAGCAAAGCCTGTGCAAATTGTGTAGCGCTGCGCATCATGTATGCGCAAGTGAGGGCGCTGTGGTAACTGCATATATAGCGCGTTCTGTGGTTCTGAATTAGTCGTTGGAATTGCCAGTATGGGTAAACTGCCTGATTTAGACGCCTTCGATCGCGGACAAATCGTAGGTGCGCGACGCATGGGCCATTCAATTTCCGAAATCGACAGACAGCTAGGATTTTCAAGGTCGACAGTGTCAAGAGTATTCCAAGAATACATGGATGGTGGAAAAAAAAACTAGCGATCGGGCAAACTGCAAAGGACAATTAGCCTTGACAGTGCGTGGTCAGAGACGGCTCAGGCGTATTGTACGTAGCCAGCGAAGCCAAACATTAGCTCAAATTACCACCCAGTTTAATGACGGTGCCAGTCGTACAGTCAGTAAACGGACTGTGCAACGCTCGCTTCACCGTATGGGTTTCGGGAGCCGTCGACCTACGAGAGTACCATTGCTCTATACTCGCCATCGGGCTGCACGTCTTGCCTGGGCAAGAGAGCACAGAGACTGGAGTGTAGAGGACTGGAAACGAGTAGCATGGAGTCATGAGTCTCGATTCCGACTACTTAACTCCGACGGGAGGCTGAGAATATGGCGTCAGGCTCATGAAGCCATGGATCCTGCATGCCTGGCTAGAACTGTACAAGAGCATGGTGGCTCAATCATGGTCTGGGGTGTTTTTTCGTGGCACAGTTTGGGATCTTTGGTGCGTGTACCAACCTCCTTCAATGCAATTCGGTACGTAGAGTTGCTGGGTGATCACCTCCATCCGTTTATGCTGTTCTGCTATCCGCACGGTAATGGAGTTTTCCAGCAAGACAACTATACCTCTCACAAGTCCCGGTTGGCTACTGGCTGGTTAGATGAGCATTCCTCTGACTTCTCTGTCATGAATTGGCCACCTAGAAGCCCAGACTTAAATCCTATTGAGCATCTTTGGGATGTTTTGGAACAAGGCGTGAAAGACCATCACACAGCACCAAAGAACCTTACTGAATTATGGACAGCTCTAGCCAATATTTGGTAAGCCATACCCGTGGGACGTTTCCAGAAACTTGTTGAATCTATGCTCGTCGTGTGGCAGCCGTTATCAAAGCCAGAGGAGGCCCAACTCGTTACTAGGTAGGTATCCCTAATTCAGTGGCACTTCAGTGTATATTGGTCTCGGAATTATAACGTTGGGAAAATCATTCCCACTTCGGAAGCCGGTTCTGAGAAATCTGTTCTGATCTGACACCTCTGTTGATACATATTTGTTCTACGCAACTAAATAACAAGTGAATAAACGTAATAGAAGTTTAGACCGTCAGCTAATAGACGGATATTCTTCACGAAAAAGGAAAGGTCGTTCTGCTAGCTTCCAAGCGAAGAAGTGTGCAGTTCCAGATGATGTGCGATTAGCCAGTGTGGGAAACCATATGCCAAAGTTGGTTTCAAACTACAGACGATGTAGGAAATGTAGCACAAAAGCACAAGAAAAGAGGTCCCGCTACATGTGTGCTACATGTGTGCATACATATATATATATATATATATACAGTCGAACCCCGTTATAACGAACTTCAAGGTACCAAAGGTTTTGTTCGCTATATCCGGTGGTTCGCTATATCCGTTAAGAAAAATGTTAGAGTTGACAAAATGTATAACTCATTAATTGCTATGTGTATTGAATAATGATGTATTGAAAAAATGATTAAATCTATTAAAAATGATCATTAATGATTCACTGTTTTGATGCAAAAATAATCGGTTATCTTCTGCTAACGTGATGCCGATTTCAAAAACATTTTATGAATTTCTTTGTCCAATACATCGAATGACTCAAACACTCTTTCTTCCACTGTTTGTGTAGACAAAAACTTATTAATGACACGCATCGCTGCTGTAGCATCTGAGATGGGGGGAATTTCGTCATTTATGTGCTCCTCTTCATCAGCGTCAGAATCTTCGATTTCAGAATGATTCGTTTTAATTTCTTCCACAATGTCTTCATCAGTCGGATTTTCACATGTACTGACTTTATCATCACATGTTTAGAACAGTTGCATGTCACAATCTGAGAATGACGAAATTTTGTGCTTTTCTATCCACATCGCGATAGGTAAATCTTCATCGTCTTCTGCTTCAACATTCTTTGCTTCTTCAACATTCGTTTGTAAAGAGTCGGAATGTGAAAGCACCAGAAACCTAAATTGTTAAGGGGCCACCCAGCTTGCGTGGACAAGCAAATTTACAGTCCCGACATTTTTATAACGCCAGATTTACGGTGCCATAAAAAACGTAGAAATTAAATTGTCAACGGCCGTATATCTGAGGTCGGAGGTCGAGCAGGTGGGGCCGTCTGATGGGAAGTTTTACCAGACACAATCGGCTCCAGAACTTGTGTAATTGCGAAAGGCAAGAGGCAAGAATAACCTATGAGAGCTAATCTCATCCGCCCCCTCTATAAACGAGGGAGTGGCGAGCGAATGGGGACCGAGGAAGCGAGAACCAATGATACGAGGATGGAGAAGAATATATATAAGATGATGAGACATTTGTGAACAGAGCGCCATTGAAAAAAAGATGATAAAACAGTAAGCTGCCAACGGGCCGACGAGAGCCCTAACTTACGAAACTCAACAAAAAATAAGCTGCCACAAGGCTGAGAAGAGACCCACTGTATACTATTAGAAGAAAGACGCCGGTCCTACGCAACTACATAATACGTATATACGGATTGAACAGCGTTATCTCCGGACGCGAAATAGAATAATCAGCGACGAGAAGTTGCAGAAGTAGCGATTGCCCATAGATGTCTACGTAGTGCCGAGGGAGAAGAGACGATACTACCATTAAGTTTAAGCCGATACCAGAGAGATACGCACCGTCGCTTAGCGAGTTGGACACCCAGACGACCACCCATCAGTGCTGATCGACCCGTATATCGGAAAAGAAGGTACCTATGCTGAGCAACATTGACCGCCCACCAGTGCTGACCGACCCGCATAGTGTAAGAAAAGGTACCTGCGGTGAGCAACAACCGAGGAGTCTTCATAAGTGATCTTCGACATAAAAGGACCCCGAACTCTTCAGTCCCAATAGAGTGAACTGGATTAATAGGACGGTGATACACCGCGACGCTACATTGAACAAACCGTATCAGCGAACTATGTGAACACTGTGTGAACTTTGTGTACTACTGTGGCCCATCGATATCGGTGAATTCGGTGTAGACGGCTGCGACAAATGGGTGAGCATTTTGTATAATATTAATTCACATACCGCCTCTTTACATAATCGCCTCTAACCCGCCAGGGCCGGCGACATCGTATGATTTAAAATATAGTGATCGGATAAGACTGTATATATATATGTGTGTGTAAATTCCTAGCATTACTAATGTTTCAGCGTTATGCTCAGTGTTACAAGTTTGAATGTATATAGATATGTATAAATAAAGTGTATATATGTATATTCAGTATCATTCTTGAGAGTTGTGCCCATCTATTTAATTAATTAATTACCGCCCTATTGGCGAACTTACAACCAGTGTACGTGATACGATTTCAGCCGTAGTTAATAACAACAGGTCACGACCCTGTGTTATTTCATCGTTGTATCTTCAACATTCTTAAAAAGTTTTTTTTTTAAATATTCAGTAGTCGACTAAAAAAAAGGTTCGCTATAGCCGATTCTTAAAATTTCGGAGGTTCGCTATAAAAGGATTAAATAGAACATTAGCATCCAATAGAACGGAAGGACCAAAATTTTCGTTCGTTATATACCGAGTTCGCTATAACGGGGTTCGACTGTATAAAGCTTGAACTAGCATTACAATAAAATTGATACAACTGCCCTCAGGTGGAAAAAATTGCGAGATAGAGATGTGTCGCTTTTTTTGCGCGACGGGCCACTTCATACATATTTTTCAATGTCACAACCTCAAAATTGCCATTTTTTTACTTGTGTCACTTTTCTTGCCCGGTTGCGATTTGATAAACGCCTTCGAATAATTTGAAACCTGATTTTTAGCAAGGAGAAAGAGGACAACGGTAGTACTTAGTCTGTGGAGGTCAAAATTCAAAAATGAATGTTCCTCAGAACTGACGTGACTTAGAAAAATACTGACCAAGAGGTTGATAGCCTTGGTATTAGGGTTAGATTCCTGGTCCAGAGAAGCTGTAGTTGCAGAGACCTCCGACCGTTCTAAAGAACGATTACGGATCGTTAGTCAAATCATGGCCGAAATTCTTGGTGATCAAGAAGTTTCAACTTGCTCAAAAGTATTGATTAAAAAAACATACTCAGAGCAGCATCTTGTAACTTGTAAAAAGGAAGTAGAATATGTGAGGAATAGAATTAAAAATGAGAGTTTCTCACACTCCTGAAAGGCTCAGTTTCTGAGACCTTGGGGTTAGGTGATCCTAACTATATCCTCGTTTCAGGTATGCATACAGTCATTAAAAGGTACGAAACCAATCTGGAGAACCACATCAGAAATAGTCCATGTTTCCATAATTTTGATAACTCGCATTATATTTGGCCTTCGTGTTTCCAAAATTAAACTAAGACCTAATAAATTTTAGGAAGTTTCTATCTTATTATCAACTTTTCATTTCTTCAATAAATCTGAAAGCTCTTGTTCAGAGTTGCTGAGTGCTTTAGGCGTAATAAAATGAAATTTTTACGAAAATTAATTCCATTTTTTTTAATTATTGAAATTTCTCGTAATATTTCATTTTTTTCAAACATACTCATTCTTCTCTATTTCTATAAACAACATTCAGAATTCTGTCAAGGTCTAAAATTGATATGGTCTCTTTTCTTTTCATTAGAATAAAAGTTTTGTACATTAAATCTGACTTGAAAAATAATCTCTTTAATTGTCTAGTCATGGCGATAAGGCTTATGCTCCGTCTGAAACACGCATCGAATTTCATGTACGCAATTTGGATATTTCCGCAGTTCTCCAAATATACAGTTGAACCCCGTTATAACGAACTTCAAGGGACCAAAGGTTTTGTTCGCTATATCCGGTGGTTCGCTATATCCGAACCATTAAGAAAACTGTTAGAGTTCATAAAATGTATAACACATTAGTTGAATTGTATATTCAATAATGATAAATTGAAAGAATGAAAAAATCTATTAAAAATTATCATTAATGAATTAAATTAACTAAAATCGATTACATTAAACTGACACAATACTAATTAAATTAACTAAAATTGAAGACAATTGGAAATGAATTCATTTTACCTTTTATTGTTGCTCACTGTTTTGATACAGAAATAATCGGTAATCTTCTGCCGACGTGATGCCGATTTCAAAAACATTTTATGAATTTCTTTGGCCAATACATCAAATGACCCCACACTCTTTCATCCACTGCTTGTGTTGACAAAAACTTATTAATGACACGCATCGCTGCTGTAGCATCTGAGATGGTGTGGATTTCGTCATTTATGTGCTCCTCTTCATCAGCATCAGAAGCAGAATCTTCGATTTCAGAATGATTCATTTTAATTTCTTCCACAATATCTTCATCAGTCGGATTTTCACATGTAATGACTTCATCATCACATGTTTCGAACAATTGCACGCCACAATCTGAGAATGATGAAATTTTGTGCTTTTCTATCCACATCGCGATAGGTAAATCTTCATCATCGTCTTCTTCATTCCTCATTTTTTGCTTCTTCAACATTCGTTGTATCTTCAGCATTCTTAAAAAGTTTAAAAATTTAAAAAAATTCAGTTGTCGACTGAAAAAAATGTTCGTTATTCGATTCTTAAGATTTCGGAGGTTCGCTATAAAAGGGTAAATTAGCATTAAATACAATAGGAAAACGGCGGGACCAAAATTTTCGTTCGTTATAACCGGGAGTTCGTTATATACCAGGTTCGCTATAACGGGGTTCGACTGTATATATATACATATATATATATATATATACATATATATATATATATATACATATATATATATATATATATACATATATATATATATACATATATATATATATACATATATATATAGATATAGATATATATATATACATACATATATACATATAGATATATATATATATATATAATATATAATATATATATATATATATATATATAACCCCCTTAATAGCCGTTCTTACAAAGGGGGGTAAGAAATTTCCCGTTCTAAAGAGTGAATCGGAAAAATGAGCCCTGTAAGCTAAAGGTTAAAGCATAGATTTCACGTGCTATTAAAAAATCTGCTAAGTATTTATACTTTATGGGAAAAAAATATGTGATCATTATAATATTCGCAATGACTGAAATTGAAATGATATTGAAATTGAAGATAAATATGGAGGTAAAAAGGTCTAAGATAGTTTGAAAAATGATTGATAAAACAGTATATCGTGATAAATGTAGAACAATAAACTGATTAAACAATCACATGAGTTTTACATTGTTCGTCGATATGATAGTGTCGAAAAGAGCAACACAAGGAAATATATGCTAAAAGATTGAAATATTAAGTTGAATAAAGCAAATAAAAAAGAATGTTTGGATATGATAATCGAAGAATTCGAGGTGATAGCAGTACTGTGTCCTTTCGCACTTTAAAATGCATTTAATAGAACAATCTCTATATATAAAAATGAATGTTTGTTTGTTTGTTTGTTTGTTCGTATTCTATGCGCTGCAGTACCGTTAATCCGATTGCGATGAAACTTGGTCAACTTATTGCTTGAACTTACGCGATGGTTATAGTCTATTTTCATTCCTCTACGACGTTCCATTCCCGAATTATGTTAGAAGTATCAACGGATATTGAAAATTGCCCAAAAAAATCGCCAAATTTCCCCGGATATTTTTGTTCAAAGCCATTGTAATATTTCATTGTTGCCAATTAAATTATAACATTTCCGTAAAAATAAATAGACATGAATTAAAAACGTGATTTATTCATATACTGGCGCATGCAAGAATGAATTTGATATATTATTTTCATGTACGTGGCAACGCCGGAATGTTTCTTTTTAAAAATGAAAATATAAGGATGGAAAGTCATTCATTTTCAATGAATGTGTTATCTATATTTTCAATGATTATCCTCATGTTATGATGTTCTACAGTTTTCGCTAAAATTATTTTGCGGTAGCAAATAGCATTAGTTTGTATTCATTTCATGAATTCATTTCATGAATTGAAACTATCCCAAGCTACCTGTTCAAACTCAAATATACTGCAGGACACGTTGACTTAGCTAGAAACACGTGCGTTTAGCCTTGACGCGATGATTTATATAACTGAAGTGACATTGAAACATAGCAGATGATTTAGTTTTGAGAAAGAATTACAATCATGAAATACGTTTATATTATAATTAAGAAAGTCTGAAAGTGGCATTGAACCGTAGCAGACGATCTAGTTTTGAGAAAGAATTCCGAGCATGAAATACGTGTATATACTTTTTCTATAATAATTACCAGATTTGCTGTGTTTTAATATTCAATGTGATCTCAATCCATTCAAACATTATTGATTACTTTTCTATAATAATAAATCCATTCAAACGTTATTGACTAGCTGTAAATTAATGCTTTAAAATGCCAAAAAAGAGGAGAGCAACTTTTAATCCTGCAGAAGTAAGGGGAAAATGTCAAAGGTTGTTGAGAAATGAGCAATGTGATGGAAAAAAACAGAAGAGCGCGAAGCCAACAGAATTCGAAATGCAGTTAGACGCACACAAGAATCTGTAGAAAAGACATTCGCAAGAGCTCGAAGGCAACAGAATTCGAATTGTAGTGATCCGAAGCAGTGAGACTGATGAAGAAACTTTTAACGCGTCGAACATACGATTGTCTTAGAGCTTCAACATCGAAAGGAGAGGAGAGCGATGAACAACGACAGCACCGACAACAAACTAATGCTATTTGCTACCGCAAAATAATTTTAGCGAAAACTGTATAGAACATCATAACATGGGGATAATCATTGAAAAAAATAATAACAGAAACTGAATCCCGAGCGAAGCCGGGTAATACATCTAGTTCTTAAATAAAATGAATCAGATAACTTCAATCCTAAACTTTTTAAGGCCTCGTGCTACCGAGCCATAAGATAAAAAGGGAAAATAGTTGGGTGCTCGTATATGTACAGGTAACCCTCCTATAACACGTTACATAGGTGCCTAGAAAATGCCGCGTTGTGTGAAACCGTGTTATTTGAGACCCAGAGACAGTTCAAAAAGAGGGATTGCGTTCTGAAAACTTATTATAAACAAACATTTTTTTAAAAATTTCCATATAAGCAACTTATTTTTTATTAAAATTATAAATCATGTTATCTAGTGCTATAGAAGTACAGTGTTGTACAAAGGTTTTCGCAATTTTTTTATCATGTTACAGCGAAACCGTGTTGTAAGATGCCGTGCTGTAGGTGGGCCACCTGTATATATATATATATATATATATACAGAGGCTGTTCACACATTTTTTAGACGATGTATATTGTATTCACAAAACTAAATTACATAAAATTCTTGTGTTTTAAATGTTTTTTTTGACAACACTTATTCTGAACTATCTTTCGACACCGCAATTTCTAGGATAATAATGCCTTTTGAAGTGTCAGAAGAGGTATTCTATCCCATTCCTTCTGAACAGCTGTCCAGAGTCCTGTAAGGGTTTTGGGACGACGTTTGGATAATGCAGATTTTAAAAGTCCGAAAGCACAAAAATCCATAGGTGATACATCGGGAGATTTAGTAGGGATATCAGTGAAGGGTATGGCCTTGATACCAGTTTTTTATTCCATTTCTTTTAGGAAATTTACAGTGGATTTTGATGTGTGACTGCTAGCTTTGTCCTGATGGAGTCTCACAGATTGATGGCACTGTGGGTAAAGCGATGGTATTTCATTCAGACAAATTGGTGATAAAATATGTTCCTGATAGTATTTGGAGTTAATCTTGACATTTTTTTCACTCTCTTTATTTTTAACTTGCCATTATAAGAAAAACCAGCAACAATCATGAATCCCTTAGAAAAACTTTCTTTCGATTCTTTGAACCATGTACTTTAATTTTTTTCTCCCCTTTTATGATAATAAATGGCTCTTTTATTGTTGCAATCATTTAAATACACCCATGATTCATCTATTGTGACAATTGTTTTCCCTTTTTCTTTGGATAAGTGTTTCTCATATAGAATTCTGCGGCGTGTCCTGCGTTCAGCGATATGATTTGGAAGAAGACGATGCACATTGCGTTTTTTCGCTTTCTTAGGATTTAAATCAACGTTTATCATTTTGTTTACAGTGGACACCGAGCATTTTAATGAATTTGCAACTGTCCTTTGACTAGGGGGATTTTCTTTTAACATTAAACAACGTACCTTTGCAATAGTCGAAGATGTCCGTTTTTCCTTGGATACTTGTTTGAAATTTTTGTCCCACTTGAGGCTCCAATTTGACGTTTTTTTCCTTTCTTGTTGACGATATTACCTATCGACGCTTTAGATATCACAAAACCATGACTCTCACATCGTTTTTGGATAACGGAGTATGCATATTTCTCTTCGGAAAGAGCATAAATGTAGCCTTCGAACCACTGCTTTGTTAAAAACGCCATTTTGAATAAAAACAAAACTTTCAAGCTGCAGACGATAATTTTGACTTTTAAAAACATAGTACAATTGCAATTATTTCTTTTGCAGCAAACGATTTTTTATTACCGCTTACCAAAGTCGTCTAAAAAATGTGCTAACAGCCTCTGTATATATATATATATATATATATATATATATATATATATATATATATATATATATATATATATATATATATATATATATATATATATATATATATATATATATATATATATATATACACTCATGGGCAAAAAAATTAGCGCACCAAGAAGGAGTCGTCAAAATGAAACGAAATTTTACATACGTAATGACTACTTTGATATAAGTAAATGATAAGAAAATCAAAGAAAAAGGATAATTTATTTCAGAGAAAAAGGCTAAAGAACGGAGGAGTTAATACTCCATTGGACCCCCTCTAGCGCGAATGCACGATGCGATACGATCGGGCATTGAGTCATACAAGCTCTGTATGATGTCTTGAGACATTGCGTTCCATATTTGCTGTAAACTTGCCTCTAGTTCGTTCAAACTCGTGGGATGCCCAACTCGTCGTCCCAAATGATCCCAGATATGCTCGATTGGAGACAAATCTGGGGATCGGGCAGGCCAAGGAAGGGTAGTAACATTGCGGAGACAGTCTTGTGACACCCTTGCCGTATGAGGCCGAGCATTGTCTTGTTGAAAAATGGTTCCTGGGAGCCGTTGCATGAGTAGCATCACATGTGGTTGCAGGATTTCATGAACATACCGCTGTGCTGTTATGGTGCCACGGAACAATACTAGGGGTGACCGTATATTGTAGGCAAAGGCAACCCATACCATTACACCAGCTGTGGGAGCGATGTGTCGCCGTACAGTAAAGGCAGGATTGAAGCGTTCACCACGGGCTCTCCACACACGAACACGATTGTCATCACTGCCGAGATTGAATCTGGATTCGTCGCTAAAGACGACCTGGTTCCATTCCGCTGCAGTCCAGTTTTCTCGTGCGCGGCAAAACTCCAAACGGAGGCGTCGATGGGTGGGCGTCAAGCGCAGAACACGTAATGGGCGCCGCGATACCAACTGACCTTTAGCCTGGCGCTTTCGTATGGTTCGAGAAGACACAGAGGCCCCTAGTGAAGGTGCTACCTGTGCCTGGATGGCGGCCGATGAAGCAGTTGGCTGTACGCGTGCATTTCTTACGATGTGGCGGTCTTCTCGACGACTGGTCTGTCGAGGGCGTCCTGAGCCTGGTCTTCGTGTACATGACATCTCTCGGGTCCACTGGTCCCAACACCTCCTCACAACACAATCAGAGCGGCCTAATTGACGAGCTACTCGCCTAGCTGACCACCCAGCTTCCATCATCCCGACGATTCTCCCCCTCTCAAACTGCGACAACTGCTTATATTGTCTTCGAACACGGCGTAATGGCATGTCTATCTCAGCTCTTCCTTTGTAAATGATTCAGCACACTCAAACAAGCTTTGGTTTCCTGTTTTATACTCCACAGAGTACGATGTTCAACGCCCTCTACCGGCTATACGTAATGCGCAATCACGCTGCATTTCTAATCATTTGCATATCTCCCCGACATGTACCTCCATTGCAAGTTTCGTTACGATCCCGCAATTATTTCTTGGTGCGCTAATTTTTTTGTCCATGAGTGTGTATATATATATATATATAGTGCTTTTTTGTAGTTGGGTGCTCGTGAAACACCCCATCGGGGAAACGATATCAGTGTTTTGCACCCGGGTGTGAGTTACATGAGTGGTGCGCAAACTTTGATTTTATACAGAAAAATAGGAACTTCGCCCACGGCTTGACGGTCAAAAAAAACAAAGACTTGTTGCTAATCTGGATTAGCTAATCTCAGATTAACAGATGCATATTTTTCCATTCTTCCAACTACGTATGAAGGTAGAAGCTCCAGTACAGGGCTTGTAGTTTCGGAAATTTAAAATTTTTGCGTGATGAATCAGTTACAGAGCATTTAGTTATTAATGTCCGACCGCGACAAAATTAAAACTGCCCCTTAAGTCTGCTGTGTACTAACCCTATTGGATTCGCTCACCTCAATATTAACCTACGGAGAAAATTCGACTACTATTGACAGTTACATAAAGGCCTATCATCCCATGAAAATGGTGTTTTCAGATAGCCCGAACTTTTTTGCGCCCCGCAGCGGGGTTCATTTTTTAAATTTCGTCCCCCAAAGAAATTTAGGAGTGTTTAAAATACACTACACCAGAATTTTTCCCCAGAATAATTTAAATTTTAAAATATTATTTGCATTTAAAAAAAACGAATAATGCTCCCATATGTAAAATTTCCTTCTCTCCTACGGGGTACAATTTTAAAAATAAATCTTTAAATTCAAGTCGGCAATCCTTGGACACATTTTCTTCCTAGGTTAGCGTTGAGGTGAAGGAATCCAATAGGGTTAGTTAGCCTTAAAAAAATGAAATTAAAATAAAACAATCTATGAAAGATACGCTGGAATGACGTAGTCCAATAACGTCACATTGCAGAATTTCTTAAAATGACTTCAAACTTCTAGAAGATGAATGAATTTACTATCGCAACAGCTTTTACATGGAAACAATCAATCGGGAATAAGAGCATAAGAATTTAATACAACAAATCAGTGTAAAATTTTTTTCGCAATTTTTTTTTATCGTGTTACAGCGAAACCGTGTTGTAAGATGCCGTGCTGTAGGCGGGCTACCTGTATATATATATATATATATATATATATATATATATATATATATATATATATATATATATATATATATATATGTATGTATGTATGTATATATATATATATATATGCATATATATATATATATATATATATATATATATATATATATATATATATATATGTATGTATGTATGTATATATATATATATGTATATATATATATATACATATATTCATCTATATATATATATATATATATATATGTATTTATGTATATATATATATATATACATATATATTAGTGATGCGACATCGATAACAAAACATCGATGTTTTGAAACATCGATATTCAATATTAAAACATCGATGCTAATAAAACATCGCCCAAAAACCATCGATGTTTTTAAACATCGATGTTTTAGAACATCGATTTTTTAAAACTGGTTTAGTAATCTCTAACATTAATGTTACTTCCGTTAGTCGTGGGGGGGAGGGGGTGATTTAATTTTACTCTCTGATTGGGCAGGCACAAATGACAAAAAATTGGTTGCTTTGGGCTACATTGATGACTCAAAATTCTTGTTGTAAATACCGCCATGTTTTGCCTTCAAATGTCCAGATAAATTCGTGGTATTGCCAGAAATTTTGAGGGACTTAAGGCAAATATTGTATTTCGCCAATTTGTCAGTGGTTTTGTAAAAATATTTCCAAACGGTACTTTTGGGAGGCAACTTACTAATAATATTAACGTCAACTTATATAAAACCAGAACAAAACAAAAACTTAAATTTGATGCACTCGTATATATACTATTTGTAAAATAAAACCCCATGGAAGGTTTTGGAATGTCAGGAACATTCCAAGCGCTCTGATTGGTTCATTGGTTGTTGATTGTCATTTGTCTGTTTGCTAAAGAATCATTTCCCCTTTTGTATTCGTCCTTTTCATAATTCAGACTTACATTTACTGAGTGTGAAAATTATGCTACGTGGTAAATTTTTTTTATTACGGTACTTTTTCATTAAAAAAAAAACATCGAGACAACGTAAAACATCGAGCACAAAACATCGATGTTAAAAAAACATCGGCTTCAATAAATCGATGTTTAAAACATCGATGTTTTTATCAAAACATCGACATCGATGTCGCATCCCTAATATATATATATATATATATATATATATATCCAGTGCTTTTTTTCTAAAAAAAATAGGTGGGTATACGGTGTTTTCTCAAGTAAAGTAGCGTATCTTTAGTTCCGTGTTTTCACACGTCACGTTACAGGGGAACAAAAAAACTCGCAATTTTTAAAAAAATAGTTTTTGTGCTATATTAGCAATTGATTCTTAAGTTTCTTGAAATTTCGATTGAGTTAAGCGAAAATAATACCTAAAAAAAAAAGAGGGAATACGCCATATCCCCGCGTACCCCCAGAAATAAAAGCCCTGCATATATCTCTGAATAGCAAAGTTAGGACACTGAAAAGGCACTTTCAAGGGGGAAAAAAACACATTCTTTTAATCTGTACTCGGTATTTGCAAGGTTAAGTTAGACTTTAGTCTAATTTAACCTTGAAACATCGATATTCTAGAGATTCCAATGGGCGAAGTTTTCACGAATCTATACTTGTATATAAAGAGAGAGCGATTTTGTACGTGGAGGGTAATCTCCAGAACCACTGCACCTATTTGAAAATTTTTTTCACTGTTTGAAAGGTACATTATTCCAGATGGACATAGGCTATATATTATGTATATCTGATCACTAGAAATAAAGTTAGGGGATTAATCCTAACAATCTCCATTGTTACCGCTACTGTCCTCTACCGCTTTTTGTGCCGAAGTCTTCAACGATCCTTAGCGTGGTGCTATCTATACTTATATATAAAGAGAGAGCAATTTTGTACGTGGAGGGTAATCTCCAGAACC
This sequence comes from Dolomedes plantarius, assembly GCA_907164885.2. Taxonomy (NCBI): domain Eukaryota; kingdom Metazoa; phylum Arthropoda; class Arachnida; order Araneae; family Dolomedidae; genus Dolomedes; species Dolomedes plantarius. The sequence goes on from OU015499.1 coordinate 151,039,376, forward strand.
ACTGCACCTATTTGAAAATTTTTTTCACTGTTTGAAAGGTACATTATTCCAGATGGACATAGGCTATATATTATGTATATCTGATCACTAGAAATAAAGTTAGGGGATTAATCCTAACAATCTCCATTGTTACCGCTACTGTCCTCTACCGCTTTTTGTGCCGAAGTCTTCAACGATCCTTAGCGTGGTGCTATCTATACTTATATATAAAGAGAGAGCGATTTTGTACGTGGAGGGTAATCTCCAGAACCACTGCACCTATTTGAAAAATTTTTTCACTGTTTGAAAGGTACATTATTCCAGATGGACATAGGCTATATATTATGTATATCTGATCACTAGAAATAAAGTTAGGGGATTAATCCTAACAATCTCCATTGTTACCGCTACTGTCCTCTACCGCTTTTTGTGCCGAAGTCTTCAACGATCCTTAGCGTGGTGCTATCTATACTTATATATAAAGAGAGAGCGATTTTGTACGTGGAGGGTAATCTCCAGAACCACCGCACCTATTTGAAAAAATTTTTCACTGTTTGAAAGGTACATTATTCCAGATGGACATAGGCTATATATTATGTATATCTGATCACTAGAAATAAAGTTAGGGGATTAATCCTAACAATCTCCATTGTTACCGCTACTGTCCTCTACCGCTTTTTGTGCCGAAGTCTTCAACGATCCTTAGCGTGGTGCTATCTATACTTATATATAAAGAGAGAGCGATTTTGTACGTGGAGGGTAATCTCCAGAACCACTGCACCTATTTGAAAATTTTTTTCACTGTTTGAAAGGTACATTATTCCAGATGGACATAGGCTATATATTATGTATATCTGATCACTAGAAATAAAGTTAGGGGATTAATCCTAACAATCTCCATTGTTACCGCTACTGTCCTCTACCGCTTTTTGTGCCGAAGTCTTCAACGATCCTTAGCGTGGTGCTATCTATACTTATATATAAAGAGAGAGCGATTTTGTACGTGGAGGGTAATCTCCAGAACCACTGCACCTATTTGAAAAATTTTTTCACTGTTTGAAAGGTACATTATTCCAGATGGACATAGGCTATATATTATGTATATCTGATCACTAGAAATAAAGTTAGGGGATTAATCCTAACAATCTCCATTGTTACCGCTACTGTCCTCTACCGCTTTTTGTGCCGAAGTCTTCAACGATCCTTAGCGTGGTGCTATCTATACTTATATATAAAGAGAGAGCGATTTTGTACGTGGAGGGTAATCTCCAGAACCACTGCACCTATTTGAAAAAATTTTTCACTGTTTGAAAGGTACATTATTCCAGATGGACATAGGCTATATATTATGTATATCTGATCACTAGAAATAAAGTTAGGGGATTAATCCTAACAATCTCCATTGTTACCGCTACTGTCCTCTACCGCTTTTTGTGCCGAAGTCTTCAACGATCCTTAGCGTGGTGCTATCTATACTTATATATAAAGAGAGAGCGATTTTGTACGTGGAGGGTAATCTCCAGAACCACTGCACCTATTTGAAAATTTTTTTCACTGTTTGAAAGGTACATTATTCCAGATGGACATAGGCTATATATTATGTATATCTGATCACTAGAAATAAAGTTAGGGGATTAATCCTAACAATCTCCATTGTTACCGCTACTGTTCTCTACCGCTTTTTGTGCCGAAGTCTTCAACGATCCTTAGCGTGGTGCTATCTATACTTATATATAAAGAGAGAGCGATTTTGTACGTGGAGGTTAATCTCCAGAACCACTGCACCTATTTGAAAATTTTTTTCACTGTTTGAAAGGTACATTATTCCAGATGGACATAGGCTATATATTATGTATATCTGATCACTAGAAATAAAGTTAGGGGATTAATCCTAACAATCTCCATTGTTACCGCTACTGTCCTCTACCGCTTTTTGTGCCGAAGTCTTCAACGATCCTTAGCGTGGTGCTATCTATACTTATATATAAAGAGAGAGAGCGATTTTGTACGTGGAGGGTAATCTCCAGAACCACTGCACCTATTTGAAAAATTTTTTCACTGTTTGAAAGGTACATTATTCCAGATGGACATAGGCTATATGTTATGTATATCTGATCAGTAGAAATAAAGTTAGGGGCTTAATCCTAACAATCTCCATTGTTACCGCTACTGTCCTCTACCGCTTTTTGTGCCGAAGTCTTCAACGATCCTTAGCGTGGTGATATGGGAGGTTGGCTTCTGTTCTAACGATATTGGGTCTACCTAGACGTTCTCCGGCACGCCTTTTTCTTTTAAATTATTAACTTTAATTATTTACTAACGTAATATTAATTTGAATATTATTTTAAGAATATTATTTTAAAAAAAATTGAATATTTAAAAAAAACATTCTTTACTTAAAATCCTTTTTTTATTTTTGTATTTTTATTTCATCTCTTAACCTCTTTCTATTAATTTGAATACTATTTTAGGTGCTTAAAATAATTAAAAAAACATTCTTTTCTTATAATCCTTTTTTTTATTTTTGAATAAAACTACGGTCTCAAGCACACCTCTTTCTTTTAAAAAATTACTTTTTCTATTAATTTGGATGCTATTTTGGGTGCTTAAAATAATTAAAAAACATAATTAAAAAAAAGATAATTGTTCAACCCGGAAAAAGTCGGGCCGGGCCGCTAGTACCTTATAAAAAGATATCATCTGCAAATAGATGAAATTAAAAAGTGACCAGAAACATCAAATTTTACTTTACCACTGTTTAGACCAGAGTTTCCCAACGATTTTCGACTACGTCTCACCACCCACAAGTCTAGAATTTTCAGTCAATAGCTGTAACCAGAGTTTTAATTAACAATCTACAGCAACTTTTATATAAACTTAAAATAATATCAAATGATAGTCGTTTGTGAACATTAAGAGAATTTGACGCTTTTTAAGTCATTTTCATGTACCAGAAATCTGAATGATATCTTTGCATAGAACACAGCAGTACAGTCAAATTGATATAAATAAGCGCCTATTCCTCCTATATAAACAATTTCGACTTCTAAAAACAACGGTTAAAACTCTTTGGTGACCTCTTTAGGGGTCGCGACACACGAGTTGGCAATCCAGGTATTAAACGTACGGTGGTTCATTTCAGACTTCCATCTGAAAGACGAATGATTTATTAACGGCAAAACTGTTTTATACGGAGAAAAATAGCACGATGAAACCTTTAAGACGAGATGAAAGTATAGGGATGCATAATGTCTGAACGATTTTGAACAACGTTAAAATACCCAAAAAAGTCATCAAAGAGTCTTTCTTCATTTCAGAGAAACGTCAAAATTAGCTTGAAATCATCATAACCAATACATTGAGCACTGGTTATAACAACATACAGTTAAAGGGAGGTAATAAACAGGCCTTAAGCATATTTGTTTCTTTACATCTAACTCTGAAAGACTGAAACGACATAATTAAATTATCCTTCATTTCAGAGAAATATCAATATTAACTCGAAATCTTTACAAACTATGAATCGCAACTGACTTGACGGCTAACTGGTTATCCAGTTGAGGTTATTAATAGGCCTCAAGCCTATTTTATTCTAGCGTTGATGTGAAACATGAGAAGCGTCAGATGGACTCTGCAGGACAGTTCAGGGTGATTCTTCCTAAATTCGGACCACGCTTGTTTTTCCAGAGCTTCCAGATTTTCTGCCACGAAACTCACCACTCTATCCCTGAAATCTTCGTCGCTGTGGGCGTCGGCTAGTGTTAAGAAGCCCAGACAGTTCTTCTCGGTCAGTCTTCCCACCATCCAATCGGAACACGTCTTCTTCAGGGCGTCGATGGAGTACTTGTCACCGGCCGCGTACAGGCTGGAGGCGGTGCCGTCAGAGTATTCCGGAAGTTTTCCCGAGTACACGTACTTCAGCAACAAGTCGAAGACATCGGCGTCCATGTCTGTGACGTCTACGATGCCCGTCTCGCTCTCCGCCATTTTGTTTCGGAACATGGCGCCGAAGACATTGGATCGCGAGGCTAGGATGGACCTATGGGCGCGGATGCTTCGGTCTCCACACCTCAGTTGCACGTCTGGAAAGGTTTCATCTACCAATAGTTGGCAAAAGTCATGGGACAGGCTTTCTAGATCGGGTAGAATTTCCAAGGTTGATACTTGGACACACTTGTCTAGAGACGAAATGGCAGTTCCTGGCAGATTAGGATCTGAAAAAAAAGAGGGGTAAAGCGTGATTATCAATTACCAAAATCAGAAATTCATTTTGCGCTGTATTACTTTAGACTGGTGTTTGGTATTGGGGTACGGCTGCAGTGAGGCGAAAGCAGTATCTACGAGTGATTAACGCACGATTCTAGCCAAAAACCTACTTGGCTAATATACCAGGACACCTCGCGTTTGACAAGAGATCATGGACCTCTTGTAACTTAACGCAGTTGCCTCTATTATTCTAACAAATGCTTAGCTATTCTTTTGTTCCTCTGAATACGTTTAGAGTACGCTAGTAATAATAATCAGATATTAAAAGGGTGGATTTTCATTTAACAAAGCGGTCATGTTCCTCTTAAAAGTGATAGAAAAAAAAATTTGAAGGCATAAATTTTTGTGCATTATTTCCTATAATAAATCCTCTAATCATGAGTAATCCTAAAATATGACACATTTTAAAATCCTCTTTCTTGAAATATCTATCAATAAGCTGTAAAAAAAACTTTTAATTCTATGTTTCCACGTTTATAATTGACGACTTTTTCTATTTGAGACACTAGGGGCTTCGCCCCTAGGCTCGCTACGCTCGCTCCTCTGGTGAATCAAGTGAATGAATGACTCAATAGTTGTTTACAGCGATTGAGTCATTCATTTGTTTACAGTTAAAGCTTCCCCCCCTCCCGGCGAAATGGATGAAGCCCGCCTATGGGTGAAAAATTGGATCTTCTTTCAGGAAGCGAATGAGAAGATTTTTTTGAAGTATTTCTTTAAAATTCAATTAAAAATCGAAATTTTAAGATAGAGACTTGAAATGAAGTTTATATGAATGAGAAAGCTTTCATCTTCCAGTTGATATAAATATTTTCTTTGTAACATAATAAGTCTGAGAGCATCGAATTTATATATCTCGAAACGCATAAATTTTTCCAAAAAGTGGGTTTTCAATTTTAATAAAAATATCAGTCTGTTTTAAATTATTTTTAAACAAATGAGGTCTTGTTTGAAGGAGAAATGTCTGTAGTCTTAGATTGTAAAAAAAAAAAATTCTACGATCCTTTTTTGGCGAGTTATCGTAATCTGAACATGAAAAAGTCAATATTTTCCCACAAAACATAAAATAAAAAAAAACTTAAAGTCCGACGAATATGAAACATGTCTTACTTTCTTCCCTACATTGTTCTGCATCGATTGGTATCGGTCTCGACCCCATACCCCCAGCGGTTACGGAGGAGATAGCGTGACAAGCTTTTGACAGCGGCGGCGGCAGTTACTTTTTTTTAGAATAGAGAGAAACCTCCTTTTCTTAAATAAACTGTAAAGTTTCTAATGGCTTTTTAGCTCTTTTTCTATAAATTAATTTAAAACACGCCATTAAAAAAAGTCTGTTGTTTCTTTTTTTTGCGATGTTCTTCATGCAAGTTGTCATTTTGTCTACTTTTTAAAAAAAACTGATATAAAAGTCTAACTGATATAAATAGACAATGATATAAATAGACAACTGATATAAATATCTAACTGATATAAAAAATAGACAAAACAAAACTGGCGAATGATTAATTTCAAAACATTTGTTATATTGCATTTTCTGAAAATATGCATTTTCTTTTTTAACGTGACTATTTTTTTTACTTTTATATTTTTATTGTTGAATTTTGAATTTTCCTTGAAATGACTATCATCGTCTCGTTTTTCTCAGACTGAATTAAAATTATTAAGCTCAAAAAAATGTTTTGCTAATTATGATAGAATCATATTACTGGCTAATGATTAAATTTTAAACTTCTGTTATATATTTTTTTTTTGAAAAGACACATGTTTCTAGTATGATACTCGCATATATTTTTTAAATTTTATATTTTTCTTGTTGGATTTTAAATTTCCCTTAAGTTTACTGTCAACGTTTACTTCATTCCTACTGAACTAAAAAATTTTAGGATCATATAATTTTTTACTTAATCCAAAGTAGCTCAAATCTATTACTTAAACTTTATTAACACTAGAAAAACGGGAATTTTTTTCCTTACTAAAAAGACTGAACACCATCATTTTGACGGTTAAAAATAAAATCAAGAATTTAAAATATTTAATGTTTTTTTTAAAAAAAATGGTTAAATATTTTAAATTTTGAACTATTTCATACCAATATATAATAAACTAGCTGAAAGCCCGCACTTCACTACGGAGTACATTCAAATTAAATACAACAGTCAATGTATGCAATTAATGCCAAAAAAATTAAATATATATATATATATATATATATATATATTTATAATAAATACGACAATCAATGTATACAATTGATGTAAAAAAATATATATATATATATATTTATTAAAAAATCGTAACAGATATTTTTATAGACAAAATAATGTAGAAGAAAATATTCATATTAAATCTAATAGGACATACTAAAGAATATAGTACAGTTAATATAGTACAGTTTGAGGAACATATGTTTTACTGTATTTTAATATTTTTTTGGATAATGTCTAATCGTCTGCTGCATTAGCAAGAAGAAAAAATATTGTTTTGTCTATTTCATCGTTATGGACGTGGCATTAAATTTATTTAAAGTACCAGAAAAAGAAATCACGTGATCGGCATTTAATAAATTAAATTCTAAAAATGAATCTTTAAAAATTCACCAAAAATCAGAAAATGGAGGTAAAGATTCGAAAAAGATTTCATTTTAAAGGGATTTTTAGGATCTATCTCGTGATATAAATTCCATAACCCTCAAATTATTATTTTAAATGCAAACTTAAAAAATGTTACTAAACAGCTTAAAAATTTAATTTAAAAAAATCTATGAAGAATTTTTCAAAAATCTTTCTGAGTGCACCCCTACACCATAAGAAGAATCGCCATGCAAAATGTCAGCCCTTTAGGTCCAGCGGTTTGGTCTGTGCGTTGTATGTCAGTGAGTCAGTCAGTTACGGAACTGTTTTATATATATATACTAGCTGAAAACCCGCGCTTCGATACGGAGTACATTCAATTTAAATACAACGGTCAATGTATGCAATTAATGCCAAAAAAATAAGTATATATATTTATAATAAATGCGACGATCAATGTATACAATTGATGTAAAATATATATATATATATATATATATATATATATATATATATATTTATAAAAAATCGTAAGGGATATTTATTTTTTTTTTATAATATCTAATCGTATGCTGCATTAGAAAGAAAAAGAATATCATTTTTGTCTATTTAGTTGTTATGCACGTGACGATAAATTTATTTAAAGTACCAGAAAAAGAAATCCCGTGATCGGCATTTAATAAATTAAATTCTAAAAATGAATGTTTAAAAATTCACCAAAATCCAGAAAATCGAGGTAAAGATTCGAAAAAGATTTCATTTTAAAGGCATTTTTATGATCTTTCTCGTGATATAAATTTTATAACCCTCAAATTATTATTTTAAATGCAAACTTAAAAAAAGATACTAAACCAGCTTAAAAATTTAATTTTAAAAAATCTAAGAAGAATTTTTGAAAAATCTCTCTTAGTGCACCCCTACACTATAAGAAGAATCGCCATGCAAAATGTCAGCCCTTTAGGTCCAGCGGTTTGGTCTGTGCGTTGTATGTCAGTGAGTCAGTCAGTTACGGAACTGTGTTATATATATAGATTAGTACATATTTAGAGACATTTTTATGCAGGTATGCCGAGCTGTCAGCCTGGTATGGTTTATCCGTAAAAATATTTGATCCGTAATTTTTGTTTATTTAGTTTTATGGTTTGCGCAGTTCTTATTTTTCAACACCAATATTTCCGAAGAGCCCATAATTCTGTTATTTGCAAAATGGGGAAGAGACGAAAAGTAACTAACATTTTTCCTGTATTATTTTAAAGACTAGAGGGTAACCCGTCATTTTGACGTCATAATGGAAAAAGTATGTGAAAATTAAAAACTATCTCCAATTATCTAACAATGTTGCATTTAATCCACACCTTGTAAAAGCAAACCCTTTCATTACTTTTTATTTATTTAGTTTTTCATGCGATTGGAGTAGTAGACTGCCATCCAACCCGTCATTTTCACGTCATAATACTAATAATGACGTCATAATGGAAAAAGTATATGAAAGTTAAAAAATATCCCGAATTATCTAACAATATTGCATTTAATCCACACCTTTTAAAAGGAAACCGTTTCATTACTTTTTATTTATTTAGTTTTTCATGCGATTGGAGTAGTAGACTGCCATCCAACCCGTCATTTTCACGTCATAATACTAATAATGACGTCATAATGGAAAAAGTATATGAAAGTTAAAAAATATCCCGAATTATCTAACAATATTGCATTTAATCCACACCTTTTAAAAGGAAACCGTTTCATTACTTTTTATTTATTTAGTTTTTCATGCGATTGGAGTAGTAGACTGCCATCCAACCCGTCATTTTCACGTCATAATACTAATAATGACGTCATAATGGAAAAAGTATATGAAAGTTAAAAAATATCCCGAATTATCTAACAATATTGCATTTAATCCACACCTTTTAAAACGAAACCGTTTCATTACTTTTTATTTATTTAGTTTTTCATGCGATTGGAGTAGTAGACTGCCATCCAACCCGTCATTTTCACGTCATAATACTAATAATGACGTCATAATGGAAAAAGTATATGAAAGTTAAAAAATATCCCGAATTATCTAACAATATTGCATTTAATCCACACCTTTTAAAAGGAAACCGTTTCATTACTTTTTATTTATTTAGTTTTTCGTGCGATTGGAGTAGTAGACTGCCATCCAACCCGTCATTTTGAAGTCATAATACTAATAATGACGTCATAATGGAAAAAGTATATGAAAGTTAAAAAATATGCCGAATTATCTAACAATATTGCATTTAATCCACACCTTTTAAAAGGAAACCGTTTCATTACTTTTTATTTATTTAGTTTTTCGTGCGATTGGAGTAGTAGACTGCCATCCAACCCGTCATTTTGAAGTCATAATACTAATAATGACGTCATAATGGAAAAAGTATATGAAAGTTAAAAAATATGCCGAATTATCTAACAGTATTGCATTTAATTCACACCTTGTAAAAACAAACGCTTCCGTTACTTTTTATTTATTTAGTTTTTCATGCGATTGGAGTAGTAGACTGCCATCCAGTTTTTTACAGCTCACTACGCGATATGAATACTTGAGGTACTTGATTCATTCACATTCAAGTTTGTTTACTTTCAGAATTCATCGGAAAAGTAAACAGATTTTTAAAAACTGTTAAATATACAGCTAAAAGCATCCAATTTTTTTTTGAGTTCTGAATGTTTTATAGAAAAATAGACTGAACAAACGTGATTTGATGGAGAAGATATTAGTTTTTAGGTAAGAAAAAATTCTGATCCACATCTGAAATCGAAATTAAGCCTAACCGGCTGTTTGTTTACTGAGGGCTTCAATTGAAAGATGAGTACAGCCCGGAAGTGTTATACAGAGACAACGGCGATTATATATATAATTACTGCCCGTTTTCTATATTGCCGTCAAATTGACGGCTTTCAGTGTTAGTAAGTATACGACAAATTTTTCTCCCCCTCTTTACTATCGAGTATAATTTTGTAAATGTGTGTGCATGTTTCGACTAAAATTAGTAAAAGTCATAAAATTTCAGAAGCCTGAGGATATAAATACAGACATAGCGCTCAATAGTATGCCCGAAACCGTCAAAATGACGGCAGCCATCTTTATAGTGTTAAAAACATTGTACCCGTAAGTTCTATCTGAAAGATGTTCATTGTACTTTAAAACTATTAATTTTTTTTGAGTGAAATTATAATTGATTTTATATCGGTGTTTTTCCCCCCACTAGAATTTAAAATTAGTTTTAGTTCCGATGTCAATTTTTACGACACGACAAATTTTTGTTTCGTCGCCATGTGGTTTTTTTTTTAATTATTATTTACTGGGCAATATTCAATTTAAAAGAATCTCTAAATTAGAACTCTTGAGGTTTGATATTTTTTTAAAACTACAACCGTAAATTTATTGACTTGCAGTTACTCTGTACAGGAAGATAGAACTGCTTATGCGTGCTTAAATCTCTGCGATTTATGTTTGCTGTTTTCTCTACAGCTCTGATATCTCAAAACATTCGAAACAGGAAAAGACAGCCTATGGTCGTGCACATGTCCAATCCAAAAAATTGGGAGTAATGCTGACACTCAACGAGTTCAGTGTTCTTAAACAGCTGATTTCCGGATCATATTCGGCGAAGATGAATAACACGACTGGGCACGGTCGTAACAATTATAATGTAAAGTATAACTGTTTTATTACTTCTTCCAGATGAATAACTTATTAATTAAAGAAAGCATTTGCATTATTATGAAATTATGTTTCTCAGAACAGATGGTATACGATTTCTCCATAAGATTATGAGTGTTTAGAATAGTATTTGTGTTTTCATTTGGTTAAGCTGTAATGGGGGGTGGCGCTATAGTAATGTTACAATGACGTAACTTTTAGGATAGAATTGGCTGCTGTTTCGCCATAACCGTCACTTACGGAATTGGGGTGTGTACGCATCTTTTATTTTGCATTAGGATTTTGTGTGCTTGCATGTACGGTGCGTTGAGCCCATACTGTAAGTTGTGTTTGTCTTTTCATTTTCTTTTTGACTTATTGCTTCCTTGGGGGACTCGGGGCCTTGGGATGTTTTTTGGGCTTATCTGCATCCTATTCAGAAAGTTCCCCTTCTTCCAGATGAGTAACTTATTAATTAAAGAAAGCATTTGCATTATTATGAAATTATGTTTCTCAGAACAGATGGTATAAAATACAGGTCGTCCGGGGTAAAGGTATCCAAAAGTCATGACTTATTTAAACGGAACTACCCATTAGAATTTTAAAATATTTATTTAAATAGAAAGAACATCTCACCAAGTTTTAATCTATATATATAAAACAGTTCCGTAACTGACTCATTCATTCACTGACTGACTGACTGACTGACATACAACGCACAGACCAAACCGCTGGACCTAAAGGGCCGAAATTTTGCATGGCGATTCTTCTAATAGTGTAGGGGTGCACTAAGAAAGATTTTTCAGAAATTCTTCTTAGATTTTTTTAAATTAAATTTTTAAGCTGTTTTTTAAACTTTTTTTTTACGTTTGCATTTAAAATAATACATTGAGGGTTATAAAATTTATATCGCGAGAAAGATCATAAAAATTCCTTCAAAATGAAATTTTTTTCGAATTTTTACCTCCATTTCCTGATTTTTGGTGAATTTTTAGATATTAATTTTTAGAATTTAATTTATTAAATGCCGATCACGTGATTTCTTTTTTTGGTACTTTCAATAAATTTATCGTCACGTGCGTAACAACTAAATAGACATAAAAAATATTTTTTTCTCTTTCTAATGCAGCAGACGATTGGATATTATCCAAAAAAAATGCATATCCCTTACGATTTTTTTATAAATATATTTATATAGATAGATATATATTTTACATCAATTGCATACATTGATCATCGTATTTATTATAAATATATATATTTATTTTTTGGCATAAATTGCATACGTTGACCGTTGTATTTAATTTGAATGTACTCCGTAGCGAAGCGCGGGTTTTCAGCTAGTTCAATCATAGATTTCGATCGTAGTATCATAGATTTCGATCGTAGTATCATAGATTTCGATGTGTGCAACTTTTGTAGCACGACTAACGTCTAAATGGTCATCGAATTCTCTCCAAGTGTTTCGTTTGCATATCAGGCGTTATTAGACTTTTTTGCTTCGGGATTCATTAAATCCGTTGTGTATAAACAAAGAATTGAAACTGTGGATGAGTTGAAGAAGCGTATCATTCAAGCAATTCGTGTACTAACTCCGGATATTCTACGAAACACTTGGAGAGTTTAACTGGATTACCGTTTAGACGTTAGTCGTGCTACAAAAGGTGCACACATCGGAATCTATGATACTACGATTGAAATCTATGATTGATCTTAAAACTTGGTGAGATGTTCTTTCTATTTAAATATTTTTTTAAAAATTCTAATGGGTAGTTCCGTAAAAATAAGTCATGACTTTTGGATACCTTTAGCAAGGACACCCTGTATTAAAACTTCCAAAAATTTGCCAGTTGACTTACTAAAAGGTATTTGAAAAAAATAATATCAATTTTGTGCGTGCATAACGAGTCCGTTTTTGTTTGTGATACACGTACCGTTCCAACGCTCTTTAAGGTTTTCCCATGAGCTGAGCATTTTGCGACGGGAAAAAAATGGCCGCTGCTATTCGAAAATTTCGAGTTTCTAAATCTATAACCGTAACCGTGAGCGCCACTTTGTTGCCGTTCACAAAATCCCGAGCTCATACCTCTGAATAACGATATCTCCATCGGTTGAAACGTACAGTCGCTAGAGGTCGCTACAGTAACCACCGCTTATAGTGATCAGTGGTTATAAGAATCAACCGTTTATAAGAATCAATATCGCGAAAACAAAAACAAATGTATTATTTCCACGTTAAAATTTTCGCTTTAAAGAATCAATCTACCGGTTTTAAGAATCAGCTTATACTCTTCGCTTTCCTATTATTTTTCCAAAAAAGCCACTTAAACCCTCAAAAGGCACGAAGTTTTTTCTTTATTTTTTTTAAAGAAAGAGTGAGAAGATGGGATGGAATACAGTCATAAAATTCATCCCTTTCTTTGTTAGACATAACATAATGGTTTCCCCTTAAACACTTTACCTAAACACTGCCCTTTCAGCTTGACCCAGGGGCATCTAACCCGTCTGAGTCCGATTTAACTTTTCTCCACTGACAAAAAAAGACAGGGACCCTTTTTTTCCCCACCTCCCACATCTTGGTTGCTGCTTCCTGGACCCTGAAACACATAAATCTTCGGCGAAGTGTCCACTATCACTCAGGAAAACGTCACATTATTAGATTCAGCACGTTATCAAACCCTGAAACGTAAGCTATAAGGTGAATCTTCGTCTGAGACTATTGATATTGAAAGAGGTATAAACAGCCTCCCGAAAACTTCATTACGTCAAACTACCATAGAAAACTTTTTCTTGCACCCTTCCTGTAGTTGAAATTTTAAACTGTTAAGCAGGTATGGTGTAACAAATATTGGATTTTTTTCTTCTCTTATTATAATCATGTGTATTTAATTATAGGTCTAGAAATTAGGCTGTATTTTTAAAATTATAAAGAATAATTTAAATAAAAGATAATTAACGTAAATTAAAGAGTATTATGGTAAACTAGCTGAAAACCCGCTCTTCGCTACAGAGTACATTCAAATTAAATACAACGGTAAATGTATGCAATTAATGCCAAAAAAAATAAATATATATATTTATAATAAATGAGACGATCAATATTTACAATTGATGTAAAAATATTTATATATATATATATATTTATAAAAAAATCATAAGGAATATTTATTTTTTTTGGATAATATCCAATCGTCAGCTGCATTAGAAAGAAAAAATGTTTTTTCTTGTCTATTTAGTTGTTACGCACGTGACGATTAATTTATTGAAAGTACCAGAAAAAGAAATCACGTGATCAGCATTTAATAAATTAAATTCTAAAAATTAATCTTTAAAAATTCACCAAAAATCAGGAAATGGAGGTAAAAATTCGAAAAAAAATTTCATTTTGAAGGAATTTTTATGATCTTTCTCGCGATATAAATTTTATAACCCTCAATGTATTATTTTAAATGCAAACGTAAAAAAAAAGTTTAAAAACAGCTTAAAAATTTAATTTAAAAAAATCTAAGAAGAATTTTTGAAAAATCTTTCTTAGTGCACCCCTACACTATTAGAAGAATCGCCATGCAAAATTTCAGCCCTTTAGGTCCAGCGGTTTGGTCTGTGCTTTGTATGTCAGTCAGTCAGTGAATGAATGAGTCAGTTACGGAACTGTTTTATATATATAGATTATCTAATATATGTATATAGGTGTGTGTGCCTGTCCAAAAACCTAAATTTCGGCTGTAAGAATCAACCGCTGATAAGAATCAAAATCAGTAATATCAAACGTGATTCTTATAAGCGGAATTCACTGTATATCGAAGTTATTTATGATCACCCTGTATTTGTTCTTTTTACATTTCTGGATTCCCGATTCTCCAGCTCTAAATCACTCTTCTTTTTTAACGTAGGATTACGTTCCTCAATAATGGCCCTGTGGGGAGAGAAAAAAATTGTCTGGCGTCGCGAGTTATAATTTTGGGAGCTCGCCAAACCCAGTAGCAGTAAACAGTTAAACAGAAAAGCGCCAAAATGCCCCCCAAAAAAAGATGTAAGCAACGATAAGTAATCCTACGTTAATAACCCGCGGTAGTTTCGTTAGAAGAGACTACCTGAAATTATTTTTAAATTCGACCTGTACAGTGGCGCCGGAAAGGGGGGGGGCAAGGGAGAGCACTTGCCCCCCCCCCCCTAGAAAATTGAATTTTTTGCTTCTACCTAGCTAGCGCTCGTAAAATATTAGAATTTTCATTTAAAATCATAAAGCCTAACAAAACTGAATACTAAATTGCAACCTCACACTCGTTAAAGCAAGCGCGATAAACGTCATTCCATATACGCAGGAGCGATTAATCGCCAATTTCAGGTACGCAAGCGCGTTTAAACGCCAATTCCAGACGTTTGCTTTTGCGATTCAAAAGCAACCCTACACGATGTTTTTTTCATCGCGAAAGGGAATCTTGAATCCGATGCATTTGAAACGCGTACACGTTGACGTGTGATAGGGCATAATATAACATAAAAGTTTATTTTTTATAACCGTATATATGTATTTTTAATAATAAAGGTGTAAAAGTTTTAATCTATTTTACTTTGCCCCCCTCTATATTTGACTCTTCCGGCGCCATTGGACCTGTAGTATCAAAAATGCAAGGGACTTGTAAATTGGAGACATCTGTTTTGAAAATTTATCAAAAGAATACAGTTCGACTTTTTCCAGAAACAATTTTTGTTGTTTCTAGTGCCCCCTGGCTGGAAGTTTCAGACCAGGTCCCTATAGACTTCGAGCTGCAGTGTGCGGCTCCGGTTTTATTATAGCACCACAAGGGGCGGAGTTCGTGCTGTTAAACCAAAACATAAAAGAAAGTTAGTGTGTCTAAATCTACTCAACACCGTCAGTGGCGTAGCAAAGGGGGGGGGGGGGCAAGGGGGTCTATCATGCCCCGGGCGCCACTCGCAGAGGGGCGCCAATGTAAGATCCGTATATTATATTACTATATGTTTTCGAGGTGGATGCCAATATAAGGTCTATATATTATATTACTATATGTTTTTAGGGGAGGGCGCCAATATAAGGTATATATATTATATAACTATATCATTTTGTGTGGGCGCCAATATAAGGTCTATATATTATATTACTATATGTTTTTAGGGGAGGGCACCAACATAAGGTCTATATATTATGTTACTATATGCTTTTCGGGGGGAATGCCAATATAAGGTCTATATATTATGTTATTATATGTTTATCGAGGGCGCCAATATAGGGTCTATATATTATATTACTATATGTTTTTCAGGGGGGGGGGGGCGCCACAAAGGTATCGTGCCTCGGGCTCCAGTTATGCTCGCTACGCCACTGAACACCGTTGAGAACACAGCCGGTTCGAGAAATCAGCCATTCCTTTAGAATAAAATGAATCAAAATTTTTACCTCGAGTCAAAAACGAAATAATAAATTATTCTGTGCTTTCATGCATTCCATCTTCTCAAAATAAATAATACTTTGTTACTTAAGTACTTCAGCAACACAGAAAAAAAATACATTTTAATCCGTATATAACTTAGAAGAATTTTATTTACAGAAAACTTCATATATCACACGCCAAAAATTCTAACAACTACAATAACTACAAAATGGTAGATATCTTCAAAAAAAAATGCTGCCATCTAAAAAGTAGATATTTTCAAAAATAAAAATAAAGAAAACGTGCTGCTCTCTGTTGAAGAAAATTAGAGTCTCAACCGTCCGTCTTAGCTAACTGACACCACAATATTGACCGAGCACCCCCAGGGTGGGGGGGCATCTGAGGGGATCGTACCCTTTCCCACTTTCTTTGACGTCATAGGGAGACCTTCTGGTCTACGGATTTAGAGTCTCAACAGTCCGTCTTAGCTAACTGACACCACAATTTTGACCGAGCACCCCCAGGGGGGGGGGGCATCTGAGGGGATCGTACCCTTTCCCACTTTCTTTGACGTCATAGGGAGACCTTCTGGTCTACAGATTTAGAGTCTCAACAGTCCGTCTTATCTAACTGACACCACAATTTTGACCGAGCACCCCCAGGGGGGGGGGATCTGAGGGGATCGTACCCTTTCCCACCCTCTTTGACGTCATAGAGAGACCTTCTGGTCTGCGGATTTAGCGTACCCATATCCGGCCTAGACACGAAGGTATGTAATGGCGCGCGTCGGGATTCCATCCGAACACCCTCGGCACCGAAAGCCAGCGCGCTACCACAAGGCTACCTCGAGGCCACAGAAGCAATTAATGCGAGTTAAATCGAGAACGTGCTTGGCTGAGTCTGCGTAATTGGAATTGGCTACCCCCGTTAAAGCCGCGTTACACTGGGAATAATTGCGCTGCTGTAGGATACTAGTTATCAGCATTTCGATAGAATCCGTACTTACGTGTTTCACTCTCGGCCTGTGGTAGAGTAAATGGTGCGTCGATGTAGAAGATTACTCTTAGTTTTCCGTAAAGATTACTACCGATATTTTCACAGTTTTTTCTACTGATTTTATTCTCTACAGGACACGACCAGATCTCCTGACGTGCACTTGTCACAGTTTTCACGCTGCAGGGCCAATTCCTCCCACATTCGCCGGAAACAAAGGTTGAAATCGTAAAGTCCCTTTCCAATGGTTCCTCATCAGTGAGTAGGTTTATACTGTAACTCCACTCGAAAGAAAGATTGCAAAATAATTCAAAATTCCATTCACAGCCTAGTAACGAGAAACTGGAACTTTTTCTGGGCACGTCCCTGTATGGTTTCTCGGTGTACCACACCAGACAGTTCCCTTTCTCCAGATCTGAAATCTCAGCCATTCGCAACGCAGGACTAGATGCCTAATCAATGCGAACCAGTGTCGACACGCTGGCCAAATCGAACAATCGCCACCCACAACGCACCCGCAACACGGTCAGTAGCGAAATGAGTCTGTTTGAAAGCCGTCAGTCTGATTGTATCCCATAACTCCCTGCGTCTGAACACCGTCACTGATTGGCGAAAAAGAAAACAAAAACGCTTGAGTAACAGTTATCTTCCTTTGTTTGCAGATAACCGTGAATCAGATGTTGCACTGTTCAGATGTCCGCCTGTCTTCGAGAATTGTTGGAAGGTTAATCTTGGAAAAGCCTGTGCAGTAAAATCTCGTTTATCGGATATCGTTACCAGCAAAAAAAAATTATAAAAGTTAGCAGTTTATAAAGTCTGTGGAGAGTGGAAACGACTTAAAAGTGATTAAAATTAAATAAAAGAAAGTGAAAAAATAATAATTAAGTGAAGGTTTGGGTAATTAAGAGAGAAAAGGAGAAAAAAAATAAAAATAAATACAAGTGAAAAATAATTAAAATATTAAAATTGTGATTTGGCGAAATAAGAGGTCTTTCCAGTAAGTTTGGAGCGGTCCAACTGTTCGATGCGCAGACCTTCCAAGGTTCTAACTGCGAATAGCTTTTAGAATGGCTCAAAACACGATGACAATGCATTATTTTGATACTTTTAGCCGAAAAAATCCGCAAGGTGGCGCTTCGATCGAATTCAATGCTTGCACTTTTGCGTAACGGCGTTTGACGATTTTGAAAACAGAATACGTGTAAATTTAGTCTGTTTACAAAAATATTGTGCGAAAAATTTTTAAAAAAATTATAAAAGTCAGCAGTTTATAAAGTCTGTGGAGAGTGGAAACGACTTAAAGTGATTAAAATGAAATAAAAGAAAGTGAAAAAATAATAATTAAGTGAAGGTTTGGGTAAATAAGAGAGAAAAGGAGAAAAAAATAAAAATAAATACAAGTGAAAAATAATTAAAATATTAAAATTGTGATTTGGCGAAATAAGAGGTCTTTCCAGTAAGTTTGGAGCAGTCCAACTCTTCGATTCGCAGTCCTTCCAAGGTTCTAACTGCGACGCAAGCCTGACCCTTGGCGAAGAGTTTTTTTTTTTTTCGAGGTACAGAACTGCGTGGTTCACGGTACATCCTTGCATTTTGTGCACAAAGCAGGCTGATCATTTTCTTTCCAGTTGATGGGATAATTCATCAAAAAAAATTTTAAAAAGTATTTATCTTCTATATATATAAAACGGTTCCGTAACTGACTCATTCATTCACTGACTGACTGACTGACTGACATACAACGCACAGACCAAACCGCTGGACCTAAAGGGCTGAAATTTTGCATGGCGATTCTTCTAATAGTGTAGGGGTGCACTCAGAAAGATTTTTGAAAAATTCTTCTTACATTTTTTTAAATTAAATTTTTTAGCTGTATTTTTAATTTTTTTAAGTTTGCATTTAAAATAATAATTTTAGGGTTATAAAATTTATATCACGAGAAAGATCATAAAAATTCCTTTAAAATGAAGTCTTTTTCGAATCTTTACCTCCATTTCCTAATTTTTGGTGAATTTTTAAAGATTAATTTTTAGAATTTAATTTATTAAATGCCGATCACGTGACTTCTTTTTCTGGTACTTTAAATAAATTTATCGTCACGTGCATAAAAACTACTTAGACAAAAAATATTTTTTCTTCTTGCTAATGCGACAGACGATTGGACATTATCCAAAAAAATATTAAAATACAGTAAAAGAAATGTTCTAGAAACTGTACTGTATTAACTGTACTATATTCTTTAGTATTCTTTATATTAGATTTAATTTGAATATCTTCTTCTACATTATTTTGTCTATAAAAATATCCCTTACGATTTTTTTATAAATATATATATATATATATTTTACATCAATTATATACATTGATCGTCGTATTTATCATATATATATATTGGCATTGATTGCATACATTGACCGATGTTTTTACTTTGAATGTACTCCGTAGCGAAGTGCGGGTTTTCAGCTAGTTAATACATAGAATTGTCAAGTTTATATGATTCAACAGAAAACTTAAAAACGTGGTATATAAAAAGTTCTTTTTATCTTGGAATTATTTTTAATTAATGTTCACATTAGATAATAATTTTTAACTATGATAGCAAGAAAGTAACCGTAAGTACGCCAAATATTCGCTTTTTAGTTTGGTTCAGTGTACAGTGTGGCGGTGAAAATGGAATAATTGGTTGGGGTATTATATAATAAATATAATAATAATGATAATTATGATTTTGAATTCATTGAATAAGATTGGTCAAGATGGTGGTTAGTACATTGATTAATTGTGATTCCCAAATGATGGAATTTTTATACACCATGTTTTTAAATTTTCTGTTGAATCATAGTATAAACTTGACAATTCTATGTATTAATAAATACTTTTTTTAAATTTTTTTGATCAATTATACCATCAACTTGAAAGAAAATGAAGTGAATTGGAAGTTAACTTGCGTTTACTATCGTAAAATATATTAAACTAGATGTATTACCCGGCTTCGCTTGGGATTCAGTTTCTGTTATTATTTTTTTCAATGATTAGCCTCATGTTATGATATTCTACAGTTTTCTCTAAAATTCTTTTGCAGTAGCAAATAGCATTAGTTTGTTGTCAGTGCTGTCGTTGTTCATCGCATTCCTCTCCTTTCGATGTTGAATCTCGAAGACAATCGTATGTTCGACGCGTTAAAAGTTTCTTCATCAGCCTCACTGCTTCGGATCACTACAATTCGAATTCTGTTACCTTCGAGCTCTTGGGAATGTTTTTTCTTCAGATTCTTGTGTGCGTCTAACTGCATTTCGAATTCTGTTGGCTTCCCGCTTCAGCAAATCTGGTAATTATTATAGAAAAAGTGTATACACGTATTTCATGCTCGGGATTCTTTCTCAAAACTAAATCGTCTGCTACGTTTCAATGCCACTTTCAGACTTTCTTAATTATAATATACACGTATTTCATGATTGTAATTCTTTATCAAACCTAAATCATCTGCTATGTTTCAATGTCACTTCAGTTATATAAATCATCGCGTCAAGGCTAAACGCACGTGTTTCTAGCTAAGTCAACGTGTCCTGCAGTATATTTGAGTTTGAACAGGAAGCTTGGGATAATTTCAATTCATGAAATGGATAAATAACACATTCATTGAAAATGAATGACTTATCATCCTTATATTTTCATCTTTAAAAAGAAACATTCCGGCGTTGCCACGTACATGAATATAATATATCAAATTCATTCTTGCATGCGCCAATATATGAATAAATCACGTTTTTAATTCATGTCTATATATTTTTACGGAAATGTTATAATTTAATTGGCAACAATGAAATGTTACAATGGCATTGAACAAAAGTATCCGGGGAAATTTGGCGATTTTTTTTGGCGATTTTCAATATCCGTTGATACTTCTAACATAATTCGGGAATGAAACGTCGTAGCGGAATGAAAATAGTCTATATAGCCATAGCGCAAGTTCAAGCAATAAGTTGACCAAGTTTCATCGTAATCGGATGAACGATACGGCAGCGCATAAAATACGAACAAACAAGCAAACAAACAAACAAACATTCATTTTTATATATAAAGATTACATTTGAAGAAAGGAGAGCCGGAAAATCGCTCGAAAAATCACTGCGACATAAATATGTTTGAAGCATTCGTTTTTTCATAAAACACGCTCGATTTGCCGGGAGTCGTTCATTTGATTTACGGAGAATGCACCTTACGCCTCGAATCACAGTCCTGCATGAATTTGTTTTTACCATGGGGCCCAGAAGTTTGTGGATGGCTATAGAAGTGTGATTTATATAATGAAGGAGGAGCGTAAAAAAGGTGAAGATTTACATAAAAAAGTTTTATACACACACACACACACACACATATATATATATATATATATATATATATATATATATATATATATATATATATATATATATATATACAGTGGAATCTCGATCTATCGTTTTTTAAGGGACCGATTGAAATGAACGTTAATAGCGGGAAAACGATAGATGCGGTAACATAACACAGCAATATGATTGTTGGGACTGGATAAAATGAACGACACATACGGAAAAACGATGGATCCGAAAACGATCGATCGAGATTCCACTGTGTGTGTATGTATATATATATATATATACATATATATATATATATATATATATATATATATATATATATATATATATATATATATATATATATATATATATATATATATATATATTATATATATATATATATTATATATATATATATATATATATATATATATATATATATATATATATATATATATATATATATATATATATAATATAATATATATATATATATATATATATATATATATATATATATATATATATATATTTAAAATTAAGATGATTAAAAGGGCAGATGTGACCATTTAATACTCCTATAACCTGAAATAAGATAGACATATATAAATAAGCAAAAAACGGAATTGGAGGTGATATAGTTGATGACTGGGGGGGGGGTTGTGACCCCCCAACCCCGGTTAAACATGTTTTAAGCCAGGGAACACTCCCGGAGGTCGGCTATAACACCAAGACAGTAATAAAAAATTATGAAGAGGAAAAAATATTTTATGTGAAATAGATAAGTTAAACCAGATTTTTTTTTTTTTTTTACTAATATAGTCAACTAAAACATAATTACAAGATGAATAGAATGAAAAAAATCTTAATACTAAGTTACAGAAATAGAATAATACTAATTAACTAAATAATTACTCACTAACATATACACTATATATATACAAAATACTTAGCTCCCACCAAGCAATGAGACACGAAACCCATGCACACTCACATTTTTATAGACATAGTAGGGATAAATATCGCCGTATTAGGGAAATTTTTAGTGTTGCCAACTTATTTTAAAACGATTCATACAATCTTTATTGTCTAAATTAAAAAACTGGGTTAGAATAGATACGAGGAAATTGACTGGAAAACCCTGGTCAATAGCTATAGTTAAGAATTTAATTATACAGACGTCCATAGTTTTTTTGTTTGAATGTAAACGTTGACAACGTATTAACTGGTTAGTAACTATAACTGCGTTTACATGGACAACAATAATACCCGGGATTTACCCGCTAATAGGAGGAGTGGATCGGGAGCAAACGTTTGCTCATCTGAACTTCCTGTCAGAATACTGTTTTGGCGCCATCTATCGGGAAATATGATAAACATTTTATGATTATATTTTATGCACATTTTTAAAATAATAAAAATTCCGCATTGATGAATCATAAATTTTGAAAGCTTAATTTACCTGAATTAAACTCATGAAAATTATTATTATTATTTCGGTTAATTCTCAATATACGGTGCCCCTTGTATTTCACTGCATTGGAACCGCCATCTTGGTTCCGTCTCCCGTCGCCAATTTGGCGATGGGAGACGGAACCAAGATGGCGGTTCCAATGCAGTGAAATAATATAAATGACAACATGCAGAACTTTCATTGAAAATTTATACAGAAAATGAAAAAATGAAGTTAAATAAGGGCAGTCGATTTTATTTTTTTAAATTTTTTGTCGCCCAAGCCGAACGCGTATTTTTGGAACGGGAAAGTCCGAAAAGTCCCAAAAATATGCATTTTTTAAACTGTACGACCACAATAAAGCACAAAAACGCACAAATACAAAAAATGAAAGCTGATAAATAATGAGAAATTTATTGTGTGTGGGGGGGGCTGCCGCCCCCCCAACCCCCCGCTAAAAAAAAAAGTCAGTATATTGCAAATAATTCATTTAAATAGTCGATTTTATTTTTTTAAATTTTTGTCGCCCAAGCAGAACGCGTGTTTTTGGAACGGGAAAGTCCGAAAAGTCCCAAAATTACGCATTTTTTAAACTATACAACTACAGAAAAAGCACAAAAATACACAAATACAAAAAATGATGAGAAATTTGTTATGTGTGGGGGGCTGCCGCCCCCCCAACCCCCCGCTAAAAAAGTCAGTATATTGCAAATAATTCATTTAAACAAATATAAAATACATCTTGGTTAAATATATCAGCAAGTAAAAAAATGAAAGTTCTGCATGTTGTCATTCATATTATTTCATGTTAAAATTAAAAAAAAAACCACTTACCGGTTATTCATTTTCGGTATAGCTTCTTTTACGTTTTGTTGATTTTTCGGTGTTTTTCGATACACCCAATTCGTCTGTAATCCAAGAACACGGTGTTTTTTTTACCCATAAATAAGTTAATTTTAAAACCATAATTAAATCTAATTTACTCGCTTCGAACCGGGAACCACATCTAATGGATCTTTTAACGCAATGTTCAGATCTTTCCTCTCAGTTATAGTCATTTGCAAATTACAATTAAGACAATAATAAATATTAGCTATTAACTCAACATAAATACAATAATCTATAATAGTTCTCTTACCCGCATTTTGTAAATCCCGAAAAAAATCCAAATCAACCCTCCCATTCGTAAAAGAAGCCATACCTCGCAAATAAATGTACATCCGAACGCTGGAAAAGCAATCCCGAAAAGAACGGTTTAATTTTTTGAAACAGGCGCGTTATATAAAATCCAGATAACCCTCGTTTACAAGTAAATCACAAGCTCTGATTGGCTGCTAATTATTCAAATCGGAAGCTATACTAAACGGAACTAGACTATCGGAAGCTTTAACTTAAAAGTATTTAACAACACAAACCACATTTGGCATTTTATCGTCAACTTGGCAAAAATCTAAAAAACATCGCCAAAAAAATATCGCCATCTTATTGAAATCGAGAGCAATAAATGGTTACCTTAAAAGCATTTAACAAACACAAACCACATTTGGCGTTTATCGCCAAATTGGCAAAAATCTAAAAAATCTAAATAACTTATCGCCAAGTTGCGGCACCGTGTATTGGGAATGAGCCATTATTTCTTAGATAAATATTATATATCTATCGGGAAATATGATAAACATTTTATGATTATATTTTTATGCACATTTTTAAAATAATAAAAATTCAGCATTGATGAATCATAAATTTTGAAAGCTTAATTTACCTGAATTAAACTCATGAAAATTATTATTATTTCTTAGATAAATATTATATATCTATCGGGAAATATGATAAACATTTTATGATTATATTTTTATGCACATTTTTACGGTTATATATTTTTTATACACTTTAACGGTGTATATATATATATATATATATATATATATATATACCTTGATAGTAGAAAATGGGATAAAATTATTTTCAATTATACTAGTACATTTTAAAAAAATTAACGAATTATATGATTTTTAATGATGAAAAGTGTATGTGGTAAGAAGAATAGTTAGATAAATCAGAAGGTTTAAAAACTCATTTATTGAAAAAAAAATTGCTTTAAATTTATTTACATTTGAAAAATTACTATCACTTTTTTGAGTACAAATGATCACAGTCTGTATTAATAAAAATTATTTCATTATTTGACAGTAAACTTTTCTTTATATTTTCTGATTCTTTAACAGTAGGATTAGAAAATGTACTGTTAATAGACAACTTCTTTTTGGTAGAAAAGTATCCTTGTTGTTTCTGAATTTTTTTTCGTACATTTATGTTACAATTTTCTTTTAATTTAATATCATTTTTTTCTTTTTCCATGTTCCTTCTACAAATGTCTAACACTTTATTTAAACTTTTATGAATGTTATCATTTTCTTCGGGTGAAAATTTACATTCATTCAGATATGATTGGATACTATCTAATTTTGTCCTAACAGAAGAATGTACATGACTGTTATTTGATTCTGATACTCTGGGAATAATATCTAATGTTTCCTTTAACAAATCATAACTGTCATCATAATTAGTGTTTTCACCTATCTCCATGTCATTGTTGCTCTTTTCTTTTGGCTTATAATATGTCTGAGCAATTTTATGAATGTGTTTGCAGATATTACTTCTAATAAGGAAATTGATGCAAGTACATTTAAAAGTGTGAATACATATTTCACATTGAAAACATTTTTCATAACAACTTTCTTTGCACTTCTCTTCTGACTTAATTACTCTGTGGGAAAGTTCAGAGGATGCAGATTGAATCATCCACTCATTTTTTGCAACACAGTGTATCATTTCAGGCTTTATTTCAATGCTGAGATTGTGACTATTGATAATTTTATTCATCTTATCAGCTGAAATTCTTTTTTTTTTTTTAATCTTAATAACGCGTTGATAAATTAAATCTCGAACTAGCTTCAAAAGGTTGTCAATTGCTATATCTAGTCTTCTGACTTGCTTCCAGTCTAAATACTGATATTTAATTTTTTTATGTAGGGATTCTAAGTACATATTAACATTAATGCCTAATCCCTTTCGGAAACAATAAGCCCATTTTTGGGGTCTTGTTGCATAATAATTTTGGAAATATTTGCCAAAATCAACTGTGTCCTCATCATTTAAAAGATTATTTATAAATTCTTCGAGCAGCCTTAAAAATGTTGCTGTATCTAGCTCATTCCGTATTGTTTTAGCTGCTTTATATACCAGTTTCTTTTTTTCAGTCTTTTTTATTTTGCAGCGATTTTGCTGCCAGTTTCTAGCAACATGCCAAGAACACAACAAAACATTAGGTACTGGACCCATCACCCTCAACCAAGCATTATAAAATGCTGGAGCATCATCCGTCATAAAAGTTGTACAGTTAATCACTCCTACTATGTTCTTTATAGCAGTAAAAAAAACAATGAATAGCTGTTCACAACTCCTATTCGAGAAACAAAATGCTATAGGACAACCATTTTTAAATTCATCCACAACTAACATGGAATATAAGTTAAAGTCATAACTATTTAAGCCATGTGTTCCATCCAAACAAATTTTGTCCTTAGCAAATTTTTTTAACATTTCTTTTTGGAAAGCTGTCATTATAATTAAAACGAAATCTTCATTATTTAACAAAGAATTATGATCATCTTCACTTTGTTCTTTGAAATATATCACACAGTTATCTTTTTCTTTTTCCATTTCTTTTACCCATAATTTTACACTTTCGGTATCATTTTGGTGTCTTGAAATTAAACCATTGATATTAAAATCTCGTTTAATATTTTGGATATCTTTTTTCTCAATAAGTATTTCTCTTCCACTGTCAGTCGTCACACTATTTCTAATATCATCCAAAATCCTATTGTCACTCACACCTTCTATTAACCTACCTGAAAACAAAAACAATACATATAAAAATTATTTTACTTTTGAAGAATTATAGGGGAAAATATTTTTTTTACCGCTATTTATCTCAGAAAATATAAAATGAAACATCCTTGCAATTTATACAAACTAAATTTTAAAAAATATATATATATAAAACATATATAGTACATTCAATATATATTGAATGATATTGTAAATGGTGATTTTTTGGAAAAGTGGTAAGAATGTGGAGTTAATCGATTGAAATTATCATTCTGGATTATTCTATACTCTATTAACAGGAATTTTGAAGTGATACTATATTATTTAAGTTACTAAAGTACTACTATAATACCACTCCTGCATAAATATTTCTGGTAACTAGTATAATAGGGAGGAAAAATAGGAAGAAAAAAGTATCAGAATGAAGCTTTAATGAAATCCTAAATATTTTATTTCATAAATAATTTTTTAACTTTTTTAATGAAAAAGAAATCCTGGTGGAAAGAAATAGAAAACCTGCTTCGAATTAACTTTTTGTTTCTTTCCAATCATTCCCATCTTCTTTCCTGAAGTTACATAAAATTTTGATATTAATAAGATATGAAATTTAGATACTATACCAGCAATAGCTGATCTTTCAGACTGTTGTAATCTTAGGTGTGCCACATCCATTTCATGGTTTTCATGTTTTTGGAGAAAGTGAACAATTACTTTTTCACCAGTTACTTTCACTATCATTCTGGCAGGACAAACACAACCAATTTTTGAAGATCCTTGAGATTTCAACCTTTTCACACCTTTTTCTCTTGGTTTATAAACACCACTCCTATTGCAGTAATAATAAATGATTTTATCTCCATTTTTTCTAGTAGCATTTCCTCTGTTAACATACATAGATATGCTTTCTTTCACTTGTTGCTCTTTCCAAATCAAAAACTATGCAAGAATTAAAGAAATTTAATACAGATATTTAATACTTTATGCATTAATTAAAATAAACAATATTACTAACTAAAAGACCTGTAATAAAAGGTATTACTAACCACTGAAATTAATAAATTCTTTGAAAATTTCTCCTTCTTTTAATAGCTCATGTTCTTGAGCAGGAGCATGTATAGTTTTTAAATGTCTTTTTAAGTTAAAATTTCGTCGAAAAGACTTTTCATAGAATAAACATTGAAATGCACACGTGTTCTCCTCCATCTCGCTGAAGCTGAATGTATGTTTGAAGAGTAACACAAAACCTTTTTAAAACATCAAGAGAAAAATGTTTATCTTATTTCCCGATAGATGGCGCCAAAACAGTATTCTGAAAGGAAGTTCAGATGAGCAAACGTTTGCTCCCGATCCACTCCTCTAATAGAGGAGGGAAAACCTTCGAAGCCCGTTTACATGGGACCACATTTTCACCCTGCTTTTACCCGTCTTACCGGAAGTAAAGGCCGTCACATGATTCGGCGGAAGTGATCCTCATACACCATCATTCCTTGTAAATCACGTTATGGGTTCGATCCCAGCCGGTGTCATACTTTTCCAAATTCACTGTATTGCTATTTTTAGCTTTCCATCTTCGAACTCCGCATTTATCTCGTTACGAAGTGTATGGTCCTGGGGAAGGCCTTTTTTTCCCAATTGCTGTTCTT
Organism: Dolomedes plantarius; assembly: GCA_907164885.2. Lineage (NCBI taxonomy): Eukaryota > Metazoa > Arthropoda > Arachnida > Araneae > Dolomedidae > Dolomedes > Dolomedes plantarius. The sequence continues at coordinate 151,067,580 of OU015499.1, forward strand.
TTGACCTCGTATTCTTAAATTTTAAAAATAACAACAACAAAAAAATCATAAAACTTTAAAAATCCAAAAAGATTGAAAAACTTACAAAAATATTTTTTGTATTCTTATGATATCTGCTTTTCTGGGCCTCTTAATATTATTACTTTTTTGTTTTCCGTGGATCATTAGTCTTATCTAATTTTTCTTCTAAATTTTCTTAACTTGTAAGTCTATATTTTTTCTGTTAAAATTAACTTTTTTGTTTTAATTTAACTTTACTATTAATTTTTTTTCTTTTACCCGCGTTATTCTTACCTTAATATTTTAATTCATTACTTAAAATTTTAACTACTGAGCACTCCCACCTTGATTACATATATCTTGCTTACAGGAGATAAAGTCCACACGACCAATGCACTCCTCTTCTAAAACACAATTACGTCTGCGTCTATTTGTTATTTAAATGCAGCATATGTCAGTCGCTGTTGATAATTATAGAACGTTTACGATTGTTTACTGTTGTTTTTAAAAATAAATTTAGAAAATAGATAGGAAAAAAGGAATATAAGAACTAGAAGATTGATGCGGATATTAGATATAATCGTACGATCTATGGCTTCATCGCTAAATTTAGTTTTTCCACAACAAAGAATGTGGGAAAAATTACGAAGCTCTGTTTGGTGGGAAGAAATTATTTTAAATTCCTGAAGTAATAAAGACTGGAAAGAAAATTTTCCAATCGATAGGTGCATTTTTTTTAAATTATAAGATTAATTGTAAGATACTTATTGTTTTAATAAATCCTTTTATAAAATCAAAATGTAATTTTGATTTCAATTTTGTTTCAGTAATTTTTAGTCATGTATAAATAAAAAAATCATAAATAGATATAAATAAATTTTTATCTGTGAATTCTAAAATAATTAATTTATAAATAAATTTGGTACAGATTTCTCAGACGCACCGAGTTGAAAGCTTGGCGATTTTGTGTATGGCGTGGTAACCATGCGATTTTGGCGAAATTTTTTGGTTGCCAAGCTGAGGCGATTAAGGCGCCAACGTTGTGGCTCCTGTAAATTCGTGACGTATTTATCATGTGATTATTTCGTGACGGATGTATCACGTGCATTTGACACGTGATTTATTTTGACGAGTTAAAAGATTCTTCTTATGTTGAACAATTTTGAATGCGGTGTGTGAGTTTTTAAAATAATGGTGGATTATAAAATTAAGTTTAAATTTTGTGCATTATTTGGTGTTATATATGTGTTTTTTGGTGCTATGTTCATTTATTGAGTGCAATGGCTTCTAAGTTGCCATTGAGTGCACGAGGTTGTTGTTTAAGCTGGATTTTATTGAAAACAGGCATGTAATAGGTTTTGTATGGAGAATTGCCGTTTACGCCTACGAATTCGTATGGCCAGCGTAAGCTTTGCTTTACTGACCGCTACAGCCAGCGGCAGCGGCTTTTCTGTAATGTTTTTGGACTGACGCGGAACGTAGCTTAGCGAAGTGTAGCGAGGGTATCTGAGCGAAGCGAAGATCCCGTGTGCGCTTACGAGTTTCGTAAAGCCAGCGGGAAGTTTGCTTTCCAACTTATTTTTTCTTGCTTCGTCACCATTGATGTTTTTGTTTACATTTCGCATTTGTTTCACTGACCGCTACAGCCACCGGAAGCTTTGTGGCACTGTACTACAGCCAGCGGTGCGTAGCGAAGCCAGCGGCAGCGGCTTTTCTGTAATGTTTTTGGACTGACGCGGAACGTAGCGAAGCGGAGTGTAGCGAGGGTATCTGAGCGAAGCGAAGATCCCGTGTGCGCTTACGAGTTTCGTAAAGCCAGCGGTAAGTTTGTTTTCCAACTTATTTGTTGTTTCTTAGTCGCCATTGATGTTTTTGTTTACATTTCGCACTTTAACATGTCTGCGGAGTAGGGAAAAGTTGGCGTCAAAAACATTTGACGCCAACTTTTTGTCAAGTTGGTGCCAAAATGTGTTGACGCCATCTTTCCGCCAAGTTGGCGTCAAAAAGTTTTGGCGCCAACTTGTCGCCAAGCCCGGTGCGTCGGAGAAATCTGTTCCATAAATTTTAATGTTACGTTTAATTATTGATTATACTTATTAAATTTATTAATTTTACCATAACACTTTAAATGAAAATGTTACTGAAATTTTATTGAAATGAAATTTTATTTCTTATTTTACATACCAGGTGGCAGTACCATTCTATTTATAATGTAATTGGGGATGGTTCAGATCAAGAAATAAATGAAATCCTCCGGAAAAAAATAGGCACTTTTCTACTGTTTTCTTGAAAATTATGCGATCGTTAAGGGGTTCCAGATCCTTCCATCGATCATTTAGCTGCATTTTCATGGATTCACACAAGTTCAAACCGCCATGTTATTTACTCCCAGCTTCGAAATGCATCATGGGTAATTAGCGGGTTTTATCCTGGGTCGAAGCAGGGTCGAAAATCCACCCTGCATTTTTCCCTATCGTAGGGAAAAAGTAAGAAACGACCCTGCTTTTACCCGGGTTTTTGGCACATGTAAACGGCACTTATATTGCGTTTAATATTTAAATGTAGAGCATTATTCCAGTTCATAATCCTAACAGTTTTAAAGTTGTAAAACTCGCGTTTATCATATAGACAGTATGATATTAGATTTTGATTAACATTTAAACTCAAGTCTAAAAATACCAAATTTCCACAGTTATCTTTATCAGTCTCCACTAGTTTAAGATTTTTAGGGTAAAAATTAATATCTATTGCATTTAAGTTTTCATTAAAACATATGAGTATATCATCTACATATCGGAAAAACATAAGTTCATTTAGAATCATTACACCTCTTTCATAAAAGTGAAGATATATATCTGCTAAAGCAGATGAGCATCCTCCACCCATTGGTATTCCATGTATTTGTTTATAGAAGTTACTACCATTATATAAAACTGTTTCATAAAGTACAAGATCTAATAACGCACGATATTTATTTTCAGTTATATATGTCTGTAAATCATATTGATCGTATAATCCATGAATAATACTATAGAGATCTTTTAGGTCGATAGAGTTAAAAAGATCCGAAAAATCGTAGCTTTTAACGTTTGATATATCACCTTTACCTTTTATCTGTTTAACTATTTCTAAGCTATTATTGATGAAATAGCCACCCTCTTTACTTATTTTTTTATAAACTATTTTAAGTATGTTTAAAAGTTTATTATTAACAAGCGTTAAGTATGTATTGCAGCCCACAGTAACAGTTCTAAATTTAACAGGCGATTTATGAAATTTAGGGATTAAGACTAAATAAGGAAACTTAAGATTTTTAATATCATAACCTGCACGACGATATAACGCTTTGATACGATTTTGTATAGTACAAGATATAGAATCTAGTTTTTTATAAACAGTATTATCATTATAGCACTGTAATAGTTTTTCACAATAAAAGTTTTTGCATATAAAAGCATAGTTAGCAGAAACTTTATCAACATAAGTTATAGCAAAATGATCTTGTAAAGCAGTTATAGCCGGTTTTAAGGTATTCAAATTTACATGAAGATTTTTTGGTTTAGTTCTCAGATAATCAATTTTAAAATCACTTAAATAATGAAATTTCCACTGTTCGAATGTACTTACAGGTATACTATGCTTTATAGCTGTTTTATAAATAAATTCATCAAGATTACGTTTGAAAATTTGGAATACATTATTTTTATAACCTATGCGAAAACCAGTACCATAATTCATTAAATTAGACAAGGCCGTATTGTCAGTAATTTGAGTATTTCCTGTTATAATGTGGTTGTAGTGTTCATTGTAACCGGTCATATTATGTTTACAATTACAATTTTCAGGAAAAGCATCAACAACATTTTTAGATATATTATTATAGTTGAAAACATAGCGACCGAACGGTTTACTATATTTGAAGCTATTAAATATTTTTATATTGTTCAAAGGAAAATATTGCATATTTTGATTTAAAATTTTTGTAAAAGGTATTTTATCGAAACCATTGTTTGCATACTCAGTTATACAATAAATATTGCTACAGCTTTTAGTCTCGTATTCATGTAAAGTTATGCCACAATCAGAGCTCTTATTTTTGACTAGATCTATAATAATTAGGAATGAAATGTGTATTATTAGGAATAAGATGTTTTAAAGACTTCCCAATAACCAACTTCCACAGATTATTTAGCCAAACTTTTTTACAACCATAAATGATGTTTTTAATCCATTTTATTGGATAATCCGGTTTTAAATTTATAGTTTTACATAGCCTGTTGAAAGAGTCGATATAATCTTTATATTTATATTTATTACGACGGCCACCTCTTTGCTTACGTTTTAGATAGATATTATTACTGGAATAGTTAGAATTCAGTTTCAATACACTTTGTGTATTGGAGTTAACAATATAATTCCAATTGTAATTTTTGTCGTAAACGTTAGTGTTAAGACCGTAAGGGTAAGCAGTTGAATTTAATCTAATATGATTTCCTTCCCACCATAGTCTAGTTTTAGTGTCAGGAATCACATCAATAATAGACACAATAATACTGTCTACACCATGATTTTTAAAATGTATGATTTCAAAAGAACAAGCTTCAGTATTAGTATCACAGCGATAAATACTGCTACGGTGTTGATTTAATCTGATGTTTAAAGTGTTCTTAGTTTGTCCTATATAAGATAAATTACAAACTTTGCAAGTCAATTTGTAAACACAATTATAAACTTTGCAAAAGATTTTAGATTTTAAGTCAGTGTTAACCTGACAAGGGTTTGCGCTAGGACACAATTTACATCTTTTGTCGTTACAACGTCGGTATTTGAAAAGACCCATGTTAGGATAAAAGCTCCTATTTGTGTATAAAGGTAATTTTAGTGAGGAAAGCGGGAGAAGTATTAAAAATTACAGTTTTTTTGCTTTCACTTAAATTAGGCAAGGATTTAGTAAAATAACTAGTAATAAGACTAGGGGCACTAAGACTAGGGTTACATGCTGACGATCTGTCAAATACCCTATTATTGACAGACCGAGCAATTGATATATTAGTATCAACATTGCCAGTCGCTAAAAATTTAAAAGACCTTTCCATGTTTGTTATTTTTAGTTTGTAGATTTACACATAATTACATAAAATCATAAAGAAGTTAAAAGGTAAATAAATATATTAACCTAAAGAATGGCAATAAAAGATATTTAACCAAATAACCAAAGAGACAGGTATACACCTTTGAAAGTAAAAACTCACGCACAGGAAAGAAGCCCGTTACAATTTAAGTACTTACAGGTACATATAAGTAAAGTTGCCCTAAAAGTGAAAGAATTTTTTAACCATTTTATAGTTTTTTTGATTTTTTTATATTTTTTTAAAAAATTGAGAAAATAAACATCTAAGTAAAAAGATAATAAACACCTAAGTACACCTTAATTAAAGGATATAGTTATATAGTTATAATTACAAAACCCTAATGAGCTATAAAAGTACAAAAAGAAAGCAGTCTATTTACAGAAATCAAGCACACCGGGCAACGCACCAGAGGCAAGATTCTGTAATATTTATATTAAATATAACCACCACGGGAGTATCCTAGGGTAAAACAATAAAATAGGAAGAGATAAGTATAAAACAGACTTAAACATCTAACCCTCTTACTAAAAAATTAATTAACTCTTTTTTGTTTCATATTAAGTAATTTACATTTGTAAACTATATATATATATATATATATATATATATATATATATAGACACTATCTACCAATAATTATTTGGACACCTGTGATAGAAAAGAAAAAGTAAATTTTATTAATATTCAATAGTTGGTAGAGCCTCCACGAGAGGCAATTACAGCCTTAAACCTCCGGGGCATGTTTTCCACAAGTCCTTGTATGACGGCTAATACGCTAATACGCACCAACATTTTTGAGGACTAAAATGTGAAAAAAGTACGTATTATACTCAAGATTTTACGGTAGTGGTAATTTATTCCACTCGGCTTGGAGAAGAAGTTCCTTCACCGATTTTGGATGGTTGTTGCACCCATGAATTCGGCGATGCAACTCGTCCCAGTGGTTCTCCATAGAGTTCAGGTCTGGGCTCAGGGCAGGCCAGTCCATTCGGTCAACCCCATTTGTCATCATACTAATTCATGGTGGACCTCGCAACATGACAGCTGGTGCTGTCGTCCTGGAAGTAACATCGGTCCAACCCGTAAAACTGCCACAACCTACTAAGCCCACTGTCATCCAAAATAGTGCAGTAGGCGTCGGCGTTGAGCTTACAATGACTTGGGACCAAGGATACCAGTCCATGCCATTAGAAACACCCCTAGACAATAATCCCACCTCCGCCGAACTTTACTGTGGGCACAATGCATTCTGACAGGAGGCGTTCTGCAGGCAGACGCCATACCCAGACCCTGCCGTTCGAATGGTAGAGGGTGAACCTTGATTCGTTGCTTCAGAGAAACCATGTCCACTGATCTACGGTCCACTTTCGACATGCTTTGCGCCACATTAACCAAGCAGCGCGGTTGGACTTTGTGATTAAGGCTTATGGGTGGCAGAACGACCATGAAAACCAACCAGATGTGCTTCCTTAAGGATGATATTTATGGAAACAACACTCCTGGATGCCTGTTGAAACTCTTGGAGTATATGGGCCATCGGTTGGGTGCGATTCTTTTGAATTTGTATGGACAGCACCCGTCGGTCTCTATCTTCCAGTTGCGTGGGTCTGCCGACTCGGGGCACATTTCGTCAATCACCGCTCCCCTTCCACTTCTGAATCACACAGGCCACTGTCGATATCGGGTAATTCAGCTCTCTAGATATGCCCCTTAAGGATCGGCCATTTCTGTAATAGCTGACAATTACTCCTTTCTCGAAATCAGATAACTCTGCATTTCGTTGCATCTTGCATGCGACTAATGCCAATGTTGTTTCCTACACGGCTCTCTTAACACGGCGGAGAGCGTGACGTAGATATCGTCTCCGCAGGGTCGCAGATAGCGTCATTTGCATGGATGTCCAAATACTTATTGGTAGATAGTATATATATATATATATATATATATATATATATATATATATATATATATATATATATATATATATATTGTAAGAATCCGTTACGACCTTTCCGAATAAATCACCCAGACAGCCGGACCTCTCACAGTAGGTGACCTGCGAACAGTTCTATAGATCGGCGTCAAGGTGTCTGGAAGCAGAGAATGGGGTTGCTCCTATCTACCGCCCCTGGGAGGACGTAAACTAATGAATATTTCGACGTGAACTAATGATTTTAAGATCAGCTGATTTATAAGAGCCGACATGGCTTCGTTGTCAAGCGAATCACAGCCAACGGACATGACGTCACAACTTGTGCCAGCCAACCTAAACATTTGCAGTCACGTGACCGGAAGCACGAGTGCCAACGCCGGGAGAAGAAATCCAGTTTTTTGAACAGACTTGGTCGAGACTCTTATCTAGAGAGCACCTTTCGTCTAAGTTGTCCTGGTGCGACCGACTTCATCCTGAACTTTATTTTTCAGAGCAGCCCGCTCGAAGGTTCTCGTCAACTAATACTTCACCCTGAAGTATAGCTATCTCAGAGCATCCTGCTCTATAGGCTTCTGTTAGCACGTTACTTCATCGAGAAGTTATTTTTATATTTCAGAGCAGCCCGCTCTATAAGATTCTCGTTAGCTATAACTTACTCTATTTTCAGAGCTGTATGCTCTAGAGGCTGTGTACCGACCTTCTAGTTTAGTTGTGACTGTACTTGCCGACATCTTCTCATCGAAATTATTTGGCTATTACGAAGGCCAGTTCCCTCTATGTCTAGAGGTAGATCAACACATTTGTAAATAGTGTAAAAAGTTTCCGACTAAAATTTAATAAAATTGTATTTTAATGTAGTAGACTGACTCTGAACATTTTTAGCTACCCGGAGTCTTAAGTTATCACAATATATATATATATATATATATATATATATATATATAAAGAACCACACTGCTTGAAACTTCCAATGAAGAGTCGAACTTGACAAACATACATTTAATAAAATACTAAGGACAATTACATGTAAACATTTAAAGAAAATAGCATCTTAACATCATTATTTACGCGCCAGCCGTCGAGAGCGCTCGTCTTCGAATGTAATCCCAGGTTCTCTTCGCGCGTTTGGCAACGCGTGATGTCATCATCTACGTCACTGGTGTTTCTCCTCTGGCGACGCGTCGGGGAGGGATGTAGGTAGGTGTCCAGGGGTTTCTCATTGAATTCTCACAAGTTCGGCCTTTCCTGACAGGTCGGTGCCCACACCGTCATCTGGAACTTATCGTCGTCTTCGGTTAATCGTCATCTGGAACAAAAAAAAGAAACAAAGCAAAACAGAAAAAGAATGTCCGTCATGAAAGGATAGACAGGATTCAATCCCATCAACGTCTTGAAAATTTTGGGTACGTCGTTGTTCCAAGTCCAACATGGTGGAGCTTAAAACTGGCAATCGTCGTTACGTCTTCTTTTTTAAATTCTAATTCCGCTTGCATGCATAACGTCGTTTTACATCTGTCGTCTTTAGTGTCGTCTTAATTTTAGCATCTTACGTCTTCTTCTGTAACACATATTTTAAATTCGTCGTTCAAGTCATTGTCGGTTAAAAGTCACAAGTCGGGAAAGTTCTATACATCTGGATATTATTTTCTTATTAACTTATATCTTTAACTTAAAATACGTCGGACCATGGCTTCATATACTCAGCGCACGTGCTTGTGTGCATTGGCCCATCAAAAAAGCCAACTTTTTCTACGTCATATGTATCGTTACCCTTCACTTTTAAGATCTTATAAGGTCCAAGAAATTTAGATTTCAATTTTAGACCTGTGCCGTACTGAGTCCTTTTAATGGCTACGACATCATCCTTTGAATACTTCCTCGGTGATTTTCTTCTTAGGTTATAATTCTTTTTGTTACTTTCTTGGGCTTTCAAGATTTGCTTCTTTGCTTCTTTTCTGAGCGTTTCTCTCGATTCTGAAAATTCTCGTCGTACCTCTTCTTCAATCGTTTCTTTAATCTTGAGATCCGATTTCTGCTTCATTTTTATACCTACGAGCAACTCGAAAGGCGTCAAATTTATACTTCGCTGGTAAGTGGCGTTAATTATCTGTTGCACTGTCGGGACAAATTTGTACCACTTTGTAGGGTCATCTTTTGATAATTTCGAGATCACAGATATGACGATGGAATTCAGTCTCTCGACTTGCCCATTCGCTCGGGGAAGTCCTGTGGTGACGCAAACATGTTGAACATTTTCAGATAAGCAGTAGTCGTCGAATTCTTTTGAATGGAACGCGGATCCTTTATCGGATATAATTCGAGTCGGGTTACCGAAAACACTTTTTTGGATTTCCAATTTTGAAATAACTTCGCGGCTAGTAGTAGATTTAGTGGGGTAGAGCCAAACGAACTTTGTGAAAGAATCAATAATACATAGGATATGCTTGTAATTTTTATTCGTACTTTCCAACGGCCCTAAATGATCAATGTGATACGTTTCTAATGGGATTTCATCTTTAGGTAATGGGTGTAATTCTCCTTCCTGTTTACCCCGCTTTCTATTGGACAGAATACACGTTATACAGTTAGCAATATATTTCTCAATTTTTTGCTTAACTCTGGGGATATAAAATTCCTTATTTAAATTTTCTTCTGTCTTCTTTACAGCAAAATGACCCTTTTCATGCGCATTCTTTATGATATTCATTTGCATATCTTCGGGTACGACTAACAAGTCATTTCCATTAACACACTTGTAAAGAATGTTCCCTTTAACTAGATAATCCTCGTACTGATTTGTTTTCAGAATTTCTCTTATCGTTTTTATGTTTTCATCAGTATCTTGCGCGCGCATAATTTTTAAAGACACACTATCTTGGACGACCATGCAAATAGGATTTCTGCTGAGAGCATCAACGTGCCTCATACGAGTGCCCTGTCTGTGTTCGATTGTATAGTTATAATCTTGTAACATTAAAACCCATCTAGCGATTTTACTAGAAATATCTCTCTTGCTCATGGTTAATTTAAATGCGTTACAGTCAGTCACGATCTTAAATGGGATTCCTAGCACATATGTCCTGAATTTCTTCAGAGCCTGTATAACGGCCATAACCTCCAATTCATAGCTCGAATATTTACGTTCGGTTTCCGTCGTCTTCCTACTCATATAGTAAACTGGATGAAGTTGATTATCGACGATTGATCTCTGGAATAAGACAGCCCCATACCCATCAATACTGGCGTCGGTGTGAATTTCGGTTTCACTTTTAGGGTTATATATACTTAATACCGGCTCTGAACACAGCATACGTTTTAGTTCGTTAAATGAATGTCTTTCTTTTGTACCGAATTGAAACATGCGATCTTTCTTTAACAAGTCACTAAGTGGCTTCGCAATTATGGAATACTCACGTATAAACTTCCTGAAATATCCGGTTAATCCTAAGTATTTCTGTACATCCTTGGCACATTTTGGTTCTTGGAAGTTCATAACGGCTTTCGTTTTATATGGAGAAGGGTATAATTTTCCATCTTTAATTTTGTATCCCAAAAACTCAATCTCGCGTTTTAAAAAATTACATTTCTTAATATTCAGTTCTAAGCCGTATTCTGAAATTGTTTTGAAAACGCGTTTTAATTTTTGAATTCCTTCTGCCTCATCCTTCGAGGGAATTAAAATGTCATCCATATAAAACACGACTGTTTTGTCCTTTAACAAGTCCCGAAAAACATTATAAATATATCTCTGAAACACGGATGGTGAGTTAGAGAGTCCGAACGGCACTTTACAAAATTCGTATTGGCCTTCGTGAGTCACGAACGACGTGAATTTCCTGCTCTCTTCCTCTATGTTGACATGAAAGAAACCGTTTTTCAGATCTAACTGCGTAAACACAGATGCAGACTGTAGACTATCAATGACGTCTTCAATTAATGGTAACGGAAAATGCTCACGTATTATCTTTTTATTTAGTTGCCTATAATCTATACACAACCTAGCAGAACCATCTTTTTTTCTTGCCAAAACAACGGGGGAGGAAAACGCAGATGTACTTTTGCGAATAATTTTATTTTCTAGCCACTGTGTCGGCTGTTGTTCAACAATTCTCTTCTCGATTGGCGCCATGCGTCTTGGTGGCAAAACGACGGGAATTTGATCTGACAGCGAAATACTCATTTCTACGCCTACCGACTTTGTTTTATTAGGGCGAAAATTTTCGATGAGGTCTGACATTTCCGCTTTTACTTCACTGTTTATGATATGAGACAGGTCTACCGCTCCCGTTTCTAATAAACATCCTGTCACACCCATGACATGGAAATCATCGCATTTTTTCACCATTTTGATTTGTTTTTCTGACACGGTCAATGTACATTGCTGAATAATATCAGTACCTATAACTAGACCAAAGTGCAAGGCGTAATCATCAATTACGTAAATATTAGCTTCATACTCTGTATTATCGATATTGAGAGTTGTTTTAAAAGTACCCAACGGTTTAATTGAAGTATTTCCCAAACCACTTAATGTAACATTTATATTCTCTAATTTTGGAGCGTCGATTATTTTAGAATAAACGTTCTTTTTCATCAATGTTTTTTCGCTACCTGTATCTATGAGAGCCGATAAATTTAGATTGCAAATTTCTACAGTCTTGGTTAACAAATTTGAAAAATTAACATTTCTTTCAACAGTTACATGTGATGCTTCGTTTTTAACATTACAGTCACGTGACACATGCCCCCAGGCATTACAGCGGAAACACTTCACCTTATTTCTGCACTCGTTAGAACGGTGCCCCCTTGTCCCACAATTGTAACAGCGAATGTCTAAGTTTTGTTTTTGGAATCTGAATTTACTTTCGTTTTCTGTTTTCGATTTGACTCTGTTCTCACTTTCGTATTTCGGCTTAGAATTTTCGAATTTCGATTTAAAGTGTTTACTCTTAGCCATATCTTCTCGCATTTTACCATAAATTTTAAGTTTATGCTTAAATTCTGAAACATTTTGACAACCATATAATATAGATTTTCCAGTTACAGAGTCAGGGATTCCACTAATCACGTACTGAATTAATGCAGCATCTTCTATATTACCTTTATTACACAATTGTTTCATCGTCAAAAAATACTCATCTAATGTTTCGTGATCGCCTAGTTTACGTTTTGTCAACATTTCATGCAATTCGGCAGAATTACACTCTACACCAAATTCAGAAATCAATAATTTTTTTAATCTTTCCCAAGAATTCACTTTACTTTCGCTTTGTATGAACAACTTAGCCTTTCCAGCCAAACATCTTTTAGCGAAAACTAATTTATGTAAATCGGTTAATTTAAACAAATTAATCACATCTTCAAAATTATCTACCCATTTTTCAATACTTTCATATGGGTGACCTTCAAATGGAGCAATAATATTCTCTATATCACTAAAGTTAATAGACATTTTCGAAAAGTTTTGATTCGGAACCGAAGGTTGCACGGAGGATTGTTCATTAGTGCTGTCATTATCGTCCTCACTTTCAGATGAATCATCTTCTGATTCTTCATTAATAATATTATTCTTTAGAACACTTAAATCGCATAAACAACTTATTATTCTTTCAACAACTTCTGGTTTCGCGCCGTCATTTTTTATACTTAGCGTATTACAAATAGTAATTAATTCATTAAGTGAAAAGTTCTTGTCTGTAAATTCAAGTCTTTCTTTATATAGTTTATCACCGGGTGAAAATTCAAAGCCTTCAAACTTCCGTAACTTTTTGCGATTCTGTCGATCGCCATCGTTCTTGAAAATTAATTTATATAAACATCTTATGTTAGATACTTTCTCTTTCTTCAGTGCAACCTCCAATTCTGGGATATCTTCAAGATTCATATTTTACCAATTTAAAAATATCTGAAACTTCACTCACCGTTACTCCAGAATTAATCCGAAGTCTTTATCACCGTGGTTCTATCCTAATATATATTTCACATCCACGGCCGAGGCGCCCAAATATAAAGAACCACACTGCTTGAAACTTCCAATGAAGAGTCGAACTTGACAAACATACATTTAATAAAATACTAAGGACAATTACATGTAAACATTTAAAGAAAATAGCATCTTAACATCATTATTTACGCGCCAGCCGTCGAGAGCGCTCGTCTTCGAATGTAATCCCAGGTTCTCTTCGCGCGTTTGGCAACGCGTGATGTCATCATCTACGTCACTGGTGTTTCTCCTCTGGCGACGCGTCGGGGAGGGATGTAGGTAGGTGTCCAGGGGTTTCTCATTGAATTCTCACATATATATATATATATATATATTTATATATATATATATATATATATATATATATATATATATTTATATATATATATATATATATATATATATATATATGTATATATATATATATATATATATATATATATATATATTTATGTACGTGTGTGTGTATCCTCAGTGCCGATTTCCGACTCACCAACCAGTGGGGTATTTCGAGCCCCTTAAAATAAGAATAGAGAAGGAATAAATTTATTTTTATTTAAAGTAATATTCATTTTATAATATATCAAACTTTTTACTTTACATCTTCTTGACCTGCATGCGGTTTCATATCTTAAATACTGGTTTTCTTTTCTTTAAAACTTAATTTAACTTACAGCA
>OU015499.1:151086305-151091305 GCA_907164885.2 Dolomedes plantarius
ATGAACTCGAGAAATTACGAATACAGGCTCAACAGAGTGTCAATACGACGAACAACGCCGAAAACGTCCAAGCGCCGAATAAATTGATTCACGAAACTTTCCATAAGTTTAATATGAAGGATGACATCAGCTTGAACCTCACCTTATTTGAACGGCACTCAGAATTGATATTTTTGCCGAAGAAAGATTGGGTACAGAGACTGATAGGATTGATACCCATTGACGTTGCTCATCTGATCGCAAGAGAACCAGCGGACAAATGTAATGATTACGACCACGTCAAGGATTTACTATTGAAAAGATTTAAGTTGTCTCCGGAAAAACTTCGTCAACTATTTGTATCTCACCAAAAATCTGATGAGCGAACATGGCAAGATTTTCACTACGAACTGCAGACGTATTTCGACGGATGGACTTCCGGTTTGAAAATAGAAACCTTCGATCAACTACGAGAGTTAATTATAGCCGATCAAATTAAGAAGAAAGCACCTTACGAGTTTCAGCAACATTTTCTAGACGAATGGTCTACTATTAACTCACCTTCCGAACTAGCTAAAAAATTTGAAGAATATGAAGATGTCCGAAGAACATTAAAACCGAAGTCATCCAACTCATTCGCTAAAGGAAAATATGAAGCCAGAGGATCTAACGATACTTATTCTCGAAGACCTGAACATTTCCAAATTGGGAACAATAGGCATGAAAAGAAGTACTTTCAATCGAACGGAACTCCTTACGTCGGAAGAAATAAGCAACTAATCTGTAGCTACTGCAAAGGACCAGGTCATTATGCCGTAGATTGTACAAAGCGACCCAAAAACCCAAACATTAATAAATCTGCAAGCTCTCCGGTTCAAGTCTGCTCACGAATATCTCAAGGAAGAGTTAAAACAAAGAAAATAACCATGGGTAACAAGACTTTTGAAGCTCTCATCGATACCGGCAGTTCAGCGACACTTATTCGTGAAGATATGTGCGAAGGAATAATCGAACCCTCAGAACTCTCGAAAGACATAGTAGGGCTATCTGGATTAGGGAAGTACGAAGTCAAAACAAAAGGGTCGTTCCAACGAAAAATTGAATTGGATAGAAAAGAATATTCCCTCACGTGGCACATCGTACCTACGTCGTGTTTAGAATTTCAGGCAGTAATCGGATCAGATATTTTGGAACAAGCCTCCGTCTTCTTCGATAAAGAAAGTGTTCAGTTCCGTAAATATGAAGATAAAACTTGGTTCATGCACACGCAAGTATACGAAGCGAAAACTGAAGACGAAATTGAAGTCAAACATGTTAGCAATCCGCGAATAAGAAAAGAACTGTTTGAATTGATCTCCAACTATGAGCCAAATAAGACCGAAACGACAAACGTGTCCATGAGGATTATTTTGAAAGATGACATACCGGTTTACCAGTTTGCACGTCGCTTATCCTTTACCGAGAACCAAGCAGTCAACAAGCAAGTCGACGAATGGCTTGAACAAGGAATTATAAGACCAAGCTCATCCGAATATGCGAGTCCAATTGTGCTAGTCAAGAAAAAAGATGGCACCACTAGATTGTGTGTGGACTACAGAAAGTTGAATCGGAAATTAGTCAAGGATCGTTTTCCATTGCCGTTGATAGAAGACGTATTAGATAACCTCCAAGAAGCCAAGGTGTACACTACGTTAGATTTGAGAAATGGATTTTTCCATGTCGATGTCAATGAAGACTGCAAACATCTCACCTCCTTCGTTGTTCCAGACGGACAATTCGAGTTCAATAAAGTACCTTTCGGCCTAAGCACTAGTCCCAGCGTATTCCAAAGATATGTGTACAGTATTTTTCGAGAACTAATGCGAAAAGGTATTGTAGTAATTTACATGGACGATTTGATAATTCCGGCAAAAGATGAAGAAGAAGGTTTAGAAAAACTAAAGAAAGTGTTTGAAGTTGCCTCGAAGTATGGCTTAGAAATTAAGTTTGAGAAATGTCGATTCCTAAGTAGGAAAGTCGAATTTTTGGGTCACGTCGTCGAAAACGGAACAATACGCCCGTCAGTTGCGAAGACGATAGCCGTCAAGAAGTTCCCAGTGCCAACAACGGTCAAGCAAATCCAAAGTTTTTTAGGACTAACCGGCTACTTTCGAAAATTTATTCCCGCATACTCTAAAATAGCGAAACCTCTGAGTGATCTAACAAGAAAAGACAATCCATTTGTATTCGAACAAGCCCAAATTGAAGCATTCGAAAAGCTGAAGAAACTATTAACTGAAAGTCCCGTTTTAAGCATTTTTCAGCAAGGGAAAAGGACCGAACTACACACCGATGCAAGCCAACAAGGATATGGCGCTGTTTTGCTCCAGGAAGCGGATGACGGAAAATTACACCCTGTTCAATACATGTCGCAGAAAACTACTCCAGCCGAGGAGAAATACAGTAGCTATGAACTGGAAGTTCTTGCTGTTGTCACCGCTTTAAAGAAATTTCGAATCTACCTTCTAGGGCAACATTTCAAAATCATAACGGACTGTTCAGCTTTTCAAAAGACTATGGACAAAAAAGATTTAGTTACTCGTATAGCGAGATGGGCACTACTGTTGGAAAATTATGATTACGAAATTGTGCATCGACCCGGCCAGAGAATGCAACATGTAGACGCTTTAAGCCGATACCCCGTCGCCATAATTACAAGCGATACTCTCACCGCCAGATTGAAAAGAGCTCAACAAGGAGACGAAAACACTCAAAATTTTAAATCACTGATTGAAACAAACCCTACTTCAGACTTCTTCATTAAAAACGAAATATTATACAAATACGTAGATGGCCGTGAATTAATAGTAGTACCAAGAGATATGCAAACTGAGCTAATCAAGCTAGCTCATGAGAAAGAACACTTCGCAGCTGCAAAAACAGAAGAAATAGTTAAACGAGAATTTTTCATACCTAATTTAAGCAGACAAGTGCAAAACGTGATCGTTAACTGTGTACCGTGTATTTTAACCAACAGAAAGAGCGGGAAAAAAGAAGGTTTCCTATACCCTATTCCGAAAGAAGATATACCGTTAAGCACCTATCACGTAGATTTCATTGGTCCTATGCCCTCTACCAACAAAAGGTACCAACATATCCTCACAATAGTCGACGCCTTCACGAAGTTCACCTGGCTGTATCCCGTAAGATCTACCACCGCAGAAGATGCCCTCGATAAATTGAAATTGCAACAAAAGACTTTCGGCAATCCCCAAAGAATAATAACAGATCGCGGTTCTGCTTTCATCTCCAAAGTGTTTAGTGACTATTGTACCGAAGAGAACATCCAACATCTGCAGATCACCACTGGCGTACCGCGAGGAAATGGTCAAGTGGAGAGAATCCACCGAACTCTTATCCCTGTTTTGACCAAGATGTCCATCGCCGATCCTACCAAGTGGTACAAATTCGTAGACCCACTGCAAAGAATTCTAAATAGCACCTCCAACCGAAGTACTAAATGGTCTCCATTTGAACTATTAACTGGCGTCATCATGAGAAATAAGGAGGACCTTCACCTAAAAAATCTGCTAATGGAAGAGATGGTGGAAGAATTTCAAGAGCAAAGAAACCAATTACGACAAGATGCTAAAAGAAACATTCAGAAGATCCAGGCTGAAAATAAAAGAACCTACGATAAGAAATGCAAGAAGGCCCCTGAGTATCAGCAGGGAGATCTAGTAGTCATCCGAAGAACGCAATTTGGAACAGGCTTGAAGCTAAGGCCTAAATTTTTAGGACCATATAGAGTTATCGAAGTAAAGCCTAGAGATAGATACGAGTTAGAGAAAGTAGGTAACCACGAGGGTCCTAGATTGACTTCCTCGTCTGCCGATCTAATGAAATCCTACTCACCAGGATGAGGGATTAAACGTTTTCTTTTTATTCATAATTGTTTACTGTGTTTTTATTTTATTTTTTTTTATTGTATTTCCTCATTGTAATTCATTTGCGCGAATTGTATGGTTATTTCTCATATCTAAATCATTTCGGAAATTTTGATGTACATTTATTTAGTGATGTTTTAGGCCAATCGTTTTATGTAAAGTCAGATCACTGAGGTCAGTGATTCCAGGCTGGCCGAACTTGTAGAAAATTGATTTGTGAGAGATGGAGACTTCGACCTGAACGAATTTTATTCCGTTGGGCTTAAGCGTCCAATAGGAAAGCTTTGCGCGCGTATGACGTCACCTTTTCGGAGAGCATTAGGAGCTCACTCGCAGACCCCCCCCCCCCCCCCCCGCGGACATGAACGAGTAATGTCGTGCCTTCTTCCTCGCGTCGTGTTTTTATCGAATTCGCTAAACGAATTGGGATATTTCGGAGTCCCTATCTCACAGGTGAACCATGCTCTGTAGTAAAACCTTAATTTACCTTTCTCGTAACTTTGTAAATTGTAAATAGCGTGATGTCTATTCTTTATGTGTTTAAAAGTAAATAAAATGTTAGTTTAGATATTAATCTTCTTATTTCTTTTCGTATAATTCTTTCCGTAAAGTTACTTACCCCTAGACGCCGTCCTACATACATATATATATATATATATATATATATATATATATATATATATATATATATATATATATATATATATATATATATATATATATATATATATATATATTTTCTTCAAACTGCAACCCGACGCGGGTTGCAGTTTGAAGAAAATACGCCTGAGGGTGTTTTTGGTGCATTGCAACGATGAGAGACGTACTACGAGAAAAAACACTTTTTCAAACAAAAAACTCAGACAAAATTAACAGACTTTATCAGTGATTAAATTTAAGGACGCATGGGGTAATGTATGCTTAAAATTACTTGTTATAATAAATGCGATAATGTCATTAAAATTCATTAATTGTAATATAATTTTTTTTAATTGAAAATACAGTGTATTCCCGGAAATTTTTTTTGTTTTATTCTTGTTTTCCTTGCAGATTTCTGTTTGATGGGTAAGATATATAAAACAAATAAACATTAAT
>OU015499.1:151096305-151103805 GCA_907164885.2 Dolomedes plantarius
AAATTTATTGAAAGTACCAGAAAAAGAAATCACGTGATCGGCATTTAATAAATTATATTCTAAAAATTAATCTTTAAAAATTCACCAAAAACCAGAAAAGGGAGGTAAAGTTTCGAAAAGGATTTCATTTTAAAGGACTTTTTATGATCTTTCTCGTGATATAAATTTTATAACCCTCAAATTATTATTTTAAATGCAAACTTAAAAAAAAGCTTCAAAAGCAGCTTAAAAATTTAATTTAAAAAATCTAAGTAGAATTTTTCAAAAATCTTTCTTACTGCACCCCTCTACTATAAGAAGAATCGCCATGCCAAATTCCAGCCCTTTAGGTCCAGCGGTTTGGTCTGTGCGTTGTATGTCAGTGAATGAGTCAGTTACGGAACTGTTTTATATATATACTAGCTGAAAACCCGTACTTCGCTACGGAGTACATTCAAATTAAATATAACGGTCAATGTATACAATTCATGCCAAATATATATATATATATATATATATATATATATATATATATATATATATATATATATATAAGAAAATCGTAAAGGATAATTTTATAGACAAAATAATGTAGAATAAAATATTCAAATTAAATCTAATATAAAGAATACTAAAGAATATAGTACAGTTAATATAGTGCAGTTTGTAGAACATTTCTTGTACTGTATTTTAATATTTTTTTGGATAATGTCCAATCGTCTGCCGCATTAGCAAGGGGAAAAAATATTTTTTGTTTATTTAGTTGTTATGCTCGGGACGATAAATTTATTGAAAGTGCCAGAAAAAGAAATCACGTGATCAGCATTTAATAAATTAAATTCTAAAAATTAATCTTTAAAATTTCACCAAAAATCAGGAAATGGAGGTAAAGATTCGAAAAAAATTTCATTTTAAAGGAATTTTTAGGATCTTTCTCGTGATATAAATTTTATAACCCTCAAAGTATTATTTTAAATGCAAACGTAAAAACAGTAAAAAAAAACAGCTTAAAAATTTAATTTAAAAAAATCTAAGAAGAATTTTTGAAAAATCTTTCTTAGTGCACCCCTACACTATTAGAAGAATCGCCATGCAAAATTTCAGCCCTTTAGGTCCAGCGGTTTGGTCTGTGCGTTGTATGTCAGTCAGTCAGTGAATGAATGAATGAATGAGTCAGTTACGGAACTGTTATATATATATAGATAGATTATGTGTGATGCAGCTAGGATGTGTTTCTTTCATTATTATCATAATACGTAACATTATGATTATTGGTTGTTATCATGCGTATTTGGCTTTTATTATTTACTCTCCGAAAAAGAAAGGGATTCAAATTCCGTTGAACGCATTTTTCCTTTTAAAAAAACGACCGTTGCGAGAGGTTCATAAATTCGAGCTTTCCGGTGGACATTTTCCCAGCATTATCAACCTCTTGCTGGTGATAGCGAGGAATTTATTGCCCAGTATCTTCTTCAGGCAGTCGATAACTCAATAACTAGCGACCTGATGGAGAAATTTCCTCAACATTATTTCACGAATTTTATTTCCTAATGCATTGCAGTCCACAAAAGATTGCAATTTAAATGATCTAGTTAGATAAAAAAATATTTAGTTGAGTATATATATATATATATATATATATATATATATATATATATATATATATATATATATATATATATATATATATATATATATATATATATATATATATTAGCTGAATACCCATGCTTTGCTACGGAGTACATTCAAATTAAATACAAACACCAATGTATGGAACTAATGCCTATATATATATATATATATATATATATATATATATATATATATATATACACTGCTCAAAAAAATTAGGGGAGCAAGCAAAGAAGTTAAGAAAACCGTGTGATACAGCCACGTATTGGCATAAAATGGATAATACACGCGTATCAATGCGCAATACAGAAAAAAAGACGTCAAAAAATTTCTAATTGAGATTTAATTCTTTGAAAATATGGAAAAAACATGAAAAGATGATTTAGGGCAACAATTTGGTTACATGTAAACGATAAAAAAAAGTATTGTTTAGAAATTATGCAAGATTTTTAATATGGCGTGTGGTCTCCTCGAACAGCTAAGACTGCTGCACACCTGTTTTCCACGGATGCGATGATGTTAACGATAAGACTTTGGGGAATACTGTTCCACTCCTCAAGAAGTGCAATCTCCAAGTCTCGGAGAGTAAAAGGAGGCCTTGGTCTCGCAGCAATGCGTCGTCCGAGCATGTCCCAAACATGCTCGATTGGATTCAGGTCAGGAGAGCACGCTGGCCATTCTATACGTTGTATTGTTTCAGATTCAAGCATGTTCTCCACAAGACGAGCTGTATACGGTCTGGCATTATCATGCTGGAAAACAAATGAATCTCTAATGGCTGCATCGTAAGTTATGACATGAGGTCTCAGTATCTCGTCTGCATACCTTCGGGCCGCCAAAGTACCAATCCGAATTATATGCAGGTCCGTACGTCCACTTATGCTGATTCCACCCCATACCATAAAACCAGCTCGTCTGTATTGTGACCTTCCACGAACGAATGTGGGATTATTTCGAGTGCCCCTTTCCCTCCATACCAAAACAAGTCAGGTGTCACACTCCAGACTGAATCGGGACTCATCTGTAAACAGCACTTGGCTCCAATCACGTTGCTCCCAATCTCGATGTTCAGCAGCCCATCTTCTTCGGGCCGCACGGTGGCGTGAGGTCAACGGAATGCAGACCATTGGTCTACGTGCATAGACACCTCCCTGATGAAGCCTTTTACGTACTGTTTGGCTGGACACCCTTCGTCGTGTTGCCAAGAGCAACTGTCTTTGCAGCTGAGTAGCATTGTCTGTTCTGTTTCGACGAGCTGTTAACAGTATATACCGGTCATCAGTTGCTGTAGTGGCGCGTGGCCGACCTTGCCCTGGTCGACGTCTAACATTCCCTGTTTCTTGGAATCGATTCTACAGCCTTGCAACGACACTTCTGGCGACTCCAACAGCGTCCGCGACACTACGTTGTGTTTGCCCGGATTCAAGTCTGCCTATAATACGCCATGCCATGGATTCCGGTAAATCACGTTGTTGAGACATTTTCAAGCCACCTTTTCTCAAAAAGAATAACTGAGCAATCGAATTTCACAGTTAAGGCAGTGAAACAGACGTTTCTGCAACATCCCTATTTCCGCACTTATGTTATTTTTCTGGTTTTTGGCGTCATGAACTTTGATTTGCATATGAAGTTTTCTTCTTCTGTTTCCTGCTAGTCTTTAAATTATGGATGATTTATTTTATGTTACTTATCGGTCTAAGTATTTGCGTAATTTCGTTAAAACCATGTGCTCCCCTAATTGTTTTGAGCAGTATATATTAGCTAAAAATACCCATGCTTCGCTACGGAGTACATTCAAATTAAATACAAAGGCCAATGTATGCAACTAATGGCAAATATATATATATATATATATATATATATATATATATATATATATATATATACAGTGATTTCCGCTTATAAGAATCACGTTTGTGATTACTGTTTTTGATTCTTATAAGCGGTTGATTCTTATAGCCGAAATTTAGGCTTTTGGACAGGTACAATCACACACACACACCTATATATACATATTAGATAATTTACCATAAAATACTCTTTAATTTACGTTAATTATCTTTTATTAAAATTATTCTTAATAATTTTAAAAATACAACTTAATTTCTAGACCTACA
Source organism: Dolomedes plantarius (assembly GCA_907164885.2). Lineage (NCBI taxonomy): Eukaryota > Metazoa > Arthropoda > Arachnida > Araneae > Dolomedidae > Dolomedes > Dolomedes plantarius. The sequence continues at coordinate 151,100,037 of OU015499.1, forward strand.
ACTAGATACACATGATTATAGTAAGAGAAGAAAAAAACCCAATATTTGTTACAACATACCTGCGTAACAGTTTTAACATTTCAATTACAGGAAGGGTGCAAGAAAAAGTTTTCTATGGTAGTTTGACGTAATGGAGTTTTCTGTAGGCTGTTTATACCTCTTTCATTACCAATAGTCTCAGACCAAGATTCACCTTCTAGATCACGTTTCACGGTTTGATAACGTGCTGAATCTAATAATGCCAAGTTTGCCTAAGTGATAGTGGACACTTCGCCGAAGATTTATGTGTTTCAGGGTCCAGGAAGGCGCAACCAGGATGTGGGAGGTGGGAAAAAAGAGTCATGTCTTTGTTTGTCCGTGGAGAAAAGTGAAATCGGATCCAGACGGGTAGGATGCCCCTGGGTGAAGCTAATAGGACAGTGTTTAGCTAAAGCATTTAAGGGGAAACAATTATGTTATGTATAACAAAAAAAAAAAGGGATGCATTTTACGACTGTATTCCATCCCTTCTTATCACTCTTTCTTTTAAAAAAATATAAAGAAAGTACTTAATGCCTTTTGAGGGTTTAAGTGACTTTTTGGAAAAATGAAAGGAAAGCGAAGAGTGTAAGCTGATTCTTAAAACCGGTGGATTGATTCTTTAAAGCGAAAATTTTAACATGGAAATAATACATTTGTTTTTGTTTTTGCGATATTGATTCTTATAAACGGTTGATTCTTATAACCACTGATCACTATAAGCGGTGGTTACTGTATATATATATATATATATTTATATATATATATATATGTTTATGAAAAGAATCGTAAGGGATATTTTTATAGACAAAATAATGTAGAATAAAATATTCAAATTAAATACAACGGTCAATGTATGCAATTAATTTGTATGTATAATATCCATAAAACATACTAATTTGAATTAAATTCTTAAAAAACTTCCATCGCAATTACTCTAGAGGTTAAATTTTATCTTTTACCGTATTTTAATATTTCCTTTGTCAATTTGTTTCGTTATTATGCACGTGCCGCCAAATTAATTTAAAGTATCACAAAAAGAAAAGACACCACATGATCGGCATTTAATAAATTAAATTCTTAAACTGAAATTTTAAAAATTCACCAAATATCAGAAAATGGAGGTAAAGATTCGAAAAAGATTTCATTTTAAAGGACTTTTTATGATATTTCTCGTGATATAAATTTTATAACCCACACATTATTGTTTTAAATGCAAACTTTAAAGAATGTTACAAAGACAGCTTAAAAATTTAATTTTAAAAAATCTGAGAAACATTTTTCTAAAATCTTTCTTAGTGCACCCCTAAACTATAAGAAGAATCATCATGCAAAATTTCAGCCCTTTAGGTCCAGCGGTTTGGTCTGTCAGTCAGTCAGTCAGTTACGGAACTGATTTATACACTGGTGTAAGAAATTAAGAGAATTTGCAGGCTTGGTCGATTATCTCTAGAACTACTGTATCGGTTTTAATCAAATTTGATATGCACATACACTGATACAATACAAAACAAATAACCATTCAATAATTGTAATACACACGCATGATCGTGCGTAACACTCGTTGGAGTCGGAAGGTATGAAACAGCTATTGAAGAATAAACAAAAAAATGGGTTAATAGATGGGTTAATAGGGGGTTTGGTCCCCTCTTACAGATAAACAGGTCTCGCAACAAGATTTCATTCTTGAAATAAGGCAGTTTATCATTTCCTGTGGTAATTGGTCCCACTCGCTCAGCAACGCTGTTTTAATTCCCTGGATGGTTCTCGGAGGGTGGTTGCGAGTTGCAATTGCCCTCCCCAGAGCGTCCCAGACATGCTCTATAGGGTTAAGGTCTGGAGATCTGGCTGGCCAATCCATCCGGCGAATATCCTCACTCTCTAGAAATTCGTCGACCAGAAGAGCTCTATGTGGCCTCGCGTTATCGTCCATTAAAATGAACTCAAGGCCAACTGCACCCCTGAAAAGGCGAACATAGGGCTCCAAGACCTCATCCCTGTACCTCACACCAGTCACAGTGCCTCTTTCAAAGACATGGAGAGGTGTGCGGCCATCCAACATGAAGCCTGCCCAGACCATTAAACCTCCTCCGCCATAATGGTCGATTTCGCGGACATTGGAGGGTAGGTAGCGGGTCCCTGGTTCTCTCCATATGAACGTATGGCGAAAATCGGTGTTTAGGCTGAACCGGGACTCATCAGTGAAGAGAACGGTCGCCCATTGATCCATACTCCAATCTCTATGCTCTCTGCACCGTGATAAACGGATTCTCCTGTTCGTAGAAGTGAGCGGGACGCAAACAACCCTCTCTCATGAAGTCTTTTGGAAACAGTCACCCTTGATACACGGGTTCCTGTGGCTGCATACAAGTCACGAGAGAGCTGAGAAGCTGTAGCACTCCTGTTACGCCTCGCTATAATCCACAAATGGAGATCTTCTCTGGCCGTCGTGGCTCTTGGACGACCTTGCCCGGGCTTTCTCTCGATGGATCCGGTATCCTGGAACTGTTTCCATAAGTTACACACGGCACTGGGCGTTAAATTAAACTCTCTACAAATTTGGACTTGAGATTGGCCTGCTTCTAGCCTCCCCACAATTCGCCACCTCATTCCATCATATAAACCTTGGTGGTTACTTATTTTTACTGTTACAATTTGAAATTAACCGATTGCTGCAAAATAACACCAAGAATTAACCGATTTTTTATTTGTGTTTATTCTGCAACCGCTGTTTCATTCCATCCGACTCCAACGAGTGTTACGCACGATCATGCGTGTGTATTACAATTATTGAATGGTTATTTGTTTTGTATTGTATCAATGTATGTACATATCAAATTTCATTAAAATCGATACAGCAGTTCTAGAGATAATCGACCAAGTCTACAAATTCTCTTAATTTCTTACGCCAGTGTATATAGAGATAATAATGTTCCACCTTTATTAATTAATCCGATTGCATGTCGGATTTTATGCAAATCCAGTGCTCGCACGTGGCCTGTTAAGGTTAAGTACGATACGCGATGTGGTAACGTCGTTAGTTCCGTGTGAGATTGTGACAATATGTCGAAGCGAAAGGAACTTAGTGACTTTGAAAGAGGTGTTATAGTTGGTTGTCTAACTGCATTTCGAATTCTGTTGGCTTCGCGCTCTTCTGTTTTTTTTTCATCACATTGCTCATTTCTCAACAATTTTTGACATTTTTCTCTTTCTTCTGTAGGATTAAAAGTTGCTCTCCTCTTTTGGGGGCATTTTAAAGCATTAACTTACAGCTAGTCAATAACGTTTGAATGGATTTATTATTATAGAAAAAGAATCAATAATGTTTGAATGGATTGAGATCACATTCAATATTAAAACACAGCAAATCTGATAATTATTATAGAAAAAATGTATACACGTATTTCATGCTCGGAATTCTTTCTCAAAATTAAATCGTCTGCTACGTTTCAATTCCACTTTCAGACTTTCTTAATTATAATATACGCGTATTTCATGATTGTAATTCTTTCTCGAAACTAAATCATCTGCTATCTTTCAATGTCACTTCAGTTATATAAATCATCGCGTCAAGGCTAAATGCACGTGTTTCTAGCTAAGTCAACGTGTCCTTCAGTATATTTGAGTTTGAAAAGATAACTTGGGATAGTTTCAATTCATAAAAGGGATATTCATTGAAAATGAATTACTTTCCATCCTTATATTTTCATTTTTAAAATGAAATATTCCGGCGTTGCCGCACATATGAAAA